>OZ010575.1:28256036-28291036 GCA_963932145.1 Acanthosepion lycidas
GACAGAAGATGGCAATTAGTGCTGTATTTAAATTTTGGAAGATTGTAGGTGGCAGGGAAGAATGAAATAAGAGAGTTCTAGAGACAAGAAGTGCGAGAAAAGAAAATATTAGAATAGAACATACTGTTACGTCCAGATAGTTCAATAGTAAAATGGTGAGACCCAGTTGCAAATCTAGCAGCATGCTTAAATTCATGCAGCAAGATACTAAGGAGGGAGGCTCATCAGAACAATTATTGAAAATATTTGTATAAAAAGACAGAGTGAAGCCAAATCTCAATGGTAGGAAAGAGACCAAAGTCAAGATGCCAGGCAAGGATTGATTACATTACAGATCCTTCTTTGGATTTTGTTAAGAATCTGCAGATTTATAGAAGGAGCACCAGACCAGATATGGCAGCAATATTCAATGCATGGACAAATAGTGTATATATATATATATATATATATATTGATAATATTAGTGGTCTATATATATATATATATATATATATATATATAGTGTAACCCAGATATCAGAGAGTTGTCGGGACTGGAAAAGAAGTCTCTTATATCCGGGTTTGGTCTATTTTGTTTAGGTAAGTATGGCTCTAATTTGGGACCAGAGAAAATCTCTCTTATATTCGGATTACACTGTATATATATATATATATATATATATATATATATATTGATAATATTAGTGGTCAATATATATATATATATATATATTTCCAAAGGATAGAATCCAGGTAGAGTTCAATGTCCAGGACAGAATAAGAATATAATATAAAAGGCTCAAGCACTAATATTCCATGCTTATAATTTATTACATTGGAATCATAATCACGGTCCAATTCATCAGACCTACAAATTCAAAATTGAATTTTTAGGTCTGATGAATTGGATTATGATTATGATTCCAATGTAATAAATTATAACCATGAAATATTAGCATTTTAGCCTTTTATATTATATATATACATACATATGTATGTATGTGTGTGTATATATATATTAGGTTGGTGCAAAAATAATGACGTAATAATGTCGTTTTTTGACGTAACGTCAAAAAACGACATTATTACATCATTATTTTTGCACCAACCTAATATATATAGATAGATAGATAGGTAGGTACAAAATGGATTCTGATGAAAAATTTGTCTGGCAAGACACAATGAACCAATTTCTCTAGTACTAGACCCAGCAATTTTTTTTACACTGATGGTCACCTTACATAAGGCCCAGGAGCCACTCAAGGTACAGGGTTACAGAATAAGAGGTACCATTCAAAGCAAGGTGACAATGCAATCAAAATGCAAAGTACCATCAGAAGTGAAAGGAAAGTAAAAAAAAAAAACGTTATAGGGAACTGGAAACCCAAGCCTAAACAGGAAACAAGGAATAAAGCTTCTCTGGAGATGTAATCACTCTACTTCATGTCAGTGTTATATTTGTTTTATGTATTAATAATTCAATATTATTATATTTTTGACAATTATGTTAACCCTGTTTAAGGTCCGAGAGCCAATCAAGATAGAGAGTTAAAGAGTAATGGGCAAGGATATGAGGATATGTGAAGAAGATAACAGTTAAACAGACTTGAACAGTTTAAGATTAAAGTGATTAGAGAAACATCCTCTTAATAATGCATTTAATAATACAATATGAATAATGAATTACTTATATATAATATATAATAATATACCTATATATATATATAACAATATATAATATAATATTAATTTCTCTATATGTCCTGTAATAAAAATTTTTTTCTAAATAAAAAAAATGATTACAGTTATTTAAACAAAGTGTATAATCAAGAAAATAGTGTTTAATATTCCACATTATCTGTTACCCATGACTTGAGAGCATCTAATCTTTCATAATCCTTTATCATATAACATGATAATGAATATTCAAAAAACAACATTATTGAACCAAAGGGAGTATAAGTGAAAACTAAACAAAAAGCTTTAGCCAGATTACTTAGATTTATAGAAACATGCCATAAGTGAGAAGATATATAATTCCTTCTTCTTTGAGAAGATGGATATAAGTATCTTAGATCACTGGGAACTTTGGGGTAAAACAGTAAAAGATCTGGTTGACAAGAGAGAAAAAACAAATATTAGTAAAAGGGAGGAACTTAGGAATTTGGTCAAACATTGTGATATACATCTTTGTTAGAAAAGACAGCAAACTGTGAATGAGAATAATGAAAAAAGTCTATAAAAGAACATAATCCAAATACAGCTTCTTATAACATTCATTAATAATAATTAAAAGGGCTCACTTTTTGTTTTTTTTTATCAAACAATCTCTAAAAATGGAACAGATGTTTTGTTTTTTTTTAATTTATTTTTCAATTAATCAATATTTCTCTTCATAAAGACATGTTTATACATATACAGTTATATCAATAAGCCCATAACCTAACAAGGACAAAATTATATACTTTACATTATGAATAGAAAGTGCTTTAATCATTAGATCATCCATAGTAAAATTATGTCCAGGATCTTACAACATTTCACCTTTATTGGTAGATCTATTATCACAATGTGAGATATTTAATAACAAAAGTGATAAAACCCTAAACAAAACAAAAAGAAACTAAATGAAATCAGCTAGATTATATACCCAAAACGCAAAAAAAAATTTAATTTTTAGTGTCACTTCTCTTTCATGCACATGTGTAATCACATCAATGCCAACATCACTTTAGCCCTAAAGTATGAAATGCATTACAGAGAAATTTTTTTCAACTTTGTCATAGATTTTCCTAAAATACTTTACATAATAAATATTTATTTTTTTAACATTATCTCCTTCTCTGTCAATGCACTTCGGTCACAAAGATCAAACATGATGTAGTGAAAATATCAAATCAAAATGCAATTCTGTAAAATGGTATTTTAAAAAAATATCATTTTTCTTATTGCCTATCAAACCAATTCTATATTATCTATATGTGTTTTGTCTTTTTTTTAATAGCTCTGGGAATTTTCAAAAATCTTCTGACATATCTTTTAGAAGTTAGGATCCCATGTTGTGAATATTACAAATATATAACAAGATCAAGAAACTCTTATTAAATTTCATTTCTTTTTTCTATAATAACATTTCAATTGGAATGCCAAGTAACATTTGGTAAATTAAATTGATCATGAACAATGTTTCTACAATCAACAGCAGCTCAATGACTGAAGCATGTTCATTACAACGGAAGCAGTAACTGACTCCATAAAAATCTATATCTTGTTATATAAATTAAAGATTATGACATAAAGTCTGCACAATGTTATTATATAATGAACAGAGAATATATCTATTTAAATAAAATGATGAAAAAAAATTAAATGCTCTTGTGATAGAGTAACTCATAAAATTAGGGACACTTTCATAAAAGAACAATAGCTATTTGTTGTATCCTTAAAGAGGTTACAAACAGACAAAAGTGGTACTTGAGTGAAGGAACAGCAACATGCACGTAGATGAAAGAAGAGTGGTTTATTGTAAAATAAAATACACTACTGAAAGACAGGGAATCGGGTGGCAGGCTAGCAATTCCTGAAGCAAGCCCCCAGGTTTATATTGTGTTCACTATATATAGCTACTGATATAGTCTACTATTGTAATCATGTAATTTTTAGTACATTTATATTAATATTATTATTACTATTATTATAATATGACTGATATGATGATTAATATTGGTAATAATATTATAAAAAATAGTAGTATTAATGTTAATATAAATTGCAGAAGGAATAATATTGCTGGAATGACAGCATATAAAAAACAAGAAAATAAAATAAATTAACAACAATTTTATCTGTTATGCATTGAATGAACCATGAAACAAAAGAATCATTGAACAAAAAATATGATCAGACCCATTTGCTCATCATGATTTTGATTTTTTCTGCAATCTATTTTCAGTCTTTTTCTTTAATTTTCAATCTGTTTTATTCCATTGTAGAGATATTTGCAAATACATCAATAAAGTCTCCAGCTTAATGATAAAAAAAAGCTTTTATTTTACTCAAAAGATATTTATTTTTCAATATAGTCTGCTTCCTTCTCAAAACATTTAACTGCATAGATCAAACATTATACAGCAAAAATTTCAGAACCAAATTCAGCAAATAACTACTAATTTTAAGCTGCAGACTTATTAATGCACTCCCTAACATGCAAAAGGTAAATCAAAGCTCACGATCACAGTAACAGCTAAATAAATAAAGTCATGAACTCACCTGAAATGCACCATCAGTAATTTTCTGATCATGCTCCCCATCTGAATATTGTCCTCTTCTCGATCTTCTAGGTGGAGCTCTTGATAAATCAGAATCAGCATTTCCAGCAACCGACACGTCAGTCCAATTGTTTGATTGTTGTGATGGGCACATGTAATGACCCTGATCAGCAGCACAAACACAAGGGGCATCCATCACTCCATCTTGGTGGGAGGTATGTCTCCGGTCTTTACACCGAATGATGCATATTGACATGGCTGCTGTAATGGACACTGATACTGTCACTGCCACCAGAACAATCACAATCATTAAAACCAAATTTATTCTCTTTTCACTTTTCATGTGCTTGGTACTCAGTGGCTCAAGTGTCTTGTTGCTCACCATCAATTTCAGAATTATATCAACATTTGCGGATAAGACGGGAGTTCCACTGTCCTTGACAACAAACTTTAAGTCATATGATCCAGCATCCTGCTGAGTAACGACTCGACTGAAAGACAAGAGCCCAGTGAAATGGTTGATGGTGAACAACTGTTTATCATTGCCTGCGGTTATTTCATACTTGAGAAATGCGTTCTCCTGGCTGTCACCGTCAGATGCTTTCAGAACAGTGATGTTGTTCGTGTGATGTGGATAATAAATAAAGTCCAGGGTATAAGGATTGACGCTGGGGAATGTGAAATATGGGGCATTGTCATTTGCATCTCGAACTTCAACGCTGACATCTACTGTATTATTCAAAGAAGGGATTCCATTGTCCTTTACAAAAACTTTAAATTTATAAATATCCTGGAATTCATGATCCAATGACATAACTGTTGAAATGAATCCATTATCAGAGATTTGGAAAGGGAGGAAATGTTTATTATTGGTTTTTAGTGAATAGGTGAGCTTGCCACCAGGTCCCAGGTCTGGGTCAGTAGCATTGATGGAGCCAATAGGAAACTTGGATTTCTGGTTCTCATTGACCCAGAATCTGAATGACTTCTGGGAAAATTGAGGTTGTACATCATTGACATCCATCACTTGGATTGAGAACTTGCTTTCAGTGGACAGAGGAGGAGAGCCTTTGTCTTGACAACATATGGTAATGTCATGGTGGTTCTCAATCTCCTGGTCTAATGGATTCTTTACAATTATTTTGTATTCCTTTGTGTCAAGACTCTGAAGTTGAAATTTATCATGGTGGAGATTACAACTAACCTCTCCGTTCGGACCAATATCAGGGTCAGTGACCATTACGTAGGCAATGAAGCTGCCAACTTCAGCGTCCTCAGAAATGGCATCAGTTTTCTCTGCTGAATCGGAAAAAAAATTCACATTTATCATTGGTGCATTATTCTGCTGGTTGATGACATTCACCAGAACCATTACAACAGAACTCAAAGGAGGGCTACCGCTATCCATCGCTTCGACATATAATTTGTAAGTCGGCTTTTGTCCTGAGGTGAATTTCTTATGCAAGAAAATTTCGCCTGTCATTTCGTTAAGCTTAAAGTAAATTTTATCATTGTCAGAGGTCATGGAACTGAACCGATAAGAAATTCTGCCATTTTTGCCCAAATCTAAATCTGTGGCTGACAGAATGGCCACATGACTTGTTGCATCATGTTCATAATTAATTGAAACATTATAAATTTTCTGAGAAAAGACTGGCGTGTTATCATTGACATCTGTGACCAGAATATGAATGTCAAGTACACTGAGTTTCGGAGGAGAGCCTTCATCTTTTGCAATCACTTGAATTACATAAAGATCTTTTAATTCACGGTCTATTCTTTCCTCTAAAACAATGCTAAGCTTTGACGTACCATCAACACTTCTTAAAATGTTCAATGAAAACGGGTCATTTATGTTTTTTTTTAGTTGATATGTTATTTTAGAATTGGAAATGCCAATATCTCTGTCAACCGCATTGGGGATAGATTTCTTCATGCCAATCCCATCTCCCTCAGAAAATTCTATCTTCACCTGATCATCTGGGAACTCGGGTTGATGATCATTGACATCCTGAACAATCACTTGGATGCTTAATATTTTTATAAACGTTTTTGCACGGCGCACAGCAACTTTTACAACTTGAGAACATTCCTTGTTACGGATGCACAGTGCCTCAGCATCCAGGGTTTGTGCTGTGTATAATTTGCCTGTATTCTTGTTAACTTGAAACAACTGCACATTCTGTCCCAGCTGACTGAACCTTATCAAATTACGATCTTCACGTTTGATACTGTCCATCAAATGGGAATCAAAAGCTATGTCCCCCAGATAGGTACCTGGACTTTTACCTTCCTCCACATAGTAGGTAAGGTCCATACAGAAACACAGGTCAAGAACAGATAGTAGTAACCACAATGTTATAAACATGTTCAATCAGCTGTGTTGTAGAATGTATAAGTAAAATCCAAAAAGGGCATCACAGTTGCATCTGAAATTGAAAGCATTAGTTAATAAATTATAGTAATTAGCTATTATTTATTAATAAACTAAAACATTATATACATATATATATTATTTTTACATAGGGTGGATTTTTGATGTGATGAATTATTTCCAAGAATTAAACTTTAAAAGTTTTAAGTTATTAATCCTAAAAAATACCTTAGATTTATCATTTATTACTAAAAATTCAAAATATCTAATTCTTATATATATATATATATATATATATATATATATATATATATATATATATATAAACAAATATATTTTGAATGTAATGAGCAACAATGAGAAATTTATAAGTTTTTATTCAGCTTTTCTTGTGTTCTTACAATTTTTTATTTTAATGAGGACTAAGATCATTTAAAGATAATGAATGGAAGCACTTTTTATAAAAAAAAAACAATACAGACATGCACTCAACATTAGTTGCTTTGAAGCTAGTCACAGCATATTAGCAGTGTTTTGAAAACACTACCATGGAATTACTACTATTTTCATATGACACAGATTAGAATAAAAACACAAAAATACATTAACAACAAACCACTTGAACATGGCTAAGGAGTTAGATTAAAATGCTTGGGACAATAATCACTATGGACAGTTTCTACATACTCTTAATCCTCAAGAAAAAAACTTATAAAATTTTCCTTGCTGGTCACATTCAATTATATATATATATATAAGTAAAAGACAAAAGGAAAATTTTTCTTTACCAACACACTTCATCCCTTGACAAACTTTATCAAGGTAAATATGGAGAAGTTTCTCCAGGGATGGAATGCCAGATTGGTAAGGTCAAGTTTTCCTTTAGCCTTTTATTTAAATTATCTTCACAGATATATTTTATTCATATTGGAATTTTGACATGGATCCTTTATCTCTCTCTCTCTCTGTGTATATATATATATATATATATATATATATATATATATATATATATATATATATATATATATATATATACAACATTTACACACAAAAAATGCTGACAAACATAATTTACTAAGTTGACAGACTATATTTTATGATAGATTTCTAAAATACAAAATACTTTTTTCAAATACTGTTTTGGGAAAGAAACTTACTTCTACTAAAATCTATATTTATTCAAATTAGGTACTATGGCATTAAATCTGTTTGAAAGGAAAGGTTTTAAGGTAACCTTTTACAGATATGAAGCAATGTCTGGTTAATTTAGATCAAATCTTGCAACACTGATGAATAAAGGGTTAAATAAAGTCAATAGTATTCTAGAAGACTGCCAAATAAAAATAAGTATCAATTATTTCATGTTTGCTTCTTTCAATATATATTTGTAAAACTAGCAAAAATATCACGTGAGACTGACTTTTTGAGCACTTTTTTATTTTATTTTTTACTTTTTTTTGACTAAAAGCAATCATTACTTCAAACAGCTTGCCAAAGAAACATAATTAAATATTCTAAAAAGCAGTCTTACACAATCTAATATACAATCATGACAGGTAGACAGAGAGAAGACAGATTTTGATAGCAATGCAAGTAAACAACATCATATTAATTCACAACATGTACACTCTGGCTAAAACAATTGACAAGACAAAATACTTAACCATTGCATGAAAAAAAAAGCTAATGTGTTCTAGTTTCTTCTACATTTGTGGCATTGCTAAAGAGATCTTTGCTTTCTATATTCTGCTCATAGTGTCTAGTGATTGCTTATTGACAGTCTATCATATTATCTGCTAAAAGAATAAGCAATAAAGATATTTTATTTTTCCGTCTTATAAAGCAAGTAAATCTTGTTATCATCATTGCCATTATAACCACAGCCACTTTTTCTCTTGTTGCCATGCTGATGATAATCCTTAATCACTTGAAGGTTTTTTTTTTTTCCTGTCCAATAATATTTGCCACAAAATAGCGAAATTCCAATATTTTTGGGGTCATCAAGAAAACTCATTCCCAATCTCAGAGCTAGTACATACTACTCCCGAAACTGGATGAGAAGCCTGATTAGCGGTCCCATGCAGTACTTTGTGACCCTCATAATCTTATCAACATTTACTTTTTTCTATCTATATTTATATAAATCACAAATTATACTAAGTATAACTTGCTAAGAAAGGATGAAAAATCTTTACAGATTTTGATGTAATATCTGGTTCTTTTTTTTTTCCCCAAATCCATGAATTTGTTTAGATCTCAACATTCTTTGATGAGAATAAGTCTTGAAAAAACACTTTATAAAATTCACTGTTTTTTTATCCCTAATGTTAAAATTATTAAATTTTTTAAGAAAAATCTCCAGTTGATGTTAAAAATTGTTGCAAAACATTGTTGGCTTATTTAAGATGGAATGATCTATTATGACTAAAATTTGTATTTAAATACATTGTATTTATTTAAAATTTTTCTAATTGAATTGTTCACCTATATTTCATATGGTCTATTAATTACACATAATTAGGTTACAATAAAATTTTGTATTTTATATGAATACAACCTTATGAAAATTGAGATATAGTAGACGGGGTTGCGGTCCATATCATGGATTCAGGGGAGGGTCTTATATCCTTGATTCAGTTGGGACCCACAAGATCCTTGTACCAACCATGAT
This sequence comes from Acanthosepion lycidas, assembly GCA_963932145.1. Taxonomy (NCBI): domain Eukaryota; kingdom Metazoa; phylum Mollusca; class Cephalopoda; order Sepiida; family Sepiidae; genus Acanthosepion; species Acanthosepion lycidas. The sequence goes on from OZ010575.1 coordinate 28,265,331, forward strand.
AAACTAAGTAAATTTTCTTTGAGATAAGTTATCAAGAATAGATAATTTACCATCTCCAAATGAATGGAGACCAAGAAATTAAAATAAGTGGAACGATTCCTGGAAGAAATGCAAGGATATTTAAAAGCCTTCTGAGCACACTAGCAAAGTGACAAATGGAAGAGTCTTAACAGAGAAATTCTTTAAATCTCTTCCAATCCAAATGTACAAGAATGGTTGAATTAAAGGATTACATGATCCGCAGATGAGAAAGGTTATCATTTCATGCCAGGGACACTCGTGTCAAACAGTGACTCATTTTTCACCAGCGCACAGCTTTAAGCAGATTAAAAATGTCAAAAATAACAAAACAATGCAAAGAAAAAAAAAAAAATCCCCAAACATGGCACTACAAATAGAGTATGTAGAAGGATAAGTTGACCATCATTCTGGTTTCCTTTGTGAAGGAAAACCAGGAAGTTTCTTAGATGAAAAGTCTCCATAGGATTATGGCTTTATCTATACCATATTTTAATCCTCATTGTAGATGAACAGTGTCTTCTGGAGGACTGGTTCCTGGCTTGTCCCTCTGTGTCAGTTAAGGTTGTAGCGGCCAGTCATCTTATCAGCCTACGTCTTTCTGGCTGATCAATATTTGACATACAGGAATTCTCATGGGAAATAATAAGTTTCTCATCTAGAATCCCTGGCTAGGTTATCGTCCTGCTTCTCCCTCCGTATATGTACTGCACTGCACTTGTTTATTTTATGGTTTATTCTTCTGGTGATTGTTTTATTGATTCGGTCTCTTGGTTATTGTCTTATTTTTAATGCAGTATTCTAAAAGGATTTGTTATTGCTTTTTGTAGTGGTTTCAATATTGATTATCCTCATCTCTTTTTAAAATAGTTGACGCGGTTGTTAAGTTTGAGGATGGAAATTTTTACTAGTAAATAAACTAGTTATGCATAAAGCATTCTGGTCATTTTGATGAGTCCTTTTTTTTTTACACTGATGTTCACCCTGTACAAGCCGTAAGAGCCACTCGAGGTAGAGTGTTACTGAGTAAGATTGTTTTTTCAAAAAAAAGTCATTGATTTTCATATAAAACACTTGCTTTTGTTCAAATCTTGCAAGCCATGAGAATAAATAGCATTCTCATCAGTTGTTCTCATGTGGAGAAGGCGACAGGAAACTACTCTGCTATCTTTTCCAAGAATGCATAGCAATTCATAGATAATAAAGAAAAAGAATCTATGGAGAGTCATAATTGCCTACATCTTGAAGTCACCTGACATAAAAATGATATTCCCCAAATATTTGAGAGTTAATGTAAATATTGTACTTCTTAGACAAGTATTAACCAAATAAAAATACTTAGTGGACTAAAAGAATTGGTTTATGAACTTGGTAATAGTAATTGTGAGTTCAGTTCAGAGGTATTTTTTTGTTTTACAATGATGTTCACGTACAAGAGCCACTCGAGGTAGAGGGTTACAAATTAAGAGGAAAAGTTTATAGGAATATGTAAGGAAGATAGTTAACTTTAGACTTGAACATTTTAAGATTGTAGTGATCAAGAAAGCATCCTCTCGGAAGTCAGTTCTACAGAGTAGCAGTCCATGAGAAGAAGCTGCTCAAGTGGAACTTACATCTCAACAATGGATACAAAGGGAATGTGGGTTGTTCACTACAATGTGTGACACATAGTGGGTCTTAGACATGAAGATTAGAACTGGTGGTATTAAGGAATAGAGTTCATCAGAACACTTTCCATGAAAAGAGTGATAGAGCAGTGAAAGGCTTGCAATGTTTTGTCTGTGAGAGAGGGGTTGTAAAGTGGAAAATAATTCATCACCCACAAGGATGCAGAGATGCTTTTGGACTATAATGAGACTGGAAAGTAAAGAGTGGGCATCTGCTGCCCATATATGGCAACAATATTCCATTTTCAGCTTGATCTAATTCTTGTAAAGTTAGAGGATGTCAGGAGGAGTCAGGTACTTACTGGAGTGGTACAAGGAACCAACCCTTTCTCCAGCATCTTTTGCAAAGTATTGTATGTACAACTGTAGAACTGGCGGAGCTAAGGAATGTAGTTCATCTGAACACTTTCATTGCTTGGTGTAGGTCTTTACTAAATCCAAACCAGGGTCTATTTTAATTGTTTCACCAAAATTATTCATTATGAGGATAACATTCCAAATAAAAACTTTAAATGGTGGATGTTTTACTATTTTATATAAAATTGTAGTTGACTATAAATAATGTAATGGTACAAAAATTATCAATGACTATAAAAGATAAGCCTGAATTTAATAACTAGATATCTGAGAATTATGGCTAGGCCAGAGTTAACTGTAAATGTTTGTTTTAGTTGCTTTCATTGCAAGTCAAACAAAATATTTCTATAGACATGATACAAAAATATCTGTTCCCAGAATCTATTTGAGAACATCTAATCTTATTCTAGAGGATTTTTTTTGTATTCTAATATACTTTAAAATATTAAATACTATTTGAAAGGTTCAGAATCTAAGGTCATAGCCATGAGCTTGGTGGGAAGAAATTCAACTGACAAAACAAAACTGTTTAGAAACTTGGAGGTGAACAGAACATGTGACAGTTCTTTCAGAATAATGTTCAGGGTTCTTTGCTAATAAAATATTTAAAGCATTCTTCATGTATTTTCAAACATGTTCCTCTTTTCCATCTCAGCATTTCAAGAGTCAAGTAGAGACAATGGATTTTTTCAAATCTTATTAATGTGGAAAAGTGTGAACATTAATGAAATTAAGGGGTAATTAAGTACTTTCATTAGCCCTGAAAGTTTCCTAACGAGAATAGCAGCAAATACCTGTGAGACTACTGATTAGATCATGACTTGAGGCTATGAGATTTTAGAATTGAGCAAAGAATTTTAATTTGATAAATCAGATATTGGGGGTAAAAATAACCTCCAGAACACTTCAAAATCGATGTATATAAGAACAATGTTGGGAAAAGTAGCAACTACTGTAGAGTATATAGCAGATGATAGATTATTTTCTTTTTATTTAAAAAAAAAAAAAAAAATTCAAAATTTTAAAAATCAGTTTTATACAAAGAAAAAGTTAAAAAATCTAAAAATATTTTTGTTTTTTAAATGTTGTGAAATAACGATTTAAAATTAGGATTAAAATCTTATTAAATTAATAAATTAAAATTATGATTTAAATCTTTAAAAGGTAATATTTTGGTGTTTAACACTATCTATATGTTTAAAAATATGGACAACATAAACATAAATATAGTGAAATACAAAAGTAAAATAATTGAAAGCAATCACAAAAAAAAGAATACATTTTTTATATAAAGATTATCTGAATTTGTATTAAAAACAGTTTTGAAACATTCTTAAAAACACAACTAGAAAGTCAAGTTAGTTAGCAACATGATTTGTAAGTTACTCTCACTGTCTATATTAGCTTTAGAATCAAAATTATTACAATAATCACAAGCATATATACTTATAGTAAAAGAAAATACACACATGTTGAAAGAAATATTTAAATGCAATAAAGTTAAAATTAACAAAGTCCTCAAAAAGAAAAAACAGACAAAAAAGTACAAGGTATATATATATATATATATATATATATATATATATATATATATATATATACACACACACAAACAGGTGAATTTCAACTGTCAAAGAATAAAAATCTGTTATTCAATCCACAGCTAAAGAGAAGCTATAGTTTACAGAAATTTACACTTTTTACAATATTCACATGATAAAAACACCAGTAACTTCTCTTCTTGATTTTAACATTTAACAAACTTATAAATATTTTTCATTTATTTTTAACAACTTTTTAATCACTTGTATCAGTTATGGAAAGTATGAGACAAATTACGTGTATTTAAAATCCAAATAAAATTTATTTTACATTCAGTGTATTAAAAGGTTTCTTTTTTTTTTTTTAAGTGTTTTAAAATGATAAATAAAATAAGATCTTTGGAAAAAAAAAAATGAAACAGTAAGTTAAATAGTATCTAGCAAATTATTAAGAAAGGGACAAAAAAATTTCCAAGCCAACTAACCTGTGTTCTTAAAATCCTCAGGAGCCCATGGTGAGATGTGTTCTGCTGTAGAGTCCTGCTGTTACTGCTGCTGTTGTGTGACAACATCATTTGGTGTGTATACATGTGTATGTGTGAGAAGAAAGGAAGCCTGTCATCCTACTGAGTGTGTTGTGTGTGTAATGGCTGCTTAAGCCAGTTATTGACTGATGTTCTTCATGTAGAATGGAGACAGATACAGGAATGGATTATCCTTAGAACAGACTTTTCTTAATCTATGAATACAAACACGTTTATATTAACTCTCCTTTTTTTTCCTTTATATTTGATTATCTCTTTCTCTCTTTTTCTGCCCACTCTGTGCACATGCATGGATATGTTTGTGTGTGCATGTCTTAAGGTGTTTATATAAGTGACAACAAAATCACATTTGAGTGCAGATAAAGAGAAAGTATATGGACAAAAATATGTATCGGTTTAGAGACAGTCTTTCCATTTCCAGTAAGTTTTATTCCTTAAGTAATTAGATTATATATATATATATATATATATATATATATGTGTGTGTGTGTGTGTGTGTATGTATGTATAGGTGCGTGTGTAGATACATATGTATGCATACATGTGAGCATTTATATGCATGTGTGGATGTATATATTATATATATTAATATTCTTTTATACCAAAATAATTTCCAGGGTTACCTACATATTTAATAATAAATATACAACTTTGGGTAGAATTCAAGACAAAATATAAATTTAAATTTATTGCCGAGGCAATATTTCATATTTGCCTTATTTGCAAATGCACCGATTTAGAAGGGAAATTATAGAATTTAAAAACATGGAAAGAAAGAAAAAAAATTCTAAAAGCAATGGTTAATTCATAAAGAAATGAAAATCCTTTCTGTCATCTGGGAAACAGTTTTAAGTCAAACCTCTAGAATTCAACTAATCTGTGTTAGTGATTATCTTAAAAACAAACAAAAAAAAAAAACAAGTCAATACATCCTCTTCCAAATCTATTTTTTAACTTTAAATTTTGAATTAGAGTCCTCAAAATCGTTTTTCAGTTTTTGTTTTATTATTATTATTATTATTATTATTATTATTATCTTTTTAATGAATTGTCAATGTTCAAACTGATGGAGAGAAGGAGAGAGAAAATAAAGGGAAAACAGAACGGAAAACAAAAAAATGAAACAAAAAAACAATGAAAGTCATGCTATAAAGTTATCAAATATTAGCATATGATAAGTTATATGCATAATCATAATATAAAATAATAGTATATTTCATTTGCTTGCAGAGATTGAGTGACAGCAGGTTTTCTCAAATCTCCAGCACCTTACTCAGTATCTTCACAGGCCTCAGTAATTCCATGGTCTGTATAATCCAACTCATCAAATCTCTATTCTTCTTCTTATTATTATTATCTTTTTAAGGAATTGTCAATGTTGTAACTGATGGAGAGAAAGAGAGGAAATAAAGGAAAAATTGAACAGAAACCAAAAATAAAACAAAAATAATATATTATGACCAATGAAAAGCATGCTATAAAATTATCCAATATTGTACATACACTGTTTAGGCTCTTTGCTTTGAAAAAGATAGAATTTTCTATAAGAAAGGTGTTAGTGTTTTTGTTTTTTTTTTCTTTTTCCTGCTTCGATCTTATGTTTTCTTTCTTCTCCATTCCTTTCTTTATTCTTATCGACTTGATATCAGTTAAAAATAACCTTTTTTTTTTTTTTTAAAGGAATCTGATTAAATTAAAATCCCTTTCAGGTTGAGGAGAATTAAACAAAAAAATTGGAGGAGAATGGTTATTTCATTTCCTAAATCAAATATATTCAATGACTTTGGTAGTGTTATTTCTAGATTTGGAGATTTCACTTATCTGCTCCAGCTTTATTGAGTAGCCTATAATTGGAGACTCAAGCTACATCTAGATTAAAGAATATAATCAACTTGATAAAGCATTGCCCATTCTTCTACACTTGCTTTGGAAATTAAAAATTAAAGGAGAAGAGACAGGAAAGAAGAAGTTGGCAAAAAATATAAAATAAGATAAGGATGAAGAGAAGGTACAAAACAAAGAAAAGCAAATTAAAAAAACAAAAACGAAAAAAAAAAAAACACTAGAAATGCATTATCATCCTTAAAACAAATTATCTCCCTTAGAATAACTTGGGGTAAATTCAAAAGCACTATTCATATTCTATTTGGAAAGGTGGGCCTCTTGAGTACTAAGTGGCAATCTTCCTTGGAGATGGCAACTTCAGAAATGCAATTTCAAGATAAAGCAGATGGTGAGTCAGAATTCATAAGACCCTGCAAGGGAAGTGACCAAGAGGCAGAGGCTCAATAAAATTACTTGCCAAAAAGATAGCAAAAGGAGCCCACTTACAGCTAACAAATGTTGCAAGGAAACCCCAAAGAAAAATGGAATCAGAAAGACATATCGAGAAAATGGATGCCTACAAGCAAGGACAAGTGACGTTCATAATAATAATAGTAATTGTAGCAGGTTATCTCGAACCAATATGGAAATTCTTTGAAAAGCTGCGGCTATAGTTCATTTTAGATATAAAGATGTGTGCTAGGAAAAAAAGAAATGAATGTGATAGTTTGACAAATTTTCTACTGATATTTTATGTTTTTCTCCTTTCATTCTTTCTGACCATAATAACATGGCAGTATTTATAGTTTTTAATTTGAAACTCAGCTATTGTGAAAAAGGATTTCAAGTATGGCTGACAATCAAAATCTACAAGAAAATTTAATACAGTAGAAGACCTCATATTCAAAATTCTCAGTGTTGCCATTTAGATGTTGTTTGTAGAAATATGCTACATTCTAATATTTTTCTTTTCTTTGTAGATAATTGTTAATAACTTGAAATTTCTCAACCCATAATGTTTCACACAGAAGAAACTTCAACTGGAAAAAAAAAAGAAGAAAAAACATTCTTTCATGTTACATCAGAAATTAGAGATAATTGAAAAACTGGACAATGGCACCAGTTCATCTGACATATTGCAGAATCTGAACAAAACACTAAAACTTGCACTTGAAGATGATCCACTGAATACTCTTGCTTTGGATGACTTAAAAGAATGAATACATTAATGAATTACAAGAGAATTCAACAGTGGAATCGCTTCAAAATGATTTTGATTGTCAAGAAAGAGAATCAAATTCTTCCGATAATGGTGAAAATATTAAGGATGATGAAGAAGACTGGGACTCAGTAAAGAAAGCTATTGATGATGTCATCAAATTCATGCAGAAAAAAATCTTTGTTCAGTAGTACAGAATGTATATGTGCACATAATTTGCAGAAATACCTTACTTAAAAAAAAAACTAGAACAGTGAAAAATAAATGAAATGAGAAAAGAAATAATAAAGACAATTGAAAATAAAACTTATTGGGCATTAAATATTACAATATTTACTTTTGTGAAACACTTAATTTTTCATATATTGCGATAAATTCTTGTGTTTTGTTAAGTTATAGTTATATTAGACATGCCACTTTATATCCGAACCCATCCTCATATCCAAACTACTTTTAAATTTGGATACGAAATCTACGACTTCTACTGTATATCCTTCAAAATAAAATGAAATTTCACAAATAGATTTTAGATGAGAATGATGTTTCTAATTATTAAATAGCATATAAATATAACAGTTTTTGTCCATGATTATGTAAAAATAAAAGAAAGAAGTAATCATGAATAATTTTAACAAATATTTTTTAGTTAGACAACCAAAGCTTAAGCAAATATAATACAGAACATTATGAATATTTATACTCCTTATTAAGTATTAGAGATTTTACAGATAGCTAAATCATATCATTGGATCTGAAGCATGCCTGCAGACAAGATACGAATTCTTAAACAAAAGTTTGAATCAGATGGTTAAATAAATACTTAATCAGAATAATGAGAATAAATAACAAAATTGAATAATAATTCCTCAAACGATAATGTTAAGTTATGACCTAAGGGATAACTTATGAAAATGGAATTTCTTTTCTTATCTTTAAGGTTTACTCTTGAGAGAGACAAGTCTGCAACTGTTATTAAGTTAATGTCAAGGGAAATCTGTTTTTAAAAAACTGAGAAGATAAAGGAAAAGTTTATAAAGTCTTATATTCTAATCTTAAAACAAAGAAGCAAAAAGATATACAATTCCATGCAGGTTATGAAGAAAGTCACAATATGAAAATATTGAAATCTGAAAGGGATATTTGAAAGTAGAGCATTGACTAAAGTAACAATGATAAGGAATAATAATAATTTATTTATTTATATTTGGACTATTGTCCTCATCTTTGTTGTTATCACAATGTTTCGGCTGTTGTACCTTTAAGCGTTCCTCAGGTGTGCATCTTAGTAAGCTACAGGGAATTCTGAACTGAACCCTTTATTTAATCTATGACATTACCAATGCTTTAATAAAAGTGTTAGGTTGTGAATTTAGTAACATAATGATTGTGAGTTCAATCCCTGGTTTGGACAGTGTGTACTTGCACTCAGTGGAAATGAGCAAGCAATAACTGAGCCTCTGGCAGGATGTGACACAAGTCACATCTTGTCAGTGTGGGATGACAAGAAAAGTGTAGTATCTGTTCTTATCAGCTTAATCTGATTTTCTCTTTCCACTTCTATCTTCCCTTTGTTCTTTCTTTCTTTCATTTTCTAAATTAAACCAAGTAGTGTCTTTACTCTCTTTTCATGCAATCAAAATGGAATAGTATATCATTTATGAGGTATTAGCAGGGAGTAAGAGTATTGAGAACTAACAAGGTGGGGGGGCAAACACAATTATGATAGGATATTTTTAAACTTGACATTTGAAAATAAAAACAAAATACGGAAAACTCTTAAAAAATCAGTGCTAAAATTGACACTATTTATATTATGAACAGGAACCCTTTTTTAAAATGATTAAAAAGAAATCAATATTATTTGATTTTGAAAATTTTGTGGTTTGAGGAAAGTGTAATGAATCTAGTAAAATTATCCCCTCCCTCCAAATTTCAATTTTTTTTTTCTATTAGTGGACCATTCAATTTAAGTAGTGCCAGTATTTCTTTCATCTTAATTTCAGTTGTTTTACATTAAAAAAATTAGTTCATTTTGAATTTTACTAAAGAAAGACTATCCATAAGCAATTAAACCAAAATTTTAAAATTAAAAATTCCTCTATCAACTGAAAATGGCATTTGTAAAGTATTTTTCTTATAAAAAAGGATTGTTTCATGTCGGCTTTATTGTTTTGATGTATGAACCCGTTTAGTGGAGAGCACTTTTAATTTTGGAATCATTGAATAATAAATAATAACAGCAAATACCATATATGTTATTGGCCATTTTTTTCTTTTTTTAATCTCTGAAAATTTTATGACCCCAACTCCAACATAAAAACAAGGAAGCACTTTTCAGCAACAAAAACATATCAAGTCTGCTCTAAAATTCAAATGGATTTAGCTTCATTGAAATACCATGATAATGCTTATTACTCAATTTAGAATGAACCTCTAACTGAAGTAGGTCATATCTTCTTTCCACCAAACTGTGTGCACTCAGACACTTGGCAAGTATATATCAATTTGAAGAAAATCCTTTTGTTATATTAGCGGCTATTAAAAAACATCACATGACTAAACAGTGCATTTTTCATGCAGTTTAGCTGCAGGTGCTGCAGGAGGAAAAAGAAAGATAGCAAGACATGATTGGAAGTGTGTCGTCTGCCATCAGAGACCAAAACAAAAGAAGACAGAAAAAAAAAACAGCTAGTATATTTTTTTAAAACTATTTCTTTCTACAATTATAATTAGATATATAAGTACTGGCAGAGGTCAGTGGTTGGAATGTCGTCACACATGCCATTGCTGCAAAGTTAGATTCTCACTGTTTTATAACTGTTGATATAAACCAGATTTAACTTCATTCCTCAAATCTAAAAAAAAAAAAAAGAAAGAAAGAACCATATCTCTAAACAATTTTGCATTAAAAGATTGAATTCATATGCATTTATTTATTTTTTTTATTGTGGCCCTCACAGGACATAGGGAAACACACACACACACATTATATTGAATCAATTGTGAGGAGTATTGTGAGACAAAACTTAATTAGAAACAAAGAAAAGAGTACTGAACTGTTGCGTGATATCTGTCCTCCTGTATGGCAGTGAATGCTGGACAATCTCCTCAAAGATGAGGAAGAGACTTGAAGCAAAAGAAATGTGGTTCTACAGAAAGATGCTGAGGATAACATGGACCAAACATGTGAGCAATAACAAGGTTTTGGAGAGAATGGAAATGAAGAAGAAATTTATACTTAACATCAGGAAGAGACAGTTGAAATTTCTGGGGTACATAATGAGGAAGGAGGGTTTGGAAAATTTGATATTCACAGCAAAAGTTGAGGGAAAGAGGGATAGACGAAGTCAGCATGTAACATACTTGAGAAAATGGATTGCTGAACAGAGTTTGGGAGAAATAGCTAACAGAGAAAACTTATTAAGAGTTGCAAGAGACAGAAAGGATACTGCATGTTTAAAGAAGATGACTGCTAGGAGAGTTGGTTTACTGTATTGTGCCAGACAATTTTTCTTGTCAGAATCCATCTTGGACATTTAGAAATCTACCATTTGTCCATGCATTGAAGATTGTTACTATATCTGGTTTCATGCTCCTACTATATATTTCTAGATTCTTCAGAGATAGGTCTGTATTGTAACTGATCCTGATCTGGCATCTTGACTTCAGTCACTTTCCCATCACCATGATGTAGCTTCCTACTGTTTTTCCTACAAATATTTTCACAGTAATTGTTCTAATGAGCTTTCCTTCTTGGTGACTCGACTGCTTGAATTTAAGTATACTCCTAGATTGGAAACTTCTTTATGTGCCATGTCTCCTCAGGACACAGACAATCATAGCTCTCTGCAACTTCCTGTCTCTTGTAGCTCTTAGTAAATTTTGTCTTTCTGTTATTTCTCCAAAACCCTGTTCTGTCATCCATATATTCAAGCTCACTAAGAATGTCATGCATTGTTTTTCTCTGTCTCTCTTCAATCTCTCCTGTGAGTATCAGATTTTACAAGCCTTTTTTCCTCATTATGTGCCCTAGAAAGCTCAACTGTCTCTTCCTAATGTTAGGTGTAAGTTTCCTTTTTGTTTACATTTTCTCTAAAATTTTCTTGCTGCTCACATGTTCAGTCTATGGTATACTCAGCATTTTTCTGTAGAACCACATTTCTGTTCTTTCAAGTTGCTTCTTTATCTTTGAGATTGTCCAGCACTTGGCAATTAGGTGTCACCATTTTATTGTTGAAATGGTTAAATCTAACTGTAAGTTCTATTCTAATAGTTTCTTCTCTCGCACACATCACCAGTGAAACTCTCTTCCAGTTACTTGCTTCTCTGACACCCCAAATCATCAAAAATTTGAATGCAATGTCAATTGCCAGTTTCTGTCTTTCTGAACCCTGTTCTTTTATTGTTCTTTTTTGTCACTAAAGTAATCCCTTGCATTTTAGTGACATTATTGCTTTACTTGGGGTGAAATGGATAAAAAAAAAACATTAACTTGCTTCTTAGAAGAGTTTCTTGGTTGGACCAAGAAGTTTTCAGCACACACTTCATAGCTCAATTGCTATCTGAAATCTTCACTGTGTAATGTTCAATGTATGTAATTAATGGAGGATCATCATGTAAGTGCATTGGAAAGAAGGAGAATGTGTTGAAAAATGAATATATGTTATATAAATAAATAATTTTTGTCATCATTACATTGCAGACAATTTGGATTTTCTTAAGAATCTCAAGTAGGATACTTGGTCATATTTTGAGAACTGTGCCGTGCCAAGAACTTTTCACCAACCATTCATAATAAATGCATTGGCTATGAACAACTGATTAATTAAAGTTACAATTGATCCTTCATTGGTCATATGTTCAAATAAAACAACACTGTTTTATTTAATTTCCTCCTTTTCAATTTTTTGTTTGGACTATCTTTAAAAAGATTTCTGTTCAATGTCTGAACACAAATCCTAGAGATAAATATCTCACATTAAATAGCTAAAATGAAGGATGCAATGAATCATGGTGCCTATGTTTTAAGGTAATTTGTATAGCACATAGAATCTTATCTTGTTATGCATTAATGGTTCTCGGTTTAAATACTTGTCTCTGGCAATGCCAAATAGCAGAATTTAAGCTGATACAGAGTTTGTTAATGAATGGGCCTCAGTTGTATAGTAAATAACCACTTATAAAATGTACAGTAATTTGACCTGATGTAACTCTAGCTGTTTTGTAAAGGATGCTATATACTGAAAATTCTGAATGATTGTGAATCAGACAAAAGAGATTGATTTGTTTTTAGAGCTTATCAACCTTTTGCAGGTTATTTAAGCCAGAAAATATTTTAGAATTTTTGGGGGATAATCATAATTTATTGATACAAGTAATACTAATTAACTCATAGCTGGTATGAATTCATACCTTTCCTAATGGTATTTACATGCAAGTGAATATAACGAACCTAAGTGAAATTGGAACATGGCTCTCTGATTTCCCATTATGAACCATTATCTATTACACCATCTCCACACCCAAGCTTACAGCACTTGGTATTCCCCAAGTGGTCACCTATCTAGATACTGACATTTCTTAACTTTGATGAACATATGAGAACAAGTGTTTAAACATGATATGGATAAGCTGGATCAAAAAAAGGGATTGTTAATAAGTTCAAATGTCTAGAATTCTTTTTAAAAAAATCTTGTAATACTAGTTTTATATGAAATGCTAACTGAAACACTGTCATTATTCCAGGTGTAAATGAGTTCACCTATTACTTAGTTCACACTCCTTCCTTGTAGTTTGAACAGGATTAGAGGTTTACCTCCTGCTTTAGGATTGGGTTTCCTGCTCTTTTTAAAATCTTCTCATTCTCTTTCACTCCCAGTAACTTCTTGTGTCTTAGTGGCATTAACACTTTGCATGAAGTGAAATGATTTAAAAAATGAATAATTCAAATTCTTAATTGTGTCCTTTGTCTCATCTATACTTTTTTGATGTTTCTTCAGAAATGCACCCACTTCAATAAATAATCAATATTTTCAATTTTTTTTTCCATATTACTATGGATTAAGTGCTCCAGATTACAAATATCTTTTTCAATTTTTAAATTTTCTAAATTTTAAGAGGGGGTTCAATTTGCTATATAAATTCATTGTAAACTGATCCCCCTATGCAAACTAAACAAAAATGTTTGTACCACATGATAAAGCACATTCTTATATACAGTATTTCAAATAATTTCAGGTTAAAATAAAAAAAATATTTATTTTATTTAAAGTATATTCTTACTTAGCTTTTTCTTGTGTTAAAATGTTGTTTACATGAAAAATTTAAAATTGTTTCAAAACAGCCTCAAAATATGAATTATTGTTTCCCTTCATTATTATTATTTATTATTTTCCTTTATTTTATTTTATTTTTTGCCTTACAAAGGGGGATCAATTTACAATGAACTTGCATATCAAACTGAACACCTCTTAAAATTTATAAAATTAATATTTTTTTATATATATATATATATATTCATCCGTCCTGGTTATGATAATAAACTACATCTGGCAGCAAGGCCTGTGATTGAGAGTTTTAGATTGCTGTTGTTTCCAGGCCCACCCTAACCCAGGGTGGTAGCACCTGTTAGGGTCCCAACTATGGGCAAATAGTTAACCCCCCCCCAAAAAAAAAACTCAGTTCCTCACTTTGTGTCTTTATTTTTGGCCCTAACAAGGTCACAACACTTTCATAGTGTTTTGACCTGAGTTAAACAAATATATTGATAGAAACAGTAATACAAATATATACAAACAAGAGTGTTACAGCAAGAATATTCGGTCCGACTGTCAGAGCTGACTGCTGGAAACTTCCCTCTCTAAAAGGCAGTACCTGCTCCTATTTATAGCTGAGAGAGACAATGCATATGTGGGTAAATTACCATATCAAAAAGTATAGAAATACATTTTTGTAAATGAAATTAATAATGCTCCCAAGAAAATTAAATTTTGGCATTAAATGACCCATAAGGAGTTGGTATGTCACTAAACAAACAAACCCTTCCACTATATATTCGTGATCTCAAGAGCTTAATCGATAGTAATATGAAAATAAATTTTGAGTAAAAAAAAACAAACATTTATTGCAGAGGTGCATTTCTGTAGAAAACACACCTTTTTTTTTTTTACTACTCAAAACAGAACAATTCCCACATCAAAGTGATGAAGATTCATCTTACACATGAAACAGTATCTAAGGTCTCTAGTTAAAGAGTGACTGCCCAGCCATTGCATGAGAAGTCTTTAACTGCACCAGTTCACTCCCAGCTTGAGGTGAAATCGAGATGCTTGTCTCCCTCCTACCCCTACACCATCTATCTGCAAATATGAACAGACAGAATGCTGTAGAGATAATGACAGGAAAGAAAACTAAAAGAAAATGAAAGAGAGAGAAAGGAAGGAAATAAAAACTAATGTTGAGTATTCAATTATAATAGGATGACGTGACATTGTTCTGGACCTAGAAGGGATACAGTGGCCTTTATTTCTTTTATCTCTTCATATAATCAATCGGTTGGCTATCATTCTGTTTTGTCTTTTTTCCAGCTGTTTGAGGATGCTTTGATATTTGATAAAGATGTATGATACAACATTGTACTGAGATAGATTCACAGATAGATCAATAGACAGACCTATATTATATAAGTTCATGAATATCGCAGCTGCTGAACAGCTATAACAATGTATATCTTCATCTAGAAAAAAAAGGAAAGAAGAATGCTTACTGCCTGCTTAGAAAATCTTCATTTTACCTTTTTAATGACTGTCACTCAAGGAAGACTTTATTCATCAACAAGGCAAGAGGGACAGAGGAAAGAAGCACATAACCTATTGAAGAAGCTTGTGTAAATGGATGGCAGAACAGGGATTAGAAGAGATAGCAAAAAGATGAATTACAAAGGACAGGAAGTTGTGGATAGTCATGATCGACCATGTCCTGAAGAAACATGGCACATAGAAGGAGAAAGCTATAGATGTTTATGTGAGACAAAAGAATTTAATATTTGATCAATACAGTCAATTAGACAGACTGACAATGTTGGTATTACAGATTTTACAAGCTCAGAAAAATACTGATTTCTATGATAAATTCAAAGATTATGTAATGGTATATTTCTTGAAGTGAGTGATATGGAAGAGAAAGGATCCTGTTTCCTTGATATTGTGGGTTACCCCAACTTGGCTCGGCAAGACGCTGTTAGGTAGTGCCATTAGGTAGATAGCTATAAAAATGGGGGACTCCTTTTCTTCTTTCTCTTTTCCTTCTAGCATGTGATAGTAACAAAACCACCATAGGACCAGGTATGGGGACATCTTTCCCCTTAGTAAGTGAACTCTTTCATACATGCATGCAAGGACACATGGCACAGTGGATAAAGGCATTGGTTAGATCCAGTGACTGAACCCAAAGAGTGTGAGTTCAATACCTGGTTAAGGCAGTGGAGAACTTTCAGAGGGAAATTAACAGGAGATAACTGATAACTGACATCCATCAAATAAGGCACGTGGAACTAGAACAGTCTACACCAGTGATTGAAATAAAGGGGTTCAGTTCAACATTCCAACCACCTGAAGAAGGCCGGAGCATACAACAGCTGAAACGTTGTAATAAATATGGCGACAAAGATGAGGACAATAGTCCGAATAATGTAAATAATGTACATAATACCTCATCTCAGGAATATAGACAGAACATGCATGCATGTGTATCACCTACACAATTACTAACTTTTATTGTTTTCTTACTTTTACCTGCATACTAGTGTATTTTCTATTGAGTCTGTTGCTAGATTCTGCATGTCTCATTCTATATGTGTTGCAGGGGACGGTCAGGAAATAGGTCTGTGGCTCATTTAATGGTAAGTTGAGGTCCACCTTAAACAAATTCAAGTCATCAGTATTTTCTTCTACTATGATTTTCTTTCACCTCCAAACAACTCTTGCAAAGCCAAATGGTAATAGGAAATGAATGACGGGAGAAGGGTTTGGTAAAATGGAAGCTTCTAATCCTGAACTTGCGTGTTGGCAGTGAATTTAGTCATCAATGTCATTGTCATAAAGCAAGTTATTTTTTTTCTCCTTTTTTACTCTGTTATATAAAGACAGGAAAATATTATCCTGTTCGAATTTATCCATTTCCTACACCTCTGCAAGTTATGACAACCTGTCATTTACACATTCATGCATAATTGTTTTCTTTATCAGCAAACTAGAAGTATACACCACAACATATGGTAACCATAATACAATCTGAATATACACCTACCGCAACATTACAAAAAGCACTACTTAAAACACTATTTTCATTTAGTTTTGAAGAAAGTATGAAAGAAAAGTTAGTGTATCCAGGGAGTAGGCTCAAATAGCAGGGGATACATATTTGGTGTGCTTAATAGTTCCTTCAGTATCTGTCTATATTTCTGAGATGAGGTATTATGTACACTATTTACATTATTCAGACTATTGTCCTCATCTTTGTGGTCATATTTATCACAACGTTTTGGCTCTTCAGTATCTGTCTATATTTCTGAGATGAGGCATTATGTACACTATTGTCCTCATCTGTGTCGCCATATTTATTACATTTTGGCCATTGTATGTCCCGGCCTTCTTCAGGTGGTTGGAATGTCGAACTGAACCCTTTATTTCACTCACAGTGGATAAAGGCCTTTATCTACTGTGCCATGTGTCCTTGAGGACACATGGTACAGTGGATAAAGTCATAACAATAACAGGACCCAAAGAGTGTGAGTTCAATACCCAGTTAAGGCAGTAGAGAACTTTCAGAGGGAAATTAACAGCAGATAACTGACATCCATTAAGCATGGCATGTGGAACTAGAACAATCTACCCCAGTGATTGAAACAAAGGGTTCAGTTTGACATTCCAACCACCTGAAGAAGGCCAGAGTGTACAACGGCTGAAACGTAATAAATATGATGACAAAGATGAGGACGAATAATGTAAATAGAGTTAATAGTTCCTATATTCATATATTCACATAAAAGCTTTTCTATTTCAAGTTACCTTACTGATTATGTACCTGTTAATAATTACTTATCATCAGAAGAACCTGAATGTGATATTGAGTGATAATAAATGAAAACCAAGGTCAAGATTTTCAGAAGTTTATAATACAACCAATCATTATCTAAATACAGGGTGTGGCAGAAATACCTCCTACATAAACTAGATGAAAACATAATTGCCACTAATATCATACTATTATCTGTTAGCTATTTCTACCACTATCTGTTTAATGGTACACCAATTTTCTAAAGTGAAATCACTGCAAAATATAAATTATAGTGATTCAAATCAAGCAAAAGCTCCACAAGGTGAAAAATTATGGTGTCTACAGACACATTTTTGAACTGATCCAGTCTTTCCTATCTAATTGTGAAATGAAGGTTATCCTGAATGGCCACTCATCTAGATCCTTTTGTACTAACACAGGTGTCCCCTAACACAGGGCTCCATCCTTGGTACCACCTTGTTTTTAATTTTCATTCATGATCTTCCCGATGACATCAGCTCTCAACTTGGTGTCTACTCGGATGACAGCAATAATATTGGTCCTGATCTAACGACTTGGATTCAGTAATTTTCCTATCACCATAAGATTGTCTCTCTGTGCCTTTTCTATAAATATATTCATGGTAATTGTTCAGATGAACTCTTAACTATGGTACCTAGACTTCATGAATTTAAGGACAGTACAGTGAGATCATTAATTTACAGCTCAGCTAGCTAGATATTGCTATGCTAAAAGTTTCTTTTCTCACACTTCTCACTAGTGAAACTCCCTTTCATCTCCAAGCTTTCCAGCCAACTTTAATCTGCAAAAATTTAAGTACAATGTCAATCGCTATCTACTCCTGATTACTCTTTCCTCTTCCTGCTCATTATTAATGTTTCTGTTTCTAATTTTTCCACACATTGTAACTCCTTGTGTCTTAGTGGCTTTATTGCCTTGCATGGGGTGATACAAATTAAAAAAAAGAAAAAGAATATGTTTTACAATGAATATCATCTTTGATGAAGTCTTTGAAAACTAAGTACAATAGTGCTTCTTCCATTTTTTTAATCATTTCCTTTCAATCAAAGCAGTAAAGCCACTAAGATACAAGGAGTTACTGAGTGTGAAAGAATAAAATAAAATAGAAACATTATTAACATGAAAATAAAAGAAGGGGATTCAAGATGACAGCAGATAAGGATTAACATTGCATTTAAATTTTTGAAGATCAAAGTTGGCTGGAAAGCATAAAACTGGAAGAGAGTTCCACAAGTGAGAAGTGCAAGAAAAGAAAATAATAGCATAGAACTTATGGTTACAGTTAACCAATTCAATTGCATATTGATGAGACCTTGCTGCCAATCTAGTACTGCTCTTAAATTCATAAAGTCTAGATACAATAGTAGAGAGTACATACAAACAATTGCCAAGAAAGTATTTATAGAAAAGGCACAGGGAAGCTATATTACAGCAGTGGAAAAGTGACAAGCTGAGATGCCAGGCCAAGATGCATAATCTTCTGCCTTTATAAATATCATCAAACAGTTCATCATTGATAAACCATGTGACATCTCCAAGGGAGATAACACTTATACAATAAAAAGCTACAGATTTTATCTAAAAATGAATATACACTTCATATATATCTGGAGATTATTTATCATGAAAGTATTTATAGAAAAGGCACAGGAAGGCTACATTATGGTGGTGGAAATTTGAAAGACACCAGGCCTGGAACATAAATAGTTTATCACTAGATTAGCCAGATTTTAAAATATATTTTTCCCTGTATGATCAAAATATATGAATGATCTTGTATCTTATTCCTTAATTGAACAGATCCACTGTGGAAATTCTTTATAGGCTCTGCTTGTTAGCACTTATTATTTAAATTTTTCCTCAGATCTTACTTCCATGGATACAGTACACTTTGATATAGTCTATTTTTCTGATCTATGAAGTATGCAATATAAATGATCCATATATTTCTATTATTATTGGGAAATGTAGGTGGCCTTAAGGTCAGCTGAGATTAATGGCACCCACAAAACGTTTCTTATCCAGGTGGTCTCTAATTAGAGTCAGGTTGCACTCTGCCCTTGGGAGAAGCATGAACCAAGATCTCTGTCCTGAATTCCAACGTCAGTCATCTTAACACTGTCTCATTACAGAACCACTATAAACAAGCATTAGAAGAGAGAGGAAAGGCAGTGATGTGTGATGCTCTGACACCACAGGCCAGACTATAGATCATCAAACTGGGTGGCTATATATATTTCTATTTACAATGACATTCTATATATCAAAACTCTCCCGATGAGAATTATTAGAGTACAAGTGATGCGAAGTGTCTCATAGCATTATCAGGGATAATATTATCAAAAGACTTTGTGAATCTTATTAATTCAATTAGAACAATTACAATCACTTAGATTTGATGGTTTAAAGTTTGTCATAGTTTCACTGCTTTTAAATTATTTCTGGTATAATATTATAATATTTTTTCGTTCTTTGGTAGCTATGATCATAATCAGCATTCCTCTTCTTTAATGTATCATGTCCCTTCAATATGCTAACAATCATAGCTCTCTACAATTTTCTCTCCCTTGTAGCTTATATTGTATTTTGTACTGTTGTTATCTCTCCTAAACCATGTTCTGCCATCCATCCATACTTAATCTCGCTAGGTAGGTTATGAATTGCTTTCCACTGACCATCTTGTCTTCAATCTTCCCTGAGTATCAAATTTTCCTAACCCTCTTTCCTCATTGTGTGACCTAGAAATTTCAACTGGCTCTTCCTGATGTTAAGTATGAGTGTTCATTTGTTGCAATTTTCTCTAAAACATTTTGCTGCTCACATGTTCAAGCCTCAGAATCATTCTGTAGGATTCCATTTCTGCTGCTTCATGCTTCTTTTTCATCTGTGAGCACTCACTGCCATATAGGAGGACTGATATTATGTAAAAGTTCTGTACTCTTTTCTTTGTTTCTAATGAAATTTGCCTGTTTATTAATCATTTGCTTAGGTTATGGAAGGCATCTTTTGCTATCCCAATGTATCTTTGGATTTCAGTTTTGCACTTTCCGTAATCAATACAATTCAACAATGGTTTTCAGTCTGAGATATTCAATGATGACATTCCACAATCTTAATATCTTTAATGAAGATTTAAGCATTAGTATTAGTATGGCCACACAGCAGACTGGTTCACTTTTTAATCTGATATTATTTCTTTTTATTATTTTTAAGCATTTCACCCCAAGCAAGGCAATAAAGCCACTAGGATGCAAAAGGGTTACCAACAGTGAAAAAAACAGAGAGAACAAAAAGAAATATATATATTTTTTATCAATTCACCACAAGCAATGACAATGCCATTAAGACTAAAAGGTTACTTGAAGTGAAAAAGAATGAGAAAACTTTAGAAGGAACCAAAAACCCAATTCTAAACAGGAAACAAGGAATAAACCTCTAACACTGGTAGGAGTGTGAACCGGACAATAAGTGGTTTGCACTCCTACCCATATTTTTTTCTTTAGGCATGACTGAGATTAATCTCACGCGAAACAAATGGGGCCTGCCTGACAAAGGATTTGTCATAATAGTTTGAGGTAAGGTTTTAAAAGGTCAGATGCCCTTCTTGACACCCAGCTCAGACACTTACAGTAGTCCAAGTACACCAACTGTTTTTATTGAGACGCCATCTCTAGGAAGGCTGTCACTGAAGTCTTGAGACTCTTTCTTAACTATATATATATATATATATATATATATATAAAATGTATATTTGGTAGCAACCTTTCTTACAAACATGTTTCGTTGAATATGATAGACAAGGAAAAGAGTTTTTCTTGTATTCTTAAATTTTTCTATTTGGAGGGGGTAAAGGAATGTAAAACTTGTCAGTAGTGTCTATTGTTCCAAGTTCTTTCATCCACTTCTTTAATCCTTTTCAATTGGTTTGTTAATTTCCTTTCAAGATTGTCTTTTAATAAATATATATATATATATATATATATATACATACATATTATAATTATTTTTTAAATAATTCCTTCGCTACATAAGAGTTCTCATGTGAATTTCAATAATTATATTGAAGTTTTCAGCTCTTGTTTTTGAAACATGAGAACACTTATGTAGTGAAGAAATCATTTTTTTTTTTTTTAAATAATTATAATTTAACCTCTACTTCTGTATGGAGCATTATTTTTTAAAAACAAAAATACTAAAGAACCTCAGATTATTTACCTAATGTGTTCTTTCCTACATATTTGCACATCTATATACATACATACATACATATATATATATATATATATATATATAAAGACATGTTTCATTGAATAATTTAGACAAGTTTTTTCTATTTATTTTCAATTGGATCCTTTCATGTGTGTGTGTGTTGGCTCCCATAGGAAGCTCATCTGCAGTGAGGACAATAAGAACAGTTTTCAAGGAGACAGAAGATGATAATTGACATTGTATCTAAATTTTTGAAGATCATAATTGATGGGAAAGCAAGAAGCCGGAAGAGAGCTCGACAACTGTGAAGTCTAAGAGAAGAAACAATTAGCATAGAATTTATGGTTACATCTAGCCATTTCAACTGAATCTATTATTATTATTATTATTATTAGCTAAGTCTCTGTTATTTTAAACTGAAATTTAATGTCAATTCTTGCTTGTTTGGCATTAATCTCAGTTTAAAACAACATAATTTTTTAAATGCATTTTTTTAATCTGACATTATTTCTTATTATGATAAACAGGCATATCCACTAAAAACAATGTTTAAGTTGACATTCTTGTTATTTTAAACATTGAAATTAATTAAACAATTATAATGAACACTTTCTGATCATGAAGCCTAACTTCAAATCTCATTTCTCAGGAAGGTCATTTCATGATGTTATCAGTCTGGGGAGGTGATCCCAACATGTGGCACCTCTGGAAAGTACCTGAAAACCATAACACAGGTTGACCCCTGCCTTGCAAGTGAAATTGGGTAAATGGAACTATTTGAATGCCATTGATGATTATGCCAGCATAAATAAGTCATCATAACTGAGGGCTGTAGCATAATTGCCTTGTTAAAGGAATTGATCACACCAGATTATGTGTGCTCTGCCAGAAATTGTAACAAAA
The DNA here is from genome assembly GCA_963932145.1 of Acanthosepion lycidas. Classification (NCBI taxonomy): domain Eukaryota; kingdom Metazoa; phylum Mollusca; class Cephalopoda; order Sepiida; family Sepiidae; genus Acanthosepion; species Acanthosepion lycidas. The sequence continues at coordinate 28,287,712 of OZ010575.1, forward strand.
GTTCACCCAGCACAATTTCAGTATAAATTACAGGTGGGTTCTGAGGGTTGAGCAGATGTCTGTAATAGGGTTTGGCTATCCACACTGGAAAACTGGTGTACTTGGAAAACGAGTAGTAGTCAACTATGAGTGATTGGTAGCTCACATAAGAGATTAAATGACAAGCATCTTCAATACACCAGCAAACTTCTTTGAATTTTGTTTCCAACAATGCTGTCATCTGGTTGATTCCAACTAGTCCTTTGATTACCATTTCTTCCATCTTTGTCAGCTCTTTAAACTTGTTCCCAGTCCTCCAGTAATGACTGATACAACTATCACTTCCTCAGCTTCCAGGTAAGGTGGAGTTATTTTTTGTTTTACTTTATTTCAGACCTACTCTTTTCCCATTCCATAATGGTAATAATAATAATAACAACAACAGCAGCAAAAGCTACTGATATTATTAGTTCAATTATTATTTTTATCTGTAGTATTAGCTTTGGGTGGTTAAGGGTAATGGAAAATCATCTCCAGGTAAATGATTTTTGATTTGATGATATTAATTTTCTGAGCTAAAATAGGTGAGGAAATTAATTTTTATATTATCAAATTAGGTAATTTTGAAAGAGGTGAAAAATTTCAAAATATATGCATATAGACACACAGACACATATATACATATATGTATGTATGTATAATGTGTAAATATTTATGTAAAAATGTAACTATATATATATATATATATATATATATATGGACATAATTATTATTTGAATATACATGAGGATATTAATATGAATGCTTATACAGATATACACCTTTAATTTCATATATATATTTATGTGTCCTTAACACACATACTTTTATAACTTTATAAAGGAATGAGTTTCTGCTTGAGTATTTGTGCATGCACATGCATATCAGGTATTTATACACACCTGATTATACCTGTACTAATACTCACATACTAATATACAGGTGTCTGTGTGTGTGTGTGTGTGTATATATATATATATATATATATATATATATATATATATATATATATATTCAAGCTTTATTAAATATGACAGACAAGGTGATTTGATGAAGTTTTTTATATAACTTCTCATATGATCTTATAATTTTTTCTTTTCGGTAGATAAATTATACAAAAACTGTCCAAATGTTATATTTTTCTGTGCACTTTTGGCTATACATTTAGCCATTTTCAAGGATGATATACATTAATGGTTAACTGGAAATAGATTGTTGTATGTATGTATTTAGTATTATAGAATGTTTTATTTTCAGAACACAGTCAACATATTGTGTCCATGTTCATAGTTGATATTACTAAGTGTTGGTATTCTGTTACCACCAGGTAAGCTCTGTGGATGTTGAACAAACACAAATGTGCCTGTCTGCAACAGAGATTAGCTAGCTGCCCTAGTAGATGGGCATCCTTGTATATGAGTAGCCAGCCAGTGAGCCACTCACACATACACACATTATATATATATATATATATATATATATATATATATATATATATATATATATATATATATATATAGGCAAATTTTTTAAAATGTCCTTTTTTAATCCAATATTATTTCTTCTTATTAAAATCATTGTTTTTGGTGGATACTCTTGTTTGAGTTGATATCTTTTAACAGTTAATGTCAATTCTAGATTTATAGACAGATTCAAATTAATTTTGCTGTTTAATATATATATGTGTATGTGTCCTGCCTGTGTGTATATTTAAATATGTATACATGCATCTTACTTTACATAATTGTGTGTGTATATACATATGTAACCATAAAGCATAATACATACTGAACCTGTTATATCCTATCCCCATGTTTCTCAGTAAAAAATTTTTTAATAACATTTGTTTCATACCCAACTTCATCAGAGAGTATCTAAAATTATCACCTTTCATCCATCCACTAAATTTGCTAAAGATTTAATATCAGCTGAGAAGCCATTTACACATGTTTTGTCTATTGAAGACCCATGCAAACTTTGATGATTTGAGTTGCTGAGAATTTAATATCAAGTTTCGAGGCAGTACCTGAATGAAACAGACTTTCTGGGTTGTTCGCCTCACTTAACTTTGCCCAAGGACCTAACAATAGGTTTTAGTATTTTTGCTTTAAACACATGCACATACATACACAGAATGGTTCTCTATACTTTGATTACGAAGTCTCTTTTGGACTTAATGTTCATCTAAGAAGCTCTTTTTAACTTACATTAAATAGTCCTCTGCACTTCTATAATTAAGTTGTTGAGAGCTTAATGGCAAAGCTAAAAGCCATTTAATTTTAGACACAAAACTGTCTCACCTAACATCTCAAAAGCAAATCTCTTGAGTCCATTTTTAAAGTCCTTACCAATTTCACCCAGCTTAATTAAATATATAACAGCAATATTCTAAGCATAGGTGAATGATAGACTTAATATATGTAAGATATATTCTGGAGAGAAAAATTGTCTCACATAACACATTGAACCAACTTTCTTAGCAGGTGACCTAGCAATGGTTTCAATATAGTCTTTCTACTTCATGTCTGTTGAGAATGTTAACCTGAGAAGGTAGAATAAGTCACTTTTCTGGAGATTAGCATCAGCCATGCTGATGAAAGGCAGAGAGGGGTCTCTCAGATGATTAATGGAAAGAAGTTTAATTTTGGAGGTGTTAAAATTATTAAATAAATTAACAAATCATCTTTTGCCTCAGTTAACAACAGACTTGAGGTTGTTTTGGACATCAGCTGCAATTATGACCTTGTCAGACTGATCAGTCATCTTACTACTGATGTAGGAAAAAATGGTTGTGTCATCAGCATAGATACCTAGTTGAGAGCTGGTGTCATTGTGACAGTCATTAATGAAAATTAAAAACAGTAGGTTCAAGAATGGAACCTTGAGGTACACCTGTATTAGTATAAAAGGTTCTAGATAAAAGGGCCATTTGAGGGAACTTTCATTTCACAATTTAATAGGAAAGACTGGATTAATTCAAAAATGAGTCTGGAGACAGAGTAACTTTTCAGCATGTGGAAAAGGCATATATGCCAAGCCCCGTCAAAGCTTTTCCATATGTCCAAAGCTACAGCCTAGGTTACATGGTCTTTTTTTTTTTTTTTCTTTAAAGATGTGTGAGTAGTTATTACCATAGAAGTTCAAATTATGGCCATGCCTATTGCATTCAATTTCACACTAGTATTCTTGGGAGAGGCATTAATTCAGTTTTACTCTAAAAGAGTTGGGCAAACAGGACTCTCAATCACCGGATGGAAGCCAGTCTAAGAGAAGAACAAATCTGAATTCAAAACCATGAAAATGGCCA
>OZ010575.1:28293536-28311036 GCA_963932145.1 Acanthosepion lycidas
CCTGTAACCCCTCCCAAAATCATCTTAATAGTACAAAATAAATGTGAACACCAGATATTTTTAAACTTATCTTCAATATGATCATTATTAACTTTATCATGTGACTAAATACAGTATTGCTCGCATGGTTAATGAATTTTTCTCCAATCAAGTTTGTAGGATAAAAAGGTAATTTTCTCTGCTTTTTAGTTTATTTTAATTAACATTTTTTTGTTTGCAGTAAGTTTTACTCTGTACAAGGCTCAGGCTCTACCCAAGATACAGAGTTATACAGAGTGGCAGTTTATATAAATAGGAGAGGAAGATCTTGAACAGGTTAAGATTATAGTGATTGGGGAGCTTATTACATAAGGCAGTGGTTCGTGGGAAGGAGCTGTTTGAGTGGAACTTACTTTTCACCAATGGAATACAGAGGGAATGTTGGTGGTTTGCTAATATGTAAGTGGCATGGTTGGTCCTAGCCATGAAGGTCAGACCTGGTGGAACCAGGAGATGCAGTTTGTCAAGCACTTTCTGTGGTAGTTGTGATAGAGCAGTGACAGACTTGCCATATTCCACATATGTTAAAGTATAGATTTTATATTTATATTTTTTACTACTACTAATATTTATTTTCTGGTCATGCTATTTTTGTTAGTAACTATATTATTATACAATGTAATGACTCCAATAATTTATAATTTGTAAGAATCAAATATTAAAAAAAATAAACTGCTAGACTGACTAAAGGTAGTCCTTGATACTATTTATTCTACTAGGACTAATCAGAACTTAATTAGCCTAAATAACTTTTGGGGATTGGGGAGCCATTTTGAAGAAACTCATTAAGACTGTAATTGCTTTTTTTATTCCTTTTTTTTTGTTTGTTTGTAGTTTTGGTTTGATTTTTGTTAGCTTCTTTTTCATTTATTTTTGATTTTCTATTTTGTTCCTTCAAAACACTTGATGAACACAAAAACAACGATAATGTACAACTGAAAATTATGCTTTATATCTGAGAAATATAAAAAAAGAATATGTACAGCAAATTAAAACCATATAAAACAATCAATCATGAAAAGTTTGTTTCTTTTTAAAATTTTGATGAAATGGGTTCAATCTGATGAAATTGTTTGTCATTTATTCCTTTCCAATTTTCTTTCAGTGTTTTTTTTGTTTTTTTGTTTTTTTTTTTTTCTTTTTTAAACGTTAAAACTTAATGACAATGACTTGGAGGGTTTGTTAAGTTTTTCTCTCTTCTTTTCTTTTTGCTTTTTTTTTTTTCTCTTTTTTAAATTTTTTCATTCTTTTTTTTTAAGTTTTAAAATTACAAGGAATGTGTGACCTGTTCAAGAACAATCTTAATAAAGTACCTGTGGTACCGAGGTGAATTGTGTTGGCTCAGAAGCAGAGCCCCTGCTTTCAGGGAGATAGCAGGTTGATTGTAAATGTGGGCCAGTGACACCACTGTCTTCTGTAGCTGGTTTCAGGTCAATCCACTGACTACAATCAGGGACATGACCAATGTTGGGTTTATGTAAAGACCTGGAAGAAGGGTTTGTGTCTCCAGGATAGAAGTTTATTTGTGATATGGGTTTCTTGGGTGTATTCTGGTCAGTCAGTGATGGGGGTGATTTAAAATGTTGGGAAGTGAACGGATCTGAAAAAAAGGCACAAACATTAACAGCATTCATTCTGCAAGAAAAAATAAAACAAATTTAAATACATGAATGCATGCAAATAAAGAACAAGTCAACTATATAACACACACATACACACATATTTATATATACATATATATATATATATAAATACATAATGGAATATATTTGTATATTTGCACAAACACATACACATTGTTGCACACACATATTTCTACAAATGCTATTACCAAATATTTAAGAAAAAGAATATATATATATATATATATATATATATATATATATATATATATGTAGCATATGATTCATGTCATGAAATACCAGATTGTCTTAACTGAATTTAATCTTAATAAGTAATCTTTTTTCTAACCAATGTTGATCTATGGTGGCCCCAAAATGAAACAGACTCACCCTAAGAGATACCAAAGTAGACTGCTGGTGGTGGTGGTGGTGGTGGTGACGTTGTTGTTGTAGTAGTAGTAGTGTCATGCCAGAGCATCAGAGGATAAAGATGCATCAGAGGGTTGACATGGAAAGTGACCTTGCAGCCATAACCTGCAGATTCATATCTCACAGATTTCAGTGACAGACCCCAATATGTAAACAGGTAGTCAAACCAGTTCTCCATGGGAAAGCTGTATGACAGGAAGATATATAAGCTCTCCACCTGATAGGGAAAGGACCAAGAATCTCTCACATTCTTGTGAGATGAAGATTCAAATTTAAAGAAAACCCTCAAAGCTACACATCCAGGATTGAATAAATAATCATTTTATACATGAGAAATTTAGTCTGATGATATTATTATTCTCTACAATGTTAATTGTACACAAACACTATATATATATATATATATATATATATATATATATATATATATATACACACACACACACATATATACTCACTCACACATATATACAACCTTATAAATGTAAACAGCTATATTCGTCTGGCAAAACCTTAGACGTTGTGTTTTTTTGGGGGGTGGGGTCACATGGTCATGTTTTTGTGTTGTAGGCTATATATTTTCTGTTCTTATAGCCAGTCCCCCCTGATGATCCATGTAAATGAAATCTAGGTAGCTTAGTCTGGTTCTTTAGGTTCATATATATATATATATATATATATATATATATATATATATATATTTGGGCAGCAACTTTTCTTTTGGGTTTTATCACTTTCGTACTGCCTTTTCTAAATACTTTCAAGATAATTTTTCTAATAAACCTTCCTCTATGGTACCTAGACTTTATGAATTTAAGCACAGTACTAGATTGGCAGCAAGGTGTCATCCTTTTACAGTTGAAATGGCTAGATATAACCATAAGTTATATAAAGGGCTGGCTCAAAGTACTGGCTCACCTTGGGCAGCCACCCAGGGCACCATAAAGGCTGAAGGAGCGATCATGTCGCCATGTCATGTGTTTGGAATCTTTCACACAAAAAGGAACAAATGTGAAAATAATAAATATAAAGAAATAAAAAACTGAAAATATTAAATTTCTTGAATGGAGTAAAATTTTTGAGAATTTGATTATTACTGTATACGCTCACACATCATGTGACCTTTGAAGACCTAATTTTGAAGCTAATTTAACTACAGTAAATTGATATATATTTTGTTCAATGGTATAGCCAGAGCCAGCAGTACATATACTAATTTATATAACTCATGTATGATGTGACCTCCTTAAAATCAGCTTCAAAATTAGATTTTCAAAAGTCTTACAATACACAAGTATATATGGTAATTCTTTCTATTATGGTGCCGTGATCAAACACCATAACAGGAAAATGAATAAGTGGACATTGTTCTACATTTTCAATTTTTTTCCTTATGAAAATTTAAAAACATTATACTTGTAAGGGCACCAATGTTCAGCAACTTTAGGGCTACCCTTGAGTATCAGACCTTCTATACAGCTGTGAATGCTAGATAATCTCCTCACAGATGAAGTAGAGACTTGGAGGAAATAGAAATGTAGGTCTACAGAGAGATGCTGCTGAGAATAGCATAAACTCAACATGTGAGCAACAAGGAAATTCTATAGACAGTGGTAACAAAAAGGACTTGTATTTAATATCGGCCAGCCCTGGCTTTATACTAACAGTTTCTTGTATTGCACTTCTCACTTGTAGAACTTTCTTCAATCTTTCTTGTTTCCCCAGTAAACTTTGACCTTTTAAAATTTAAAAGCAATGTCTATCATTATGTACACTATTTACATTATTCGGACTATTGTCCTCATCTTTGTCGCTATATTTATTACATTTTGGCCATTGTACACCCCTGCCTTCTTCAGGTGGTTGGAATGTTGAACTGAATCCTTTTTTTCGCTGACTGGGGTAGACTGTTCTAGTTCCACGTGCCATGTTTAATGGATGTCAGTTATCTCCTGTTAATTCCCCCTCTCTGAGTTCTCCACTGCCTTAACCGGGTATTGAACTCACACCTCTTTAGGTCCTGTAACTGGATCTTATCAACACCTTTATCCACTATGCCATATGTCCAAGACCAAGCATAGAAATGAATACAATATGGGAACCAGTAATGAGGAGTGCCAGAGAAAAGTGATAATATCAACAAAAACAAAAAAAATTGCAATATCAGCTCTGGTAAAAACATGCATTGATAACAGCAAAAATGGAAATATGAGCACTGGTTAAAAATGGTGGCTGATGACATTAGGTTTATAATACCCACGAATTCATATACAGGCAAGGACACATGGCACAGTAGATAAAGGCATTGGTTAGATCCAGTTACAGGACCAAAAGAGTATGGTTGAGGCAGTGAAGAACTTCGAGAGGAGAATTAACAGGAGATAACTGACATCCATTAAACATGGCATGTGGAACATCTAGTGAGCAAGATAAAGGGTTCAGTTTGACATTCCAACCACCTGAAGAAGGCTGGAGCGTACAACGGGTGAAACATTGTAATAAATATGGCAACAAAGAAGAAGACTATAGTCCGAATAATGTAAATAGTGTACATAATACCTCATCTCATAAATATAGACAGATACTGTCTACCATTATCTTCTGTCTTCTTAATTGTTGTTCTTTTATTGTCCTCTCTCCTTAATAATATTTTTCCTCATATTCTCTAACACTCAGTAACCCCTTGCATCCTGTGAAATTATTTCTTTGCTTGAAGTGAAGTGTTTAAAATATATATATATATATATATATATATATATATATATATATATAAGGTCGTCTGTTTTTTTAATTATCAATGGACCCTTAAGGTTGTCTGTTTTTTAAACTAATAATCACTCTGTTTTTACATTGAGCTCTCTGGATTACATCCTCCTTCAGATTATTCATACTAATTACCAAACATTTCATTATATATATATATATGGTTCCAATCTCCTTCGAATGTCAGCAATGTACATCCCATCCCCAAATGTATAGACAAATCCTACAGATGCATGCTGGGATTTGTTCTGAACTAATAAAAATGGACCAGTACTTGGTCTCATCCACCATATTTTTGTCCTTTTCATGTTTTGAAGTAAAAAATGCAATAATCACTTGACTGTATCCCTTTTACATATGAATATATTTTTTACTTTGTAAAATTTTTACTTTATTACCATTGCTTTGCCTACTTTAGACTTGCATATATATTATTTACTTAATATTATTTTGCCCTGTTCTTTTTCTTCCTTCTATTATTGCTTATTGAGAACTTTGTCAATTCTGTTTGTTATGTGTCAATTACACTTAACCATGGCTAGTTTCACCACAGAAACAAAACTGTAATTTCCAATGCTGATATTATAAACAGGCAGGAAGACTATCCTCGCTTGGAAGACTCCCACATTTCTCCTGACTTAGCTTTCTTCTATAGCGCTATAAAAAATAAAATTAATCTGGAATATTGATTTTCATTATACTGAGGCTTAAGTTTCTTGCCAAATGGTTGATCAGATTACATTTATATCTTGAAGTCCCTTGTTCAGAAATCTTTTTAAATGTCATGATCATAAACAAAGTTTGATTGGAATCAATGTAGATATCTTGGAGAAACATTGACATAATACACAGACACAAACACATGGTGAGTCCTTATATTAGAAACAGAGTGGGAGGGGAAAAAAAATAAAAGAAAGAAAATTTTACAGCCTCCAAAACAAAACTCCTAACAATCACCTGAAAGATCTCTTCCTGACTCCCATCAGCATGGCTGATATTAACCTCTGAGAGAGTGACTTGTTGTGACTTCTCAGGCTTACATTCTCAGCTGACATAAAGTGGAAAGATTATATGGAATCAATTGCTAGGAAATTGGTGTTGTGCTAGACAATTTTTCTTCCCAGAATCTATTTTACATACTTATGTGTAACATTCATCCATGTTTTGAATACTCCTGCCACATATGGTCTGCTGCTCTTGCCAGGTATTTAGAGATTCTTGATAAAATCCCAAAAAGTATCTGCAATGTTATTGGTCCTAACCTGGCATTATGGCTTCAGTACTCTTTTCCATCACCATAATGTAGCTTCCCTGTGCCTTTTCTATAAATACTTTCATGGTAATTGTTCTGATGAACTTTCCCCCATGGTGCCTAAACTTTATGAATTTAAGCGCAGTAGTAGATTGGCAGAAAGGTCTCATCATTTTACAGTTGGAATGGCTAGATGTAACCATAATTCCTTTGCTAACAGTTTCTTTTCTCACACTTCTCGCCTGTGGAACTTTCTTTCGCCTGTGTTATGCTGGACAGTTTTTCTCTTCTGAATCTATCTTAATATTTATAAGTCAACCATTTGTCCATGCTTTGAATATTGCTGCTACATTTGGTCTGGTGCTTCTGCAATATATTTAGAGATTATTGATGAAATCCAAAGAAGAATCTGCAATGTTACTGGTCCTGACCTAGCATCTCCATTTCCCAACCAAATAACATTACTTTCTTTGTGCCCTTTCTATAAATATTTTCATTAATTGTTCTCATGATCTTTCCTCTTTGGTGCTTTGACTTTACAAATTTAAACACAATACCAGATTGGCAGCTAGGTCTCATCATTTCATAGTTGAAATGGCTAGATCTAACTGTAAAAGCTAACAGTTTCTTCTATCATAATTCTCGCTTGTGGAACTCTCTTCTGGCTTCTTGCTTTCCCATCAACTTTAAATGCAGTGTCAATCATTATTTTCTGTCTTCTTAATTCCAGTTCTTTTATTGTTCTCTCTCCTTAATGCTTTTTCTTTTTCTCTTATTCTTTCATACTCAATAGCCCCTGCATCTTAGTGGCTTTATTGTCTTACTTGGGGTGAAAAGATTAAAAAAATAAATTCAGTACCCTCTCAACACACATATTCTCTGTGTATGTACATATGTTTTTTTATACACACACACACACCTCATTGTAATGCTATGATTAACAAGATGGTCTAGTAGACAATTACTAATGAGTTTCATTCTCACTGGGTGTTCCATACATGTGGCCATGTTCCAAAACTAACCTACACTACAGGCTCAAATGTTATGTCTTACAATACTTGTTAGAAAATAAAATCCTAGGATTTGCCTTGATAAAGTTCCACAGATGATGAAACACATCAGCTGAGATAAGTTTTCCTTTTGTCTTTATTCATATATATATATATATATATATATATACACTACAGTCAAAAGTTTGAAGGAACCTCCAGAATTAGCATGAAAAAAAAATCATGTTTCACTTTTTTACTGATATATAATAATTTTCTTTTATTTAAGGTACAAAACAACTACTTTTAGGGCCAAGTTACCAAGGGTGTCACCTCAAACTTTTGAAATGTAGTGTATATCTATATATATAATCATACCTGCACATACACAAATATATACTATGCATATGTATGTATGCATTCATCTCTGTATGTCTATGTGTATTAACAAACACAATTTGATACTATGATATCTAGTCTGATTTCGCTTGCAATCTATGAAAGAAAGTGTGCAGGTCAGCAAGTGGACTGAACTGGAATTACAAGTCAAAGCATCAATGCAGCAAGGGTAAGTTTGCTTACAAAAACTTTCCCTTAAAATATATGTCCCTTGCTGTACTAATGAGTCACAAAATACATCATCAGTGGCAAGGAAACCAACAGTTATGGAAGTGATTATACTCAGACACAGGTTGAGTTTCTGCCATGTCTGTGTGTTTATATAAATACAAACACATACATATATTTCTGTATAGATATATACAACTTCCTCATTTTTATCATCATCAGGTTTCATGCATTCTATCCAGCAATTGTCAATAATGTTGTGGTTTTGGCTAACGATAGTCTCATACTCATCATGATTAACCTATGGAGTTGGCAAGATTTCTGTTGAGTTGATCAATAAACTTGTAGACTGACACAGTTATTAGCTGTATTTTGATCTGAAATCTTCACTACATAGTGCTTGATTTATGTAACTAATGACGAAGCACTGAAATAAGTATTGACAAGGTAAAATAAATATTTTATTAAATATATTTTCAAAGATTTTTCTTGATTTTAACAGTAAGTTGTCTGCAGTTGTTTGTTGCTAAATGGATTGGGAATCATTTTGAGGGATAAGTTTCTAGGGTAAAGTACAAGTTTACTGTTACATTTTTGGCAGAATTTTATTTCTTTCAGGATGGACAAAATGTCATCTATACAATAAATATGAATGTCACTGTATCACACTTTTTCAACTTTACTCCTAGAGGCCATAGCCCAACATATGATACCATTTTGAAATCAGGCTATTTCTGTGAGCAAATTAAAAACATTCCAGGGTAGATCTAGACTCACAATCCTGAAATTTTGGATTTACAAGTTTTCAGTACTGTGATTGTTTTCAGCAATTTTTTTTACGTGATTTTTTGCAACAAATTTTTTTGTACAATAACAATTTTATAACTTGGAAATAAATTTGGGAATAATCAAAATTAATTGCAAAATCCAGTGAAAGTCAACCATGAAATAAAAATAATTGTTTGTATGGAAAGTAAGGACCTACATACATCAAATTGTCTTTAAATTAAGTGGTGGTAAAACAATTATTGTTAAACATTTAAAAGTAAGCTTTGGTATTAATGCAATACTTAAATGCAGCGATCAATCTTGAGTTCTGACATTGTTGCATATCGCATCTGCTCCTCACTACCTATTGAAATGAAGACCCAATCAAGATCCCTCTGCAGGAGCTAGCTTAAATGCCACCTGCTAGGGCAGCTTCTAAGCTAGTTTTTGAATATATGTCTCATGTTATTTGTGTTGTAAAAGCATTGTCTGATAATGGTAAAATCACCATATTCTATTATGATGTGTTTAATAGTATAGGGTGCTTGAATGCTATGCATTCTGGCTGGTTTTCTTTTTTAAGTAAAACAGAGTGTGTTAGTTTTGTGTGACCAACACATCATCAGGATATAGTGACTACTTCTTTTCTGCACATTTTGAAGCCTGGTTTCCATTCTTCTATTCCTCCCTAGCTATTGTGTTGAGGGCCAAACCAAGAGTCCTCCACAGGAGCTAGCTTAAAATTTCAGTTACCTGCAATTTTGGATACAAAAGGAAAAAAGGAGTTTTTCCTCTTGAACCATGAAAGCAATTACAATGGCTAGTGTAATATATTATTATATATTTTAATCTCGTATAATCTGGCAACCCTGAATCTGAGCTCAAATCATTCCCAGCACCTAACTTTTCTTGGGTTTTTGAATGAGCTATGAATCATTGAAATTGATCCAGTGGAAACAGAGGAGTTGGTTGAACATACACGTGCACAAACACACACACAATGTAATTTATATATAAGATAATATAATGTTTATATAATAATATAACCATATATATATATATATAATTTATATATATTTATAACTTTTATATAATATAATACATAAATTATATATACAATTTTATATATATATATATATCCTTGATATATACTTATAACTTACTTTTATTTTATAAATATAAATAATAATATAATTTTCTATTTCAAATGGCTGTCAGGAGCTTCTATTTTGAAAGCATGTGTTGGCATGACAAGACTTTTGGACCACCCATATAGATAATTTAAACATATTTATAACTTATAACTCTTATATAATACAATAATATTATATATATATATATATATATATATATATATACACTTTATACATATTTATAACTTATTTTAAATTTATAAATATATATATAAACACACAGTTACTTTTCAAAAATGAAAAGATGTTATCTATCACTGTAAATGTAAAAATTCTTAGTTGCTTTTTAAAAACGAAAAGATGTTATCTATCACTAAGAATTTTTGCATTTACATGGATATCTCTGGTTTGTATTCTTATCTTAATCATTTTAATATTCAATTTTATGTTTTTTTGTTGCTTAGAATCTTAAAAATTTGTATCAGAAATGACTTTGCATCAAAATATTTAAAATTAAAACATAAATAAAAGAATGTGAAAAGAGCATCAGATGCTGATGAAAAAAAAAAAAAAAATGGAAAAAGTTAATGAAAATAATCTCCATCAGAAATTCTATGATAGAATATACTTTGTTGATTGCATTAAAATATATATGTGAAAAGAAATTCAGATGATATAGTTTCCTTCTAATTAAATTTAAATGATTTCCGGTAACTTTAACCAAAAATAATCTGTAAGCTTATAAGCAACCTCTTACCAAATGTGCTCTATACTTAATGCAATAATGCATCAAACATTGACACTGTGGAATTGTGGGAAATAAAAGCATATTCATTCTTTCTGTATATTCAGGAAAATTGCAAAAATCATTGAAAAACTCAGCCCTAGCTTCATTGAATGAAGTAAATAAAAATGAATGCATTAATCAGTTTTGCTCTCAATTTACAACAAAGAGTTCTATCCATCAACTTATTAAAAACTATAGAGGAACATCTACTTTAACAGATCACTGTTTTTATTTCATACCCATTCACTTATAAATTACATTTATATTTTTTCTTTCTTTTCAAATATTCCTTTCAATGTTCACATGAAATATTCACTTCTCTTAAGGTATTGAATTATCAGGTTATCTTTATAGCTTTAAAATTTGTTTCAAGAAGACAACTGCTCTTATTGATTACCATCTACATATTGGAGTAGCCTATTTTCAAAATTAAAGACTCTTGCTCTGTACAATCTATTGTATGTGATATTTTCTCTTTCAAATTTTATTGGCTGAATATTCATTTTGAGATTCAAACACTAATCCATTCTGCTCATGCAGATTTGATTAATAGAGACAGAAGTATCATGCAAGAATGTTTTGACTGTTAAGTGTACAGACAATGTTCAGGTTTGGAAGTTATTTTAAAGAGATAAATATTTGTCAATTTTGATTTAATCTCACTAGAATTGTTGCCAAGAAAGTAATAACAGGAAAGAAATTATAGTTCATAAAGCTAGTAATATTTTCTACATTGTAACATAATTGGATTCAATGGGGAAAGAAATCACATGTTTTATAGTTGTAAATTCTTCAATGCCTCCAAATTGAATAAAGCAATATGTTTCTCCCTGCTAACACTTTGCACACATAGTGCATTAACCCTTGCATTACAAGCAGGTATTCACTTCAATTCAACAATGAAACAGAAAAAACACATTACGCTGCATAACTCCACTGAATAATAATACATATTATACAAATAATATTCAGATTGTATTTTAAAAGAGAAAGAAAATATGAATATATGATATTGAATAAATTAAGAGGAAGTCATTTTTACTTCAACAAAACCTACACTTATTACAGCTTCAAATTCATTCAATTTGATACTAGTTGTCATTATACAAAAAAAAAAAGTAAAAAAAAAAGTGGGGGATTTATTTCCAAACCAATATTTACTCTACTAAGAGTTAACTATACAAATAAGATTGAATACAAAAAAGAAAATCATATACCAGAATATAGTTGCCAAAGATACATTAAACATTAACATCATTTATTTGCCAATTTAAACTACTTTTAGGTGCTTAATACAATGGGGGGGAGGCTCTTAATGAAAAAAGAAAAAGAAAAATCTGCAATGTCATTGGTCCTGACTTGGCATCTCAGGTTCAGTCACTTTCCCATCACCATAATGTAGCTTCCCTGTACCTTTTCTATAAATACTTTTATGATAATTGTTCTGATGAACTTTCCTCTTTGGTAGCTAGATTTTATGAATTTAAGTGCAGTACCAGATTGGTGGCAATGTTTGATCATTTTACAGTTAAAATGGCTAGATATAACCGTAAGTTAATTGCTAACAGTTTCTTCTCTGACACTTCTTGCTTGTAGAACTCTCTTCTGGCTTCATGCTTTCTAGTCAAGTTTGATCTTCAAAAATTTAAATGCAATCTCAATCGTTATCTTCTGTCTTCTTAATTTCTGTTCTTTTATTGTCCTTGCTCCTTAATAAGGTTTTCCTTTTTCTTATATTTTTTCATACTCAGTAACTCCCTGCATCTTAGTGACTTTGTCACCTTGCTTGGGATGAAATAATAAAAAAAGAAATGTTTTTTTTTAAATAACACTAAATTCGTTAAAGAATGGAATATGTTAATTCAGCTAGAAAAAAAAAAGAGATAACAAAAAGACAAAATTTATTAAGAGCTACAAAGAACAGGAAATGGTGGAGAGCCATGATCCCCAATGTCAGGAAGGGACATGGTACATAGAAGAAGAAGAGATCATAAAAGCGCACAAGTAAATACTTGAACCAATGTTAATAATTACCATATATACTTGCATATCATGTAATTTTTTAAGTTAATTTTAAGGGGGGTCACATCATACATGAGATATAAAATTCGCATATGTACTGCTGATCCTGGCTATATATCCATTTACTATATTACTGTAGTCAAATTTGCTTCTAAATTACATCTTTAAAGTTTGCATAATAACAGTAACTGTTTCTTGTTTGTTCTCTTGAGAAAAGTAAAAATTAATAAACAGGATGATCTTAATAAACTTAATGGAAAATTCCCTAAAAAATTATCATTCCTCTTCTGTTAGGTATGTAGACATTTTATTTTATATTTATTATTATTATTATTATTATTGCTATGGATATTTTTACTTATGATCATATCCACAATAATTTTAATAATTTTGATATTGGTAAGATTGAATAAACTGTTTTGAATAGTAGATATTAAGATTTAGTAGGTAGCATTATAAGTTTCTTTTATCTAGTAAAATATAATGACATTAATAATAACAACAATAACAATGACAATAAACTAGATAAATAAACAGACTAATAATACTACCTATTAACTCCTTAACATCTACTATTCAAATCAATTTATCTAATATTAACAATATCTAAATAATTATAACCACATCCAAAACTTAAGAATATGTAAACATAGGTTAAACAGTAGAGTAGACTGGACTCTCTAGCCTTGTGGCAACAAGTCTAAAAGAGAGAAGACTGAATTCAAAACCATGGAGGAAACAAAGGAAAACCATTCCATTATCGTTCATAAGAATTCATGATGACTCACAGAATAAGAAAGAAAAGATATGATGAATTTAAAAATAAAACTTTATTGACAGAAACATTATTTATTTAAATTTGAACTAAAATATGCTTCTAAAAGTTGTTATTTAAATGAAATATTACAGCTAATGTTGTAGATGACATTTTCTAGTAATATATATATATATATATATATATATATATATATATATATATATATATATATATATATATAAAGGTTGGTAGACATTCATAATGTCTTAACAATGGAGGCTGTTTTGTTCTACTGATGTTTGGTGGGGGTGAGGATGCACAGACAAAACTTAACCTTACACAAATTTTAAAAAAGAGAATGATAGTGTTTGATCTGATAAAAAAAAACAAAGTAATACTGCTTTCAATTTGTAAAATCTATAGTTTTTATTACTTAAATGTTATTTTTAGTGGATACCCATATTTGTGTAGACTCTGTTTATTCATTAAACAGTATATTTATGATACTAAAAAAGCTTATATGATATGATATGATTGAAGATTGTAAGAACAAATACTATTGCAAAAACAATACAAGTACGTAAAATAGATATTAGTAGAAACTATGCTTAGTTTAGTCTGATACAATACTAATCAAAATGAAACAGCTATGTTTTCATCTTAGAGACCTCTTTTTGCCTTCCATCTTCATGGCTGATGCCAACCTCCTGGGGAGCAACTCACTACATCTTCGCACGTTTTCAACTGCTATGAATTGGAATGATTATATTCAATCAACTGTAACATGGCTTCCTTATACTAACTTTATAAAAATTTTAACTGCAACGGTTCTGAAGAGCTTTACTCCTTAGTAACTTGACTGCATGAATTGAAGCCTAGTACTGGGTCGGCAACTAGGTCTCATACTTTTACTGTTGAAATAGCTAGATGCAACTGTTAGTTTTATTCTAACAGCTTCTTTTCTTGTGCTATTTGCCTGTGGAAATCTCCATGGTCTTCTTGTTTCCTTGTCACTAATGATCTTCAAAACTTTAAATGTAACATCTATGGTCATCATTTCTTTTCATAAATCCTGTTCTTTTTATTGTATTTTCTCCTCTCTAATACCTTTCTCATTTTCTTTCACTTGCAGTAACTTGCATTTTAGTGGCACTATCATTATGCATTGAGTAAAACTATATATATATATATATATATATATACAACACATAGGATAAATGAAGAATGGAAAATAATGAGGCAATTTAATTTCCCCACACAAAAAATATTAGATACTTCACATGTATAACCAACATTTAATTAGGTATCTTACAACATAGGAGATTGCATATTGAGGTATATTGTCTTTTTTTTTTTAAATTCTCTAGGCTCTACCTTATATTGAGCACTTTGAATTGCCAACTTTATCATAGTTGGAGTTTACCAAAAACAACTATGTTTTCTCATATATATATATATGATAGAATAAGGGACAAATAAGAAACATTTATAGATATAACATATTTCTCTTTTATTTATGCTTCATCAGAAATTAAATATGGGGATAAAGAACACTTAAATAAAACAAAGCATGCTAAATTTATAAATATACCTATTTGTTCCTTATCCTATCAATGTCAGATTGTAATCCATATTTGATTACAATTCACACACACACACACACATATATATTATCCATCACTGGTAGCATGACTTGAAGTTTGATGCAGAACACAATTTTCAGGTGCAGGGTAGAGATTGACCATTACATAATTTAAATTTTAATAAAATAACTGGTTAAAATGCAATGCTGGCAGAGTTCATATATTACACAGAATTATGGTTTATTATTTTTAAAGTATATGTTGCATTTAAATTAGACAAATATAAATATATATATATATATATGTGTGTGTGTGTGTGTGTGTATAAATAAAATAAATGGTGATAAATATTTTATATTTAAAATAAATAGGGATTAATGGTATTTATTAAAAAAATTATATTCAAATAAACAGACCCCAAAAATATACCAAAAAATATCTTATATATATATATATATATATATGAAATATTACTGAAATACAAAAAATATGGTATTATATAATTTTTATTATATATATATATATATATATATATGAGAAATATTACTGAAATAAAAAGATATGGTATTGTGTAATTTTTATAATATAGTCCTGTGGGGATATCAGATACAATAATATGTATAATATTATGATTAATTATGCTATTAGCAAAAAATCTGGTATAATATAAATACAGTAAAAAAAATCTGATGCTATAAATGCACTTTGAAAATTAAAGGTTCTAAAATTAAAATTTTATAAGCTGTTTCAGAATGAGAAGGTTGCATTATAAAAATGAATACACAGAAAATATCTACGACATTGTAGACATGATGAGAAGAACATCATAAGAACAAATGGCACTAAATTAAGAATAAGACTGAAAATAGACAGTATAAATAAGAATATAATAATATATCTAGAAACTGGATGGACGTCAGAATAGAAAAACACAAGACAAAAGATACACTTTCCTTATATAGAGTAACTTGCATCAATATATACAACTTAAACAATTATTCTATAAAAAATATTGGTAAAGTTCTTCTAAAGCTAACATTCCAGATGTTTTTGTTTTTTTATTTCCATCTGACTATAATACAATCAGAATTAGATATTTTCTGTCTAAATTTCTGGATAAGGAGATATTACTGAAAGTCAGATTAATGCATTTTTAAATTAATTCAATGGAAATTTGACTAGCAATAAATGAACAATTAACTAACATGAGATATCCCTAGAAATGGAGAATGAAATGAGAACAACCTACCCTGTAGATTGAATAAAGGGTTCAATTCAAAATTTCCTGATGGTTACTCAGATTGATAGACATGTGTTGTGTGTTGACAAATAAAAATTACACATGTTGAATTGGTTGAAAGAAGTCAGTCAGTTATGTGCTATGCGTGATACACACTTAGGCGATCATGCACCTTTCGATACATGACTGACAAGGCAGATTATTTCTCGCAGTAGGTTGTTGAAAGAAGTAGACAAAAAAAAATAAAGAACAAAATGAGGCAAACTTCAATCTTCGTGCTGACAAAAAAATGGAATGTCAGCAGGACTCCTTGACACCACCATTATTTTAAATAACTTCACTCGTTAACAATATTTCTTTTAAAAAGCAATGAGTAGAATTGGAACAAAACCTAAACAAATGATGAAAGTGAATTTATATATTCTTTTTTGTTCTTAAGAATTAAACACTATTTATTTATTAGATTGCTTGTTTACAAGAATAATTTTATA
Organism: Acanthosepion lycidas; assembly: GCA_963932145.1. Taxonomy (NCBI): domain Eukaryota; kingdom Metazoa; phylum Mollusca; class Cephalopoda; order Sepiida; family Sepiidae; genus Acanthosepion; species Acanthosepion lycidas. The sequence continues at coordinate 28,309,979 of OZ010575.1, forward strand.
TTTAGAACATTCTCAAAACTTATACAATTAAAACTAATGCAATGCAATATTTGTCATTTACCAATTTATAAAATAAAAATGAAAACAAATTTTTATTCATAAATTTATTAATATTTACTAAATTATTAAAATATGTGAATCAACTATAAGGAAATCCTTATTATTTACCATTTTATAAAGCTTGAATTAATAGGCATTTAACTGATGTTTTTCCAACCATTCAAATAAAGAATTTAATAAATAAATAGTGTTTATTATTTTTGTTATCAATTCTCAAGAACAAAGAAAATGTATAAATTCACTTTCCTCATATATTTCCCAAGTCACAACAATTCTTAGATAATAAAGAAAAGGAAACTAAGGCTAGTCATGATCAGTGACATCCTCAAGGTATATAGAATTTATTATTTACCATTTTATAAAGTTTGAATCAATTAGCAATTAGCCAATGTTTTGTCAGCCATTCCTATAAACAATATAATAAATAGTGTAAATCAATGTGTGTCTGGCCAAACTGGATGTAGTGACTGCTACACACCTGAAGAAGGCTAGAGGGCATAGCAGCCAAAATGTTGGGATCATAACAACAAAGATGTGGGCATTAGCCCAACTATGAATAAAATAAATAATTCCTCATCCCAGAAACTCTCATCATAATATTAATACTAAACAACTTCCTTGATAAGCTGAAGGCACTTAGCGAATTTGGTGGCATAATTATTGTGAGTTCAATCCCTGGACCAGGGAGTACAGATATACATAAACTTCAGAGAATACAGGACTAGCAATAATTGAACTTTTTATTAAAATGAGATATCCCTAGACAGTGGAATAAGAACAACCTACCCCCATAGATTGAATTAAGGGTTCAGTACAGAATTCCCTGAAAGTTACCTGGATCAACAGACACCTGAAGAAACCTTGAGGGTACAATGGCTCAAACATGATCATTATAACAACAAAGATGAAGACATTAGTCCAATTGTAACTAATATAAATAAAAAATGAATATTATCAGGTGCTATTTGCTGCCAAACTCTACTGCACTGAAAGTCTGT
>OZ010575.1:28316036-28331036 GCA_963932145.1 Acanthosepion lycidas
CTTTCGCTATGACTGACCAGACGATGTGCGCATATGAATGCCATCATTCTCTTTGAAATGGTTACCCCGACACTACCTCGGTTTGACCTCTTTCCAATGGTGACTGATATGTGGATAAAAATTATCTCTTAGGCCCCTTGCCAAAATGGTCACCCAGCCATTTCAATAGTAATTAATTTTGCGAATGAACATGCTTATAAAGATGCATAAATTTAAAGATTGGTTATTCCTAAATTTCCACTTGAGGATGAAACAGGGCTTGATACTTTAACTCAATTTAATTTTAATAATTATATTGAGGTTTTTGGCTCTTGCTTTTGAAACATGAGAACTCTTATGTAGCGAAGGAATCATATTTTTTTTTTAAATAATTATAATATATATATATATAAGAAGGAAAAGAAATAGTCAGAGAGTATAAGGAGACAAGAATATGATGAAAAACGAGAAATACCTATGACATTTTACACATATGCACATACACACAGGCAGAGCCGCAGAGACAGGCATATGCACATACATACACAAAAAGAAAAAAAATCAACTTAATGCCAATAAATAACACATAAATTATTTTTTAACTTATTATAAAAATAATGAAATTGAGAAAGATTAGCAATCAATTCCTGAAACCTGACGAGAGGACTGAATGATTACAAAAAGGTTCATTTACAAAACTCTGGAGTCAAAGTGCTGAATATAACATCAATCATCTAAGTCAAAAATTTTATATTTGTATTAATCCTATATATACATATTGTTGTGCTGTAATCCCTCTAAAGAGTCTATGTTGGACTCTTCCACCTACTATAAGATTAGTAGGAGAGAAGGCCTTGGGGGAACAGTCAAATAGATTGAATGCTGGGTCAAATGACACACACTCACTAGTCGGGTAATACTCTTCTGTTGTACTTACTGTTTAATATGTGATATATCTGAAACACGTTTTGTTATTTCTTTAACCATTTACTTGGTCACAACATCTTAATCTATTCGACTGTTCCCTCAAGGTCTTCTCTCCTACTAATCTTATAGTAAGCAGAAGAGTCCAACATAGACTCCTTAGAGGGAGGACACCACAACACACACACATATATATGGGAAAAATATATGACAAAGTGGAAAAGTTTTCTTGTGACACATTTTGCCCTTTAGGACTTCACTGGACTAAGTTTGTTAGTTTAATGCAACTACACATGTGCAACAACCAAGGATACTGGGAATTTAAAATTTTTTCTGGTTCATTTATTTAGTTAGTTTTTAATCAATCTAATTTAATTTATATTCTTTTTCTTTCTATCAGTTTGTTAGTATATATCCTATACTGTGATAATAGAAAATTTGCAAGGAATAAAAACTTTTTCCACCTTGTTATACATTTTTCCCCATATATATATATATATATATATATATATATATATCCAAGTATAGGATTGGTGTATGTGGAATAAATTCCAATAACCAAAAAATACTATTCTTAAAAGAGTGCTCAATACAGAGTATAGCAAATATAATTATTTATTTGAAAATTATAACATAAATGTTATAAAATCACTACAAAAATAGCTGTTTTGTTTCAACACTTCTGGTGTTTTATCAAGTGATGGTGTTGAATGTAGAACCTATATATATAAGGGTCTTCCAATAACTTAGACCGATTTTAATGTGAATTAAATTTAAGCATCTAATGATTTTTTCTTTTACTTTCAGATTTGGCAGACATTTGGATGATATTATTTTTCACACATAATTGCCTTGACTTAAATAACATGATCCAAGAGAGAAATAAATAAATTTTCACCAATAACACTGATTTATTTACTGCTGACTTTGATCGATCTTAATGAAACACCCTTCATATATTTCATAAAATACATCTGTTGGATGCTTTGGTACACATCATCAGTGATGTTTCTAGCCAAGGTTCATTAGGGGTTTCAGTCTTTCAACATCATACCCCCTCTCCACGGTGACCGAGCTGATACTGATCAGGTATCGACTTGTGTACCTTCCTTTAGCTACAGTTTTCCTATCTTCACACTGCAACTCCCCTTGGCAATTTATATAAATATACCTTCAGCTCATAAGATCTATTTTTATTAGAAATACTTACAATAACTTATTTCGTGATGAGAGATTTTATTATGTAACTCAAGGTTTCTTCATCATATTGGAAATAAATATATGTAATAGTATAGTTATTCATATTTAATTTTTAATTTCAGATATATAAAGATTGCCATCAGTTGTAAGAAAGATATAATCTCAAAAGAGAAAAGATATTGTAAAATTATTGAGTGATGGGAACTCAACTTTGGAAATTGTGAAAAGGTTGAACAGATATCATAGAACAATCAGAAAAGAAATTGAAAAAAAAAATTGGTAAGATAAGAACAAAAAATGGCGATAAAATGTTACCAAAAAATGATCTGAGAAAAAATTAAAAGGCTAAAAAAAAAATGAAGAGAAGGAAATTGATCAGCAAGGAAAGATTTCAAGAAGCAATATATTAAAGTATAATAATGCTTCAGAAATCTTCATAAGACCCACCATGCGATGCACATTATAACAAACCACCTTCATTCCATTGGTGAAATGTAAGTTTCACTCAATTCCACAGTTGCTACAGTCGTAGACTGTTCAAATCTAAGGTTAACTTTTTTTTCTTTTTTTTAATCACTTTCACCCCAAGCAAGGCAGTAAAGCCACTGAGACACAATGGGTTACTGTGTGTGGAAGAATTAGGAACACAAACATTACTAATGAGTGGGAAGAGAAAAGAGTAATCAGGAGGACAGTAGATAGTGATTGACATTGTATTTAAATTTTTGGAGATTAAAGTTGGCTGAAAAGCATGGAGCTGAATGGGAATTCCACAAGTGAGAAGTGCAAGAAAAGAAACTGTTAGCATAAAATTTACGGCTACATCTAGCCAAATGAGTTGCAAATTGATGAGATCTTGATGCCAGTCTAGTACTGTACTTAAATTCAAAAGTTTAGGTACCATAGTGAAGAGCTCATCCAAACAAATACCATGAAAGTATTTGTTGGAACGCACACACCTTCTCATCAGAATAGACTGATCTCTCTACTACTAATAGGACAGTTCTATAGAGTTCTGGGAAGAGGATCAGGTGACCATGACACATCCGTCTCACTACCGGAAGATACAGTGGGACTTTATATTCTTTCTTATTGTAACTGACTAACCTGCATTCGTTTGACTACTAATCTCTCTGTTGTAAATACCTCTTCGGATATACCAGTATTTTTCCCTACGTATGTGTTTGTCCTTATTTCAATACACGCACACGGAAACACTCAACATCTCAACAGTATTTATAGAAAAGAAAGCAACCTTACAGCGCTTAGAAAGTGACTGAAAGCAAGCTGCCAGATCAGGACTAATAACACTGCTGATTCTTTTCTGGATTTTATCAAGAATCTCTAAATATATAGCAGGAGCATATGACCAGATGTGACAGAAATATTCAAAGCATGGATAAATGGTTGACTTATAAATATATAAGATAGATTCTGGAGAGAAACATTGTCTAGCATGACACAGTGAATCAACTTTCTTAGCAGCTGAACTAGCAATGGATTTAATATAGTCTTTCTACTTCATGTCAGTTGAGAACGTTAACCTGAAAAGGCGCAATAGAGTCACTCTCCTGGAGGTTAGCATCAGCCATGCTGATTGAAGGCAGAGAGGGGACTCTCAGATGATTAACAGGGAGAAGTTTAGTTTTGGAGGTGTTAAAATTAACAAGCTTTTGCCCCAGTTAACAATGGAACTGTTACCTTCTCTGTATATCCCCATACACTGTGCCTCTTACTCAGTAAACATCATTGTAAAAAAAAAAAAAATAATAATAATAATGTAAAATCATATAGTGTGAGTATAATTAGAGGAAAAACCAACCTGAGGCAGCAGCATGAAAAAAACTATTGTCCAAGTGTTAAGTGCCATACATGATGCACACTTGGGTAGTAATGTCTCTTTTGATTCATAACTGACTAAGCAGAAGATTTTCTTGCAGTCAGTTGCCATTTCTTTCTGCAATAGATTCGTTGCCAAACAAGGCTATAGAACCCAGTCTGTCCTGCTATTCACGCCATAGCTGGGGGAGAACAGATGGATTCATACCATTTCCAAGGGTATTTGTATGTAAGTGAATGTAATGAACTTGACTGGAATTTGAACTCAGCTCTCTGATTTCATATTCCAAGCCGATATTCATTAAACCACAATGCATATCCAAGTGCTTGACAGAAATACTTAAAAAAAGGAAATCATCTTAGGACATTATAATGGTTATATTACATAAAATTCTGAGGAGAATAAACAAAAAAAATGTTTAGCATTACAAGTTGTTGCCAACTTATGACTATGATTTGTTACAAGCGATTTACAACTTTATGAACACAACTGTGAATTGGTATGTCCAGCCATCTGGTCATGACTGTTACATGTCTGGCAGCATTTGTGTTTCCCATCTTAGTGTACAACAATTTCTGCAGCAGTGCTAGCTTTTCCTTGCACACCTCATCTCATTGTTAGAATAGCCTCAGTACAAAACACATTTCCCCGAGTCTGTTTGTGTCTTTGAAATTTTTCTTCAAAAACTCCCCAAGATGTCTACCAAGAGGAAATTGTATTTGTCTACTCTTCAACCTGCCTAGAAGGAAAGAAAAGGCTATTGATCTCAACACAAAAATGATGGTGACCAAAGAGTATGGAGGAGGAAAGAAAGTGAATGTGATTCCATGTGATCTGAAGTTATCACACTCTACTTTGTTGACAATTTTGAAGAACAGATAAGGAATTTCTTAAGCTGAGAAAATTAATTACAGTCTGACTTACAACCCGATCAATTAACCACATTCCTTCTGTATTCCATCAGTTAGAGGTAAGTTCTACTCAAAAAGTTTCTTTCTGTGAACCACTGCTCTGTGGAACAGACTCCCAAGAGGATGTTTTTTCAACCACTACAATCTTAACCTGTTCAACTCAAGAGTCAACCATTATCTTCCCACCCTATTAATATAAACTACTCCTAATGTAACCCTCTACCTTGAGTGGCTACAAGGCCTTGCACGGGGTGAACCTTATTGTAAAAAGAACAAAAAAAAAAGGGAATAGAACTATCCAACCAGAACATTGCCAGAATACAGAACAGGAGAGAGAGAGAGAGCTATAAGGATTCTAGAAATGAAAACAAAAATTAGCAATGAATACTTCATAAGAAGAAGGAAAATATCGCCTACTAAACTCAGTAGCTGAAACAAGATCAAAGAGATAAATGTCTGGTGAGTATCTGTTGTGAAATATTCAGGGCCTTTCCTCAACTTAACTGAATAAAGAAACAATTATTAAATTTGGATTGCAAAACAAAGATGATGATATCAATGCATAAAAACACTCAAGTAATGATGTTGATAAATTATATGTGGAGACAAAAAATAGGTAGGAAGAAAACCTGTTGGCATTGAAGAATGTGTTGACTGCTCTCAAAGAACATCAGGAAAACACAAAGCAGAGTTTGACATGTTTGGGAAACATAGAATAATCCAGAAACTACGCTGGCAAGAAACAGCCTATGTATGGATAGAAAATGAATTCAATAAATATACAAAAATAGAAAAGGTTATAAGACTAAGATGTGTCTTCTCATTTGACTTATTAAACCTATACAGAGAGGTGATCATGAAAGAATTAGAAGGATTTATTACTGAAGGCCACAATCTTAACAAAATAAGATAAGCAGATGACACAGTGTTGATAAAAAAATACAGAAAAGAAACTACAAGAACTCCTACAGTAGGTAGAAAAGGAAAGCGAGAAGAAAGGACTAAACATCAAATGCAAGAAGACAGAATGCATAGTTGTCAGCAAAACGATCAGCCCAAATTTACAAACTGGAGACACTGAAATCAAACAAGTAAAACAATTTACATATCTGGGAAGTGTTTTAACAGAGGGCAGAAAGAGCAACAATGAAATCGAAATGTGCATTGGAACAGCAAGATGCCATCCCAAAGCTAAGTAAAGTATTAAGAAATAGAAAAATTTCATTAGATACAAAGAAAAGAGTACTGAACTGTTAAATAATATCAGTCCTCCTATATGTCAGTGAATGCTGGACAATTTGATCACAAATGAAGACGTCATCACATCTAAAAGAACTTCTACAGTAGGTAATAAAGAAAAGCCAGAAGAAAGGACTAATAAAAATAATAATCTATGAACTGAAGAGACCAAAATCAAGCAAGTGCAAAAATTTAAATGAATAAATATGTTTTAACAGAAGATGGAAAATGTAACATTGAAATCCAAAGACAGATCAGAATAGCAAAAGTTGCCTTCCAAAAGATAAACAAAGTATTAAGAAACAGGAAAATTTCATTAGAAACAAAAATGGAGTAGTGAGCTGTTATGTAATATCAACAGTGAATGCTGGACAATGTCATCCCAAATGAAGAAGAGACTTGAAGCAACAGAAACGTAGTCCTACAGAAGGATACTGAGAATACCATGGATCGAACATGTGAGCAATGACAAAGTTTTAGAGAAAATGGAAACAAAAAGGACACTTATACTTAACATCAGGGAGAGATAGTTGAAATTAAAGCACATAATGAGGAAAGAGGGCTTGGAAAAATTGATACTCATAGGATAGGTTGAAGGTAAGAGGGAGAAAGGCAATCAATGCATAACCTAACTAGCAAGCTTGAGTAAATAGTTGGCAGAACAGGGTTTAGGAGAGATAACAAAAAGACAAAATTTATTAAGACCTACAGTGAACAAGAAACTGTGGAGAGTCCTGATCACCAAAATCCTGAAGGAACACCACACATAGAAGGAGAATAATTAATTATTTGGAAAATTAATGACAAAGTGGAAAAATCTTTTTTGTGACACATTTCCTCCTTTAGGTCTTTGTTGGACTAAAGTGATGTTTATGGAAATGTAAAGGGTACCTATGCTTAGTATGAGAAAGGAATAATTGAAATTTCATAATGAGGAAAGAGGGCTTGGAAAATTTGACACTCACGGGACATATTGAAGGTTGGAAGGATAGAGGAAAACAGTACATAATCTACCAAACAAGCTTGTGTAAATGGATGGTAGAACAGGGCTTAGGAGAGAAAAAATTACTAAGAGCTACAAAGGACAGGAAATTGTAAAGAACCATGATTGCTGACATCTTGAAGATATTAGGTTGGTGCAAAAATAATGTCGGTTTTTGACGTATTTTTAGCGTCAAAAACCGACATTATTTTTGCACCAACCTAATACACGTCACATACATGAAGCAGAACTAGCCATGTGCACAAAGAGAAACAGAAACTGAAATTTTAAACTTTTAAATTAATCTTTTTTCTTTTTATTAGGTTGGTGTAAAAATAATATCGTTTTTGACGTTAAAAAATACGTCAAAAAACGATATTATTTTTGCACCAACCTAATATATGTATTTCAGTAAATAGTCTAGTTAATCTCATTTAGTTACTTTTTCTTAATGTTTTTATCAATTTTATAATAATTTAAAAAATACTACTCTGATTAAAGATTATCAATTTGCTAAGACAAAAGTGTATAGAAAGTGCCTTAATTGCTAGGTCATCCGTGGTAAATATGCATCCAGCTTCGTACAACATTTCACCTTTCTTAGCAGATTTTCTGTTATCACAATGTTGGATACTTAATAGGAAAAGAAACTAAAATAAATTAGTTAGACTATATACCAAAACACACATTAAAAATAAAAAACTTAAATTTAAAATTTCAGTGTCCCCTTCTTTTTGTATGCATGCATACTGATATCAATGTAAACATCACTTTATTGTGTATTAAAGTAGATTTATTTTTTATTTTCCTTATATGCTATCACAAAAATATCTAACCAAGATAAATAAAAAAAAAACTGCTAGACTCCACCCCACAAAAAAATGCTGTAGAAAGTTAACAAAATTAAATAGGTAAATAGAAACAGCAGAAAGGTTAAACCTAATTTTTATTGGTTAAAAAATAAAGAATCAAGCCAATAAAATGCTCAGGCCAAAGTTTGGGATGTAATTAGATGGACAGGATGATGGCTGGAAGGTGATTCTTCCTAGCTGAGTCACCTGGTTAAGGAGTTCTAATGTTTTTAGAAACCTGAGACTGCCAATGACACCACTAATAAACATCACTGATGAAGCTTCCCAGTGCACTGCAAGGGTGTTTTGGATTATGATCAAGCAAATAAAAATTTTCATTACTGGAATACGAAAACCTCAAAAAACCTCTTCTCCTTTACATCACTACCAGCAACACCATAATCTGAGTAAGGACTCAAATGAGTAACATGGAAACAAATTCTAATAATTGTGGTGTGTGTTCCCATGTAAACGAAGAAGATGCATACAAAAACTTTCTCTTGGACATGTTCATTTTCTTTTTGGTACAGAAAGGCAAGTAAGTAAAAGCATTATATTAATGATTGAATTCAAGTCAGCCTTGCACTGAGTTAGAACAACCAAAGATTACTACATAGGTGGAGGTTTTGGAAGCTACATGCAAATCCTATGCATTTTAAAGCAGAAAGAGAGAGTCAATACTCAGTGGACCATGGAAACTAACAAGCAACAGCAGGACCATCCATTTTCCACGTACTGCTACATCTTGGAGCAAAGAGAAAAATGATCCTGAGAGAGGAAATGTTTGTGTTTTTATAGACTAACTAGTGCCACCTAAGTGTATTTAACAAAGCTAAGTGGGGTAATCATATTTACGATTCCTTTACTACTAGCATCATGAGAAAATGTATTTCTTTTTCTTTCTTTTTATTATTCGCTATTATTACTTTATTTATTGATTTTATTTCATTTCCCCCCACATAATGTTAGCTAATACCAAATTAAAGTAGACTTTTTGGTTTATCAAATTTATTCTTCAAAAAAGAAAAAAAGTACACATATTTTATTCAATTATATATTCACCATTATTTGCAATGACTTTGTACCACTTATCAGGCAGCACTTTGATAACTTTTGATTAAAATGCCACAGGTTTTGATGTGAAAAAGTTTTTTTGGCAATGATTAATTTTCATCAGTCAAGAAGACAGTTATTCCTTTGACACTTATTACTGTGTATATAGTTTGAATAACAGTTAAGGGCAAAATGGAATCCACCCCTCTGATTGGCCAAAAATACAAAAAAAATTAAACAAATCCCAGTTGGTCAGAATTCCCACATAGGATTGAATAAAAGTATCTCATTTGAGTAGGCAAATATTGTTAAAATTCTTGCAATCACATGAAAGCTATGTCAGAATGCTAGTCAAGAAATGATCATTTTCAGCTGGCACCTTGCGAAAGGAAGTCTGATGTCATAGAGGCCAGAAAGTTTGTATGACCCCAGAATAGACATCACTGAGGAAGCAATCTGGTGCACAATATATATGTATAAAACAAATACTATTACTGTATAATCTTTTGATTATAAAATCAGTATGATTATCATGGAAACAATACATATAGTTTTAATAATGATAATAGCAATGCACCAGGCATGGCTCTTGATCATAATTAACTGGAAGTGTTAACAGGTTCATATTTTTCTTGGTTAATTAAGATGGGTTACAGTAAAATATCCTGTTCAATATCACAAGCTTCATGTCCATAATTAATTGGACATAACCCTAGGGGTTGAGAAACTGTGTATCTATGTTTATGAGTGGAAATAGTGGGGGGAACATTATGGCCAAGTGTCAAGAGTGTTGTCTATTTTTAAGCTTGAATTATGAGACAGCCATAGCAACTTGGGAATCACATCCTGATACTTTGAAACATCCTCAATTGGTGATTATCTGAGTAGACTGGATTCTGATGCCGCCTGCAAAGTTGTGCTGCTTTAAAAAAAACTGTCACCATATAGCACATATTTGGTTGTGATGCATGAGCCTAGTATATACTTATCAGACTAGGTGTCATGATGGGTACATTGGGTTTCATATATTTGTATCCTAACATCACTTTATGAAACTCAAGAAGAAATAAAAAAAAATTTTGGTGCATCATCTCTCCAGGAAATCCAGAAAATACTTCTAACAAGCACAGCCCATATCCATCAAAGAACTTTGTTCATTTAAGGTTTTTTTTATAGCTGTCTTTTGTTTGACATTTAGCACTCTGCATCATTTATAAATATTAATTCCCCTTGTACTGTATATGGAATCCCCTCAAAATATAATGTTTTATATATTAGTTCTATATATTTGAAAGTGCAGTAGCCTGGCTGTCAATTTCAGTCTAGATTGCTTCAGATGTTGCCATAAAAAGATATGACAATACAACCAAGAAATTCAAATTCAATTTGCATTGGCAGGACTAACATTTTGCTTGACAATAAAAGTCACCTACAAAGTACTAAAGGTTAGTAGAAAATACTGGTTTTGAATTCAGAGTTGTCCTATAACAAGAGTTGTCTTATGAGATGAGTAGTCCTATCAATGTTAAAGAGACTAATCAGTATCCCTATTTCACCTCTAGTTCTTTATCTCTGGGTACATTGGATTATTTTTGGACTCTGTTCCCTCATATATGTGAGACCCCATGTTAAAAAGGACTTGTGTTCCATTCAGGATAAGTGAGTGTTCTTTCAAATATATATTCCATTTCGAGTCTAGGGAGAAATTTAGTCCCAATAGGTGTTTAAAGCAAAAAACCTCATTAAAACCATTCATCATGAGTAGAAGAAAATACAAATTCTTCAAATTTCCGCTGAGAAGCAATTAACAATGATAAATGAAAACTGTCAATAATTATCTTTTGCTTAAAATAAAAATTAAAAACTCTTACAAGTGAATGATATACATTTTTAATTCATACTTTGTCTTCTGACAAAATATAAACGTGTTTGTGTGTGTGCAAATGATACAGATATCAAGAAAGAACTTGAAGAAATAAAAAAACAAATTTAACAGCACAATATTAAGTGTATGATAGTTACATTTTGTACTCACTTGGTTCCTCTCGACTGTGTCCAGATCCACCCCTGCTCCAGCCATCATCCCTTTTACTGTGACAGTCAGGGGTCATGAATTGTTTGCGCTCAGTATCTTTACCACGAGATTTGCCAGCAATTTCCTGGAAACATAAACCAAAAGAAAAACGTCAGGTGTCTCCATGAAAACCATATGCTTCATTCATATATATATATATATATATATATTTATGTCTCCATAAAAAAATTATCGAAATGTACAGTTGCATCAACATAAACTTAGCCTGATGAAGACTTGAAAGATTACATGTATTACAAGAACACTTTTTCAACTTTGTCATACATTTTTCTCCATCACAGATATTTATATACTGGCATTGCTTATACATACATATATATATATATATATATATATATATATATATATATATATATATGTGTGTGTGTGTGTGTGTGTGTGTGTGTGTGTGTGTGTGTTTTCAACAATAAAAAATATTAAAAAATTAAAATTTTCAGACACACTGGGTTGTATATTAATATTTTTTTCATTTTATTATTTCATTTAGATTCCTCAACTAGTTTCGGCGAACATCCCCATAATCAGGAGAAAAAAATATAGTTCACTGTTGCTTGTTAGCAGCAGTGAACTACAGAAATCTACAGGAAAATATATATAAAATAATTAATTAAATTAAAAATGAGACAACCTTAAGTTTCCATGACTATAATTCATTTCCCCAGAAAATATATATTTCTGGGGAAATGAATTATAGTCATGGAACATTAAGGTTGTCTCTCTTTTAATTTAATTAATTAATATTTGCTCTGTTGTTGCACTCTCTGGATTACACCCTCTTTGGAATTATCCATATGGATTACCAAACCCCTCATTACCTTACTATATATATATATATATATATATATATATGTGTGTGTGTGTTTTTCTTTTAATCATTTCACCCCAAGCAACACAATAAAGCAATAAGGGGTTACTGAGTGTGAAAGAATAAAACCAAAACAAAAATTATTAAGGAGTGAGAACAATAACAATAAAAGAAGAGGACTCAAAAAGACAGCAGATAATGGTTGACATTGCATCTAAACTTTTGAAGATCAAAGATGGCTGAAAAGTAAGAAGATAGAAGAAAGTTCCACAGGTGAGAAAACAAACTGTTAGCATAGAACTTATGGTTACATCTAGCCATTTCAAGTGTAAAATGATGGGACCTTTCCGCCAATCTAGTACTGCGTTTAAATTCATAAAGTCTAGCTACCAAAGAGGAAAGTTCATCAGAACAATTACCATGAAAGTATTTATAGAAAAGGCACAGGGAAGCTACATTATGGTAATGGGAAAGGGACTGAAACCAGCATGCCAGGTCAGGACCAATAACATTGCAGATTTTTCTTTGGGTTTAATCAATAATCTCTAAATATATAGTAGGAGCACCAGACCATATGTGGCAGCAATATTCAAAGCATGAACAAATGGTAAACTCATAAATATGTAAAATAGATTCTGGAGAGAAAAATTGTCTAGCACAACACAGTGAGCCAATTTCCTGGGAAATAATTCAATATAATCTTTGCACTTCATATCAACAGAGAACGTTAGCCAAAGAAGGTGCAATGAGTCACTCTCCTGGAGGTTACCATCAGCCATGCTGATTGAAGACAGAAATAGGTCTCTCCGATGATTAATAGATATCAGTTTGGTTTTGGAGGCATTAAAAATATATGAAATATTACTCTAGGTATAATTGGATGTGTGTACATTTTCAATTACTAATAAAAATATGGCTGAGTATTCATGGAATATTAATATTGATGTATGTGAGTGTTATAAATTGCTAAAATTTGGTTGAGAAAATTATTTTTTTTAATACTAATGTTTACCCAAGAGCCACTCAAGGTAGAGGAATACTGCGTGGAGTTGTATGAGCATAAGAAAATGCAAGAAGTTAAATTTATGGGTTTATGCAGGAAACGTTTGAAGAATTAACTTTGTAGTGATATGGAAAACATCCTTCTGGGAGTCTATTCCACAAAGCAGCAGTTCTTGGGAAGAAAATGCTCCAGTGGAACTTACAAAGGAATACAAAGGGAATGGCGATGATTCACACTTGTGAACATAGCATGGCAGGTCACCATTGTAAAGGTCATGGGTGGTGGGACTAAGGACTGTAGCTTGTCAGAACACATGCCATGGAAATAGTGATAGAATAGCAAAAAGGTTGCAATATTTCATTTGTGGAGAAAAGGATTGTAGGGGGGAAAATAATTCATCACCCACAAGGCCAGGTATATGCTTTTGAATTTTAGCGAGACAGATTTATGAAATATTAGTAGTATAGGTGTATTTGAGTGGGTGTGTGTTAACAATTTTTACTATTTGGTTGTGAAATTAATGAAATCTTTGCATTCTAACTTTTTTGTCTTATTTGTAAGTGTTTTACGTTGACCATATAACCACCACCTTATCTTGTAAACAATATTGCTGCTTGTCTAGTTAAAACTCTATTTTTGCTTATATTGAAGATTATAGACTTCTAACTATTGATGTTTCTCTTACTAATATCGTCCAAATACTTTTTGATACATATGCATTACAGTTCAAAAGTTTAAAGACACCCCCAGAATTAGCATGGGATGAACTTGACAGAAGAGTGAAAAAAAAATGAAAAACAGATCTTAGAGTTATTGACAAAGGAATGGAACCAATTATCAAACTTTTGAGAAACTTTTGCAATGAGTGTCAAAAATTTGTGTGGCACTAATCAAGGCTAATGGAGGATATTTAGATGAGAGCAAAATTTAATCATAAAATGCTTTTTTTTCTTCTTGTTATAATAAAATTTCTAATAAAATATTATGCCACACGTTTTTTAATCAGGTATAATAATTTTCTCTTATTTAAAGTAAAAAACAACTTTTTGGGCTAATTTAAAAAATTACCAGGGTGGCATCAAACTTCTGAACAGTAGTGGATATTATATATATATATATATATACATATATCTCACATATGTGGTGCAGTTCAATTTATATTACAATGAATCATTCATACAAAAAGTAGATTAGTAAAGTTAATGATATAAAATGGTGAAAACTCTTCGCAAACAAAATTTTAAAGTTGCATTAATCTACGAACCACTCGATGAATGTTATGATCCTTGTTTTGAATAGCTACAAGTTGTATAAGGTTTTTTTTTTAATCTGCTACTACTTTCATTTGTACACACAATTATCCTCAGGCATGGAAATTCTTTTTTTTTTTTTTAGTAAATCAAGGTAGCATTGGAGACGAAAGATTAAATGCAAATCGAAATATGTTTTTTTAGAAATGTGTTATCGTTAATGGATAAAAGCTTTTTGAGCATGCAGTCGCAATGCTTAGGTTGAATTTTTTTGAAAATTTAAGAGTGTGTGTTTTTTACTAATATGGTAATTTGAGAATTTTTTAGTTGTAAGAGTTTCTCAGTCAATGTGGCATGAAATAAATAGTTCAATAAATAGAGTAATGTCTCAGTTGTTATCCCGAAAATTTGCACGTCGGATCAGTTCTTTTAAATCAGTGGTGCAGTTCAATTTATATTACAATGAATCATTCATACAAAAAGTAGATTAGTAAAGTTAATGATATCAAATAAAACTCTTCACAAACAAAATTTTAAAGTTGCATTAACCTACGAATCACTCGATGAATGTCATGATCCTTGTTTTTAATAACTACAAGTTGTCTTTTAATCTGCTGGTACTTTCAACTTTAAAAAAAGACCATATACAACTTGAACCAATTATAAACATGTCTTGCTACTTTACATTTCTATACTTTCCTTATATTTTTATTTTTCTCTTCTTCCTTTTCTCTGGAAAAAAATATTATATCTTGTGTATTTCTTGCTCTTTTTCTTTTCTTACTTTTTTGCGGGAAAAGAGGTTTTATGTAATTAAATCCTTATAATTGTAATAATCAATGATTTACTTACACATGATGAGATGTGA
>OZ010575.1:28336036-28391036 GCA_963932145.1 Acanthosepion lycidas
CTGGTTGGAAGGTGTGTCAAGGACTGAAATTTATCAAACTTTTAACACAATACAGTGACAGTGCATTACCACATAAAAGTGTGTATGAGTGGATTGAGAAGTTTAAAAGTGGCCTGACATCTGCGATGCATAAAGAAGGAGCAGGACACCCATCAACTTCCACCACTGACGAGAAGTTTCAGCAAGCTTGAGAGATGGTAATGGCAAACTGGTGAGTTATCATCAATGAGGCATCATGTTTTCTGCAGATTCAAATCACTGCTCTTTGTTTTTGATGATCACTGCCCACAGAGTGGCCATATTTACACATTTAAAATTTATAGACAACACAGAAGCATGCTGGTATTTCTTCCTAAACAATAAAATAGACCACTTGTTGGTCTCATCAGACATATTTCTTTCTTGTATTAAAGTCAGAATGATACAATCATTTGACTGTATCCCTTTTGCATAGTTAACACTACTCTGATTTTGTGAACCTTTTGTCTTTTACTGTTGCTTTGTCTAGCTTTGACTTGCATATATATTGTTTGCTTAGTATTATTTTGCTCTGTTTCTTAAGTTATTTCTGTTGGAAACTTTGTCAGTTTTGTTTGATGGGCATTTTTGCTAATTGGACTTACTCCACAAATACCCTTGTAAAAAGTATAAATCAATCTATTCCCACCTATCTATAAATTAAATAGTAGGGTAAACTGGCTTATCCAGCTGTAGTTGTCAACCAGTCTAGAAGAACAACAACTCTGAATTAAAATTAAAAACTGTTTTTTGTGTGAATAAGACCAGGAGAAAACCTCAAATCTCTCTTGGTTGCTGGTGAAATGAAACGGACTGTTGGGCAAGCAATAATGAATATTTGTTCAGGTCCACTTTTCTCTTTCTGTCTAGATTATGTTTAAATATTGTTTTAAACTTTGGTAGAATTAGAATTCCAACCAGAATTCATTACTGGTGCCCACAATCTTAACAACATTAGATATACAGATGACAGAGTATTAATAGCAGACTCAGAAAGGAAAATACAGGAACTCCTAGAGAAGGTAATAAAGGAAATCTGCAGATCTAACTCTGGTTTGGAAATCTTTGTTTTGTCATTCTCATGTTTTCTTCACCAGTTTGTTTTAGTTATGGTTCAGTACAAGTTGGAAGAACTTGGTTGTTTTTGTTTATCAGCATATAAACCCATATGCCAAAATCAAAACACAAAAATTTGTCAAACTTGGACCTTCATGTCTGCAATAAGATGGAGTGTCAAAAGGACAGTTTTTTCCTTAACACCACTATTATTTTAACTACCTTCACTCCTTGGCAATGTTTGTTTTAAAAAGGGATGACTAGAATTTTAATAAAATGAAAGTGAATTTATACATTTTCTTTCTTCGTGAGAATTGACAACAAAAATATTAAACACTATTTATTACATTGTTTATTGGAATGGTTGGCAAAATATCAGCTAATTGCCAATTGGTTCAAACTTTATAAAATGGTAAATAATAAGGATTTCCTTATAGCTGGTTCAGATATTCTAATAATTGTAAAATGATAAATATTGCATTGCATTAGTTTTAACTGTATTAGTTTTTAGAATGTTGTAAATATAATATTATTCTTGAAAATAAACAATTTCGTGAATAAATAGAGTTTAATATTTTTGTTGTAAATTCTCAAGAACAAAAAAATGTATAAATTCACTTTCATCTTAAGTTTTATTACAATTCTAATAATCTATTTTTTAAATAATAGACATTAGTGAGGACTGAAGGTAGTTAAAATAATAATGGAAAACATCCTTTTGACGTTCCATTTTTTGAAGGCACAAAGGTCCAAGTTTGCCAAAAATTCAAACTTTATACAGTGGAACTTGGTTCACAAATTTAATTTGTTTCGGAAGGCTGTTCATAACCCAAAATATTCATAAGCCGAAACTATTTTTCCAATAGTGTTCAAGGCAGAGAAAAAAAAGTCACAGTACAATAAAATTGGAAAAGAAATGCACGCCACAACACATGAATGTATACAACATAACGGTCAACTCAAAAATTATTCTGTTCAGGTTAACTCGGTTCATCAATGTTGTTCAAGAACCAAAATTTTGTTCAATAACCGAAGCATTTTCATCACAAATTTTCTGTTTCGATTTGTCCGACATATGAAATGTTTGAGAACCGAGGTTGCATTGTAATTAATTTAATTGAATGATATCATTTCTTGATCAAATTATAATTAATTAGCAGCAAACAAAGAGTAAAAAGTTTCCCCTTACAAGAAATGAAATTAATCATAGCAAATTATTGTTTTTTATTGTTTTGACAATGTTTGTCATGTCTCCAATTTTATTATAAAATCTACTGATTGTCATTTTGATATAAAAATGCATTGTTGGTCATTTTACTATAAAAATGTATTGTGAGCAATTTTATTATAAAATGTATTGCTGGTAATTCTACTATAAAAATATATAGCTGGTATTTTTACTAGCAAAATGTATTTTTATACTTTCCTAGTGTTTTGATTTTTGTTTAGGGGTTCACTATTTCCCCATAACTGGGACCCTAACAAGTGCTACAACTTCAGGTCAGAGTGGGCCTGGGAACAACAGCAACTAAGTGGTGATCCTATGCTACTCATAACCTTCAATCCCCCAATCAGAGGCCTTGCTGCTGGATGTAGTTTATCCTCATACCCAGGACTAAAGTTGGAAGAATGTGCCATTTTCCAAAATCAGAGCTGAAAAGATTTATGCACAAAAAAACTTTCCTCTTTGATATAGGTTTACTTGTGCCTGATACTAACTTAGAATTTATACCCTCACAATATGTTTTTTATATCAGAGATTTTCCTTCTCGACAGAATGACTTCCCTATGGTTAAAGGACTTCATTTAACACATATAGTTATTTACTAAGTTTAGCTTAGTTTGGGCAAAATGCTGTAAATATAGGGCACCCAATGAAAATCAAACACTACTTAGTCATAATAATTATTAAAATATGAAATGTTGTGATAAAAAAACAATAAAAGATGAAGAAATTAGTCTGACTACAAATGAGTAGATCTTACCTAAAAAAAAATAAGATGAAAAGTAACCAGAACTACAGTTTATTAGAGGTATTTTTAAATTACCTGTTGGACAATCTAAACAACATAAGATATGCAGCTGGCACAGTGCTGATAGCAGACACAGAAAGGAAACTACAAGAACTCCTACAGAAAGTAGCAGTGAAGGAAAGAAAGGATTAAACATCAATTGCAGGAAAACTTAATGCACAGTTGTTAGCAAAAGGGACAGCCCAAAATGCAAATTACAAATTGGAGATACCAAAATCAAATAAGTACAAAAAATTTAAATATCTATGAAGTTTTTTAACAGAGGACAGAAGGTGTGACATTGAAATCCGAAGGCACATTGGGATAGCTAAAGATGCCTTCCAAAAGCTAAGGAGAGTATTGAAAAACAGAAAAAACTTTGTTAGAAACAAAGAAAAGAATACTAAACTGTTATGTGTTATCTGTCCTCCTTTATGGCAATGAATGCTATAAAATCTCCTCACAGATGAAGAAGAGACTTGAAGCAACAGAAATGTGGTTCTTCAGAACAATGTTTAATATACCGTTAGGCAACAACAAAGTTTTATACTTCACATCAGGAAGAGACAGCTGAAATTTCTAGGGCACATAATGAGGAAAGAGGGTTTGGAAAATTTGATACTCACAAGGCAAAATGAAGGCAAGAGGGGGAGAGAAAACAATGCATAACATATTTAGTGAGCTTGAGTAAATGGATAGAGGAACAGGGTTAGTAGAAATAACAAAAGACAAAATTTATTAAGAGCTACAAAGAACAGGAAGTTGTGGAGAGCCATGTTCGCCTATGTCCTGAGGGGACACAGGACATAAAGAAGTAGATGCAGAAGTTGCTTTTCGGTGTTTTTTAACAAAAACAAATAAACTGGTGGACTTATTTTTTCAAACAGCTAATCATGATATATAACAGAAATATATTTACTCTCAGTCAGTCATTGCATCATGTAGAGTAGTTAGGGTCTTTTAAAGTATTCCTCTATAGTACTTATTTATTCCTGCAGGCACATTGTTAGAAATAGAGCAACAACCCCACCAAGTGATATTGTCATGGATAAAGGGCTCAAACTGGCCTAAAAGTAGATAGGTTCACCTATTGTCCAGTTCACACTCCTCCCTGGTTTTTTATACAGGATTAGAAGTTTATTCCTTGTTTCCTGTCTAGGACTGTATTTCCAGTTCCTTCTAAAGTCTACTTCAACACTATGCTGATAACATCTCCACTTAACCTCTGAATATTTACTTACTATTTATTTTTTTTTTTTGCTACTAGTAGATACGTTCACCTATCGCCCAGTTCACACTCCTCTCCAGTCTTCTGAACATGAGGAGAGTTTCTCACTTGTTTCCTGTTTAGGATACGATTTCCAGTTCCTTCTAAAGTTTTCTCATTCTCTTTCACTCCTTGTAGCCTCTTATGTCTTAGTGGAATTGTTGACCTGCTTAGGATGAATTGATTAAAAAAAAAAAATTTTTTTTTTTTTAATTTACTCATAACTGAAGAAGATGTGGATTCATGCCTTTTCTAAGAAAATTAATACAAAGTGAACACAAACTGCCCCAGCAAGAATTTGAACGTGATCTGCCAATTCCATTTTCAGTACTGTTAACCATTATGTCATCCACACTTACTGTAATTTATGATTAGTGTTAATTTTTTACAATATTGGTTTTTGCCTAAGTTCATCCAAGCTTTCATTATAAGGTGTGTGTGTGTGTTTGCATGTGTTTGCATTGGTATGATCAGATGTCTTTTCAACCATCACTGGCACAAAATTAGTCCAGTGGTCATATTCCCCAATTTATACTATTCTATCCATTTTACTCACAGTCATTATTACCATCAAGTTTCCTTACATGTATTCATTAGCTCACTTAAAAACATTTACATATTCATGCTAACCCACATATTCATATAAACAGCCAGAACATATTCACCTATACACACACTATATCTATTCACATATGGATACCTACATAATACATTAATGACTGCTGGTCAATAAATTTTTTAGTAGCCCTATCATCCCAAGAAAGATTAGCAAATGGCTACGAAGTATTAATAAAAACAAATCTTTTACTTGTATTTAATGCAATCTATACAAGTATATAAATTTATTTCTCTTCTTTTTGTATCTTATTTTCACTAGGTTCCTGGAAACTGCACCTATCTTAGAGTGCAAATGACATTCTAAAGAGTACACAATTTAGTCTTGAACCTACTACACACAGCATACACAAGGTCTATAATATGATAAAGCCAGTGGTAGTAGTGCTGGCTATCTCTATATTGTACAGTTGGCCTTCTGCAAGGGATGGGGATTTTCCATGTAGGGAGATAGGACTAATGCAGCAGAGTAACAAGGAACACACACACACACACATACACAAAGAGAAAATCAGATGTAGCATGCCTTCCTCAGCTTGTTCTATCATGGGAAGCAATTTCTTTCTTCCTTTGAGTTGATTTTGTCTGTTGTTCCCAAGCCATCTTCCTTACAATAATTGGTAAATCAAATGTGAAGGTGTTTGAGAAAAGACCAACCAATGCAATAAGCCATAAGGAAAAGAAAAAGGAAAACAATTTTTTTCTTCCTTTCTTTTATTTTTTATTTGTGAGATTGCATACAATTAAAATGAATAAATAGCAACAACACAGCAATGTGTTGTGTTCGTGTGTATGATTATTATGTATTATTATTAGTGTGTTTATATATTATTATTATTATTATTATTTGTATTCTTTGTTCTTTCGTTTATATCTGATTTTAATCAGATGCAAAGCTACAAATTACAGACATCAAAACCAAGCAGATGCAGAAATTTAAATATCTAGGAAGTGTTTTAGCAAACAACAGAAACTGTGACAGAGAAATCCAATGACACATCAGAATAGCAAAAAATGCCTTCCAAAAGCTAAGCAAAGTACTAAGAAACAGGAAAATTTCATTAAAAAATAAAGAAAAAGACTGCTGAACTGCAATCTAATATCAATCCTCCGAAATTACGGTGAATGCAATTGCTCTCAGAGGAAGAGTAGAATGGAGCAACAGAAATGTGTTTCTAAAGAAAAATACTGAAAATATTATGGGTGGAACATGTGAGTAACAAGGAAGTTTTAAGGAAATTTATTTATTTTTTTAATTTCACCCTAAGCAAGGCAACATAGCCACTAATACTCAGGGGGTTACTGAGTGTGAAACAAGATAAGAAAAATATTATCAAGGAGCGAGAACAATAAAAGAACAGGGATTGCAACCCTATATATAGAATCAGAAAAAGGCAGAAGAAATTTCTGAGACTCATAATAAGGACAGAGGGCTTGTAAAATTTGACACTCACAAGAAATATTGAAGGCAGGAAGGAAACAGTGAGTAATTTATCTAATTAGCTTGTCTAAATGAATGGCAGAAAAGGGACTGTGTTCGATAGTAAGATGACAAACATTATTTAGAACTACAAAGGATAGGAAGTTGTAGAGATCCATGACTGCCCAAATGCTGAAGGGACACAGCACATAGACAAAGAATGTTTACACACTCAACCTGGTTTAGTCTAACTTAGATTAAGAAAATAAATTACTTTGTCTTAAGAATTCCACTTTGGAATAATATTGCCAAATTTTCATTAGAAATTTTCCCGCTGTATTCATTCTCTACGTAGATTGTACAAAAAGTAATGCTTCCTATCTTATTATGTTCATCGATGACATTAGAGGCAGATGTTGGTGATATGCAAGGTGGGGTTGAACCTTCCCACGAATAACCTATAATTCTTTTTGAGTGTTACAAACAGCAGTTGAGCAGCTGTTTGCCAAAACAGCACTTGACATAAAAATGCGAACAAAGCAGGTGTATATCATTGAATTCCGTGATGTGAAAAAAATGCACCCATTGACACTCATCATTTGCTAAACATTTATGAAAACGAAATAGTGGATGTAAGCACAGTTAGGCAGTGGTTGAGTCAGTCAGTAGTTCACTACCGACTGTTCGGTTGTACTCTCTTCCTACGAACAGGAGGAACCCAAAGGAGGCTACGCCGAAGGGCGAAGTCTCCTTTGGGGAGGTAGACCGGCCCTGAACCCGTTTATACGGGTTTAATGGGCATATTTTTGGCCGAGCCCACGGGCTCGAAGTGCCCACGTTAAAAAGGCCTTGTGCCACATGACACCCTCGTGGGGGGGGGGGGGTGATTGAATATCGTTAGGCAGTGGACACTGCATCTCAGAAATTGTGATAAGAAATGTGTATGGAGAGAATTCTACAAGAACAGCATGCAAGTTCTTGTTCATCAATCACCAAAATCTTTAGTTAACTGTGGTAGCTATGTGTAAAAATGATGTTTTATAACTGAAAACTTGCTCAATCCAGTAGAGTAATGGAGAGCTAAATTCAAATTCCAATCGAGTTCATTACAGTCATTTATACCTTGGGAAAGGTATGAGTCCAGCTCTTCACCCCCCAGATATAGGTAAATGGTAGGACAGACTGGGTTCTATAGCATTGGGTGGCAACCGGTCTAAGAGAAAAAAAACTATGAATTCAAAAACTGTATGTAACCTTGGCAAAGAACATACTATGCTGCTAAGGAAAGGATCATTGGCATTATTTTCATTGTTGATTATTTTCAGAGCATATCATTTTCATCATTCGTTTTAAAATAAAGGCTCTTGTTAATGTATTTCTGGTACTTTCACTAAGATTTATATTGCACACATGAGGAGGGCTGAAACATTCTTGGCCCATGCAAGAAAGCTTTTTAAAAAAAATAATCTTATATTTGGTCAATTTTTGTAAAATACGCTGAGAACTTTTCAGCATACACATTTATACTAAATTAAAATCTATATAATTTTATACAACAAAAGAAATTATTGTCTCTGACAAAATTTTTTATATTACATGTAAAATAAAATTCCAAATCATATATTCTCATTTTTATACCTTATTTCATCACTACCATTTGGACCCCAAATTACTGCCAGACGTGATGGATGTCCCCTCAAAGAGGAACAGTGCCTTGAGAGGATATTGGGCCTCAAACTAAAAACTGATCTCAAGGAACTCTTATATACAATCCATCACTAAAGATGCAGGCAAAATGATCGGCTCCCCCATACCACTGCAGTAAGTACCTGATTCCTCATGTAATCCTCTACTTTTACAAGAGCCAGATCAGGCCTAGAATAGAGTACTGTTGTCATATTTGGGTGGGAGCTGCCCAATCCTCATTTGCCAGCCTTGGTAGAATTCAAAAGCATCTCCAAGTCCTTGTAGGCGACAAATATTTTCCACCCTCCAATCTCTCTTTCAGAGGTGGAATGTAGTGAGCCTCTCACTGCTCTGTTGCTACTTCCATGGAAAGTACTAAGACGAACTACATACCTTGGTTCCACCAGGTCTAACCTTCACAGACAGGACCCAACATGCCACTCACATTGTAGCAAACCCCACCCACATTCAAGTTCCACTCAGAGCTTCTTCATACAAACCACTGCCAAAAAATCCTTACAATCTTAACCTGTTCAAGTCGAGAGTTAACCATTATCTTCCCCTCCTATCCATATAAACTACCCCTGAACATAACCCTCTAAACTACCCCTGAACATAACCCTCTACCTTGAGTGGCCCCCAGGACTTGTACAGGGTGAACTTTACTGCAAAAAAAAAAAAACAAAAACCTTAGTTTGTGTTCTCATGATGAAATTTTATCATAGATATGGAGATGCAGGTAGTGTAATGGAAATCAGCACAGAAAGTGGAATCAGCGAACCATGTTCAAATCCCAGCCATGTCTGTTATATTCATTTTTGCACAAATGCCTTGAAAAAAGACATGAATTCATCTTTCTCCCTAACATAACAGTGTAGACTGGGATTTCTAGCATTGATTGTCTAACAGAAGGAAGACTCTGAATTCCAAACCATAGAGATGAAACCAAGAAATCACTCTATCTTTCCAAATAACACATGGCAATTCACAGATAATAGCAGTGTAGACTGTGCTTTCTAGCCTGGGATGGCAACTAATCTAAGAAAAGGAAAACTTTGAATTCCAAACCATGAAGGAGAGAGTGAGACATTACTCCATCTTTCCAAATAATACATGGCCATTCACAGATAATAAAGAAAACTGCAGAGTGTGGTAATTTTCTATATTCAACAAGGACATGGACAAATGAAATTTAAAAGAAACGATTCTTATACAGGAGAGTGCTGAAAAGTTCACAGCTTAACCAAGATACCCTTCCCCCAACAAAAAATTTGATGTTTTGAAAAGTGAATCTGGTAGAAAAACTTTCAACTTTATAATTGATAATACCCTATGTTTTTTTGACTAAAACTCATAAAAACTCAATCACAGCTTAGTCTTTTTTAACAAAGTTCATAGCTTTATAAACAATAATTTATAATGAGATGGAAAAAAAAAAAACTAATTTAAAAGTGTTGAAAATAATGTTTATCTCTTCGGGATGTAGATGGTCATGGATCTCTACGTCTTATTTGTTGTCACTGAGAAATTTCTCTTCCTTTACTATCCCTCCCTAGTCTCTGTTCTGCCATCCATTTAAAAAAAACTCATTAGGTAGATTACTCAATGTTTCCCTCTGCCTTTCGTTTTTATCATCTCCTGTGAGTGTTAAATTCTTCAAGCCCACTTTTCTCATTAGAAATTTCAACAGTCTCTTTCTGATTCTAAGTACTAAGTGTTAGTCATTATTACTGTTTTTCTAAAACTTCCTCATTGCTCACATGTTCCATCCATGATATTCTCATCATCCTTCTGTAGAACCATATCTCTGTTGCCTCAAGTCATCTGTAAGGAAAAGGTTCAGAATTCACTGCCATATAAGAGGATTGATATTGCATTGCAGTTCAGAACTCTTTGTTTCAAATGAAATTTTCCTGTTTTTTTAATACTTTACTTAGCTTTTGGGAGGCAACTTTTGCATATAACATATCTTAAACATAAGAAAAAATCTAAGTGTTAAAGGATGAAAATATTTTCCACTTTCACAGAAAAATGACAATGCAGGTAATCTTTATTATATCATAAAATATTTATTACAAGATGGCAATAAATTGTTCTTAGTTTGACCTTCTTTCCCAAATGGGGTATTGTGCCATATCAGAGCTGGAGCAGCCCAAACCTTATTTTCCAGCCTTGATAGAGTTCAAAAATGAGCGATGAATTATCTTCCACCCTACAATCCCTTTCTTCACAGATGAAACATTAGAAGCTTCTCACTACTCTGTTGCGATTTCCATGGCAAATGTTCAAACAAGCTACATTCCTTAGTTCCACTAGTTCAGACCTTTACAGCTAAAACCTACCATACCACCTTCACTGGGATGAATAATCCTCATACCTTTTGATAAGGAAGTTCCATTCGAAATGGCTTCTTTCCAAGAACTGCTAATTTCAAACAGACTCCTGAGAGGATGTTTCTCTGATTGCTACAAACTTAACCTCTTCAAATCTAAGATCAACCATTCTTTCCTACATATTTGCATAATCTGTACATCCTCCTCTAACAGTATTACAAAAACCTCATTAAGTAACCTTCCACCTTAAGTGGCTCTTGGGCCTTGTATTGGGTAAATAAAAGTAAAAAAAAAATAAATATCTGATATCAGGTTTTTGTAGGAAAGGGATTCTTGTGCAGACTGAAAAATTTTCAGCAACCACCTCATAATGCCAACTTTCATATCTCATTAACCATAACAACCTATGGTAAAGAAAAATAATGATGATAACTATCACAGATCATTTTCATGTTAATTACTGCTTTTGTTACCAACATTTATCATGGATTTCATCTTTATTTGTATTTTATATATTTCTGAAAAATGTGACAAGTTTTAGATAATGTACATTTTTGATATGAGGCATAGTAAAGACAAGTTTCCACAGCAAGGAATGTAAGAAGAAATAAGAAAGAATTAGACGAAAAGACATAATCAGAACAGTTTGATCAATCGAAAGATACACATACATCATTGCTATTTCTTGCAGATAGACATGTGCTTTGCATTTATAATACAGATATTAATCTATCTACCTACCTCAGTCTGTTAGGATCTATCTATCTATCTATCTATCTATCTCAGTCTGTTCAGACCTATCTAACCCAGTCTGTTAAGATCTATGTTTTATCTTTATCTTTCTCACTAGCTTGCTGTCTTCTGTGTTTGTTTGTCTGTCTATGTCCCTCTATTGATCTAGGTCTATATTTGTTCACCCATATCTATCTATCTATCTATCTATCTATCTATCTATCTACATACACAATGAATTAAAGTCTCTATCCTTTTTTTTAATCAATTCTCATGATTATAAATTTTTAACTCTTAAAAATCATACATTAGAAATTATTTGATTTTCCTATATCCATGCCTTCCACTTTTCGTATGTGTAAACGTATATGCTAAGGAAATGTCTGCAAAAATAGTGATATATGATTATAATGTTTCACATACTAACACTGGCAATATATCCAGTTAATGTGTGAGTGGATATATTTTTGAATCAAACCAATGATGTTAGTGGATAGGAATATTATAAAAGAAGAATTTACTTAAGTTTTATAATAGAATTTAAAAATCTAAGTTAATCTTGATTAAAGATGAAAAAAAAAGAAAGAATACGAGGCTGGAAAAAAATAATTTGACAAAACAAGCATCGATCATGTATTTGTTTTGATGGTTTCAGATACATTTTCTTTTTAATTAAAAAATTAGAAAATCTTAAAATATTACTTAACCAATTTCAACTTGGGGAATCTCATATTAATAAGAAATAAATGATGATTCTGAGGAGAAAATATTCTTAGTATTAATAATATTAAAAGCACTCACATCAATCTATCACACTGACTGCAGTCAAGATCATAGTCATTGCAAACTACACAATACTTTTGATGACTGCACAGCATGTGCTACACCAAGGCTACATATAAATTCTGAATTCAGAGTTGTCTGTCTCCTCAAATAGTTGCCAATTATAGTTAGATAGCTCAGTCTGCCCTGTTATTTAACCCATAGTACGTATTTCACCAGGGTTACATGTGAATTTTGAATTTAAAATTGTCTTTCTGTTAGAATAGATGCCAACCATGTCTAGAGAGCCCAGTTTACTCTGCTATTTAGCCCATAGCACATGTTTCACCAGAGTTATATATGAATTTTAAATCCAAAGTTATCTTTTTCCTAGAATAGTTGCCAACCATGGCTAGGGTGCCCAATTTGATTGCTATTTAACCCATATTTTTCCCAAAATTATTTGTGTGAAAGTGAATGCAACAAACTTAACTGGAATCCAAACTCGGCTTGCTAATTTCTTATACTAACCTGCTAAACATACTACCTGCACATCTAAGGATCCAGTTGACACAAAATCTGTTTCCCAGAAGTATTTATTTTGTTTTCATAAAAACTAATTTGACCAACTACAGACGTACAACAATCTGATAAAAAGTTTTAATTTTAATTAATATTCTATAAAACAAGGAAATGTTCTTAAATACTTTTGATAGCTAAGAAAGTTGGTTCATTGTGTTGTTCCAGATAATTTTTCTCATCAGAATCCATATTGCACATTTATAAATCTACCATTCATCTGTGTCCTGTATACTGTTGCCATATCTCGTCTAGCTCGAGGTTCTTGACAAAACCCAAAGAAGGGCCTATTGTTATCAGTCCTGACATGGCATTTCGACTTCAGCCTTTATTTCACCGATGTGACGTGGTTTCCCTTTCTTTTTTACAAATATTTTCATGGTAACTGTTGGGGCTTTTTTCTATTACCTAGACTACATGAGTTTAAGCATACCACGAGATTGGCAATTAGGTCTCACCATTTTACTGTTGAACTAGTTAGATTCAACCATTACTATTCTAATAGTTTCTTTTCTCATACTTCTCAGCCGTGGAAATTACTTCCAATTTCTTGCTTCCATGCCACCTACAAAAGTTTAAATGCAATGCTAATTGCCATCTTCTATCTTCCTGAATCCTGTTCCTTTAATTTCCTTTCCTCACTTCTCCCCGCTAAAGTCTTCTCACCCTGTTTCACTTTCTGTAACCCCCTGCAGTTTTTATGCAAAAAATATAACCTATAGACCCATAGCCATGAGAGGCTCTATCAACAAAAAACAAGGTATCACTAACTCTCTTTAAGAATGTATTTGTAGTGTAGCTGAGAGAAATTATTTCATATATGGACTAAAATCTTGGTTTATTATATTAGGTTGAGCATAATTCATTTTTCTTTTTGGGAATTAATTGTAATGATTAATGTACCATCCTAACACTAACATAGTTTAAATTTTGCAAAGTAATGGCAGCATACACAGTGGATTAGACAATACAATGCTGCATACAGCAAGAATAACACTGGAAATCATTTTGAAACTTGTTTGGTCTGTTCTACCTCATGCACCATATTCACCTAACCTTGTACCAACTAATAATCACCTTTTTCAATTGCTGCAAAAACACTTTAAGAAGGAATAATTTCTTTAATGAAAAACAGTTTTAAAAGTTTGTCAAAAATTTTGTCACCTCAAAACCTGTGGAATTTTAATCAAAAGGTATTAAAGAGCTACCTGATAATTGAAAAAAAAGTCAATGCAAATAATGATGAATATATATATATATTTTTTTAATCATTTCACACCAAGCAGCACGATAAGGCTACTAAGGCTCAAAGGGTTACTGAAAGCGAAAAAGAATTAGGAGACTTTAAGAAAAGAAAATGGAAACCCAATCCTAAACAGGAAAAAAAGAGATAAACCATTTTTTTCATCCCATAACCCATAGGGTCATAGGGCCGCCACATGTACTGCAGTTGCAGTAGAAGTGGTCTTTCTTGGGTAAGATAGCCTGACAGAACTCTTTCCAGTCTGGTTTTTGGTGGTCCAAAAGACAAGGAAGAAGTGTGAGCCTATCTACTCCTAACAAAACTGAATAAACAATTTTAAATAAAATGCAATTATACTTTATTTTTTGAAGGATAAAGTTGATAGAAAAAAACAGAAATTATTTATGACTTGACCTAATAGATCGTTCTTAACTCAGTCAGTAATGTGCCATACATGATACACGCTTAGGTGATCATGTATCTTTCGATACATAACTGATGAGGCAGATTTTTTCCTGCAGTATGTTGCCATTTCTTTCTGCAGTAGACAAGTTGCCATCCAAGACTATAGAACCCAGTCTGTTCTGCTATTTACCCATAGCTGGGGGGAGAAGAAGAGGATTCATACCTTTCCGAAGGGTATTAGCACATAAGTGAATGTAATGGATTTGACTGGAATTCGAACTCAGCTCTCTGATTCCTCAATCCGAGCTGCTATCCATTACTTCACTGTGTCTCCTACAAAAGTAAGATCAAGCAATGGGAAAAATAGTTTCTAGAATATTCCCTTCTTATAATCATAAATCGTTGAATACACAAGAACATGGATGATTGTATAAACAGTCATTATTCAAAGATGCTACCAATATTAACAAAACTATCCTTTTGTTATATTTTTATCAAATAAAAACAAATTTATTTAATATATCACCATATGGAACCCTTGTAAATAAAGTATGAAAGATATGTGCAAAATAGCAAATATCAATAAACCAACTCTTGGAATTATTTTTTAACTAAATGAAATGTCAACATTTGAATTGGGGACTCAATGTAGGTTACATTATACAATGAAAAACAAATGTAACTTTCCATCCAGCTCGGAATTTATGCAAAATTGGGACTTTTTAAAAAAAAAAAAAAAATTTATGGATTTAAGTCATATCACTTGTAATTAATAATGTTACTACTCGTGTTATATTCTGTCCAATAAAATATTTTAAAATTTAAATGAGATTTTGTTATACAATTAAATAATATGCACTTGTTTATTCAATACAGCATGGAAATAAAAAGGATACTTATTGGTATAGACAATTGAAATTTCTTGGGTACATAATGGAGAAATTGTGTTTGGTGAAATGAAGATTAAAATTCGGAACATTGTATTTGACAGTCAAAGGATAAAAAGAAGGCAAGAAGGAGAAAGAAAAGCAGAACATAACCTACCTAACAAGCTTGAGCAAATGTTTGGCAGAACTGCAATTGGGAAAGCTACAAAGGATGGGATGATGTAGAGAATAGTGATCGCCCACCACCTGAAGGGACATGCCATATAGAAGAAGAAAATCCTCATCTTAGTTGTTATGATCACAATATTTTGGCCACTGTAGTCTCTAGCCTTCTTTGGTTAATTCAGGAAACAGTATAGAAATTTTGAACCAGACTTTTATTCAGTCCGTAGCTATAGATTGTTCTCATTCCATTGTCTCTTTTGTATAAATTAATTCAACCATGTGATGATAGATTTTTTTTTTAACATTTTACCTCAAGTAAGACAATAAATCCACTAAGACACAATGGGTTCGAGAGTGTAAGAAAATATGAGAAAAAGAAAACATTATTATTATTGCATTTAAATTTTTGAAGATCAAACTTGACTGGAAAGCAAGAAACTGAAAGAGAGTTTCACAAGAGAGAGGTGCAAGAGAAGAAACTGTTAGCATAGAACTTCTTTAGACATTAGTTTTCCTTCCCTTAATTTTTTTAATCATTTCATTTCAAGCAAGGCAATAAAGCCACTAAGACACAAGGTGGTTACTGAGTGTGAAAGAATATGAGAAAAAGAAAAACATTATTAAGGAGAGAGAAAATTAAAACAACAGGAATTTTTGAGACAGAAGATAACAACTGATATTGTGTTTAATTTTTGAAGACCCTTCAATTCCATTGAAGCAGTCTGTGCCAATATCTGCATTGGAAAATCTGCAACTTTTATGGAAAAGAAAACTGCAAGAAATTGATATGAACATCTGGTTACAGAGATAGGACCTGTAACAATTTTATGAAACTTTACAATAAAGTACAATTACACAGTAGAACAATCAAAACTAATTGCTCAGACATCGTGATTAGAGACTGCAAAGACAAAATCTGCCTTCTTAATGACATGGCAGTCCCTTACCTGCAGACAGTTATGTATCTTTGAAGATCTTCAAAAAAGCATCTAAAGGACCTTGAAATCAAAATCTCAAGAATGTGGCACATGAGGACATCAACAATTCCAGTTGTAGCTAGAGCTCTTGGATTGATTGGAAAAGGTACCAATAGACACTTTGAAGGGATTGATGGTAGCCCAAGCCTTAAAGAAATACAGAAAATTGTATTTACAAGTACAGCTCACACCTTATAAAGGGCTTTAACAATGTAAAATGTGTGTGATCTTTTTTTATGTTTTTCTTTTCTCCAAAAAAGCTCAATAGAAAATGTCATTTCTGACCTCAGGTCTCTGGATGGGACCTGGAGAGAAATGAGTATACATCAAAAAGTCAAAGCGGGAAGGAGGAGGAGGAGAAAAAGAAGAAAGAAAAAGACTTTAAAAAGATTTTATTCATAAAAGTAAACTATAATTTACAGTCTCTGAAAGCTAACAGAAATAAATATATATTTTACAATCTAAACTGAACTGTTTTTGTCAGCGTGTGTGTGTCTGTGTCTAAAGAGAATAATAATAAGAAGCAAACAATTACAGAGGGTAAAGAAAAAAAGCAATATCAGATTCTTTTTGTAAGAAAAGAAATGTAAATCAAACAATTGGAGGAGGCTGAAAGAACAGCTCGCTGATAAAAGTGAGTCAATTTTTCATGGAGATTCAAAGCATAAGCAAGAATGTAAACAATTAAGTGTTATTTTGAAGAAATTCTTTTGACTGTTTCAATCCAGTCAGTCCAGAAATAGTATTTTCTTTCTTTTCTTTTATATATATATATATATATATATATATATGTGTGTGTGTGTTAAAAAGAATTCCTTTTCTTTTCTGCTTGTCCATGTTTGTTTTGAATATATGTTGCTGTGAGAATTTTATCAATAACCCAATAACAAAGAAAAGATAATGCTTTGGATGAATTCTGTAATATCATTATCATATGAAGAAACATAATTGCCTAAAACAATTTCTGCTCTTTTTATGAATAAATCTCTCACAAACCAATGAGTACATTACGCAAAAAGGATAACAAAAAAACAACTGAAAATATCGGTATAAGTAGAGGCAGAACGATTATCAATGTCAAGTTATTATAATTAAAATAATTATGCTATAATGTCATCCAGTCTATCATCCAAATAAGGGAGATAATATATCAAATTTTATATATAGATTTCTACTGTTTTTTTTCCAAGAGATGATAAAAATTACTTCCTTTCTTATAAAGATTGTTTTATGTAATTGTACTACATTACACCACACACACTGTACTATATATATATATATATATATAGAGAGAGAGAGAGAGAGTGAGTGTGTGTGTGTGTTTTAAATGTGATTGACAAAGAACTGTTATTAAATTTTTTTTTTTATTATATTTTAATTACATTACTTATGGATTCCCACAATGTACTGAGCATTTTTGTGAATTAAGAATATGCCTACTTTTCAGCAACTTTTAAACTGTCTACAACAGCACTTACACAACCTTTATTAATGTAGCATAAACTAAAACTGTTGAAAATAACTCACAGATTGCCTGAAAGTTATCAGAAGCTACAAACATTTGGATAATTTCTACTCTCATTAAGTCCAAAAAAGAAAGCAGATAATATAATATAAAAAAATAATAATAAAAACCTAATAGGCTTGTTAACATGTATTAAAGAGAAATATATATATATATATATATATATATATATATATGTTTTGAACAATAAAAAAAAATAGGGAAAAATTAAAATTTTCAGACTTTCAATCAGCATGGCTAGCATCAAGAGAACGAAATCACTGTTTGTTAGTTACAGTGAACTACAGGAGTGAATGACTATTTCTGAAGAAAGTGAACTTTATCGGTAGTTTTCATTTGGGTTTTTTTATCATTAATTTTGGTCAGTCCTTGTGTTGGTCAAATGGCCTCTTTCAAGAATTTTTTTAAGATAGAGGAAGGGAGATTCCTGACTTTAAGAATACCCTCCTTGGTCATTTTTAAGTCTGAAAATTTTAATTTCTTACTATTTTTTTTATTGTTCAAAACACACACACACACACACATATATATATATATATATATATATATATATATATAGATAAATAAATAAATATAGGTAACTATACTCATTTCGAAAAACCTTCGAATTTTTGATTTGCAGATAATCAAATCAATCACGAAGGAAAAAAGGTTTTAAAAAAAGAAAGAGCTAGAAACATGAAAGTCTGTTGAAAAAAAATTGCGCAGATACAGGTTTAAAGCCCAAAGAAAAAAACTTCGACACGAGTAAACAACTAACTAAAAGAGCTCAATACAACCGTAGAGCAGACCTAGATAAACCTAGTGAGCCAGACAAACCTACCCGGGTTTCACCTAAGCGATCGTCAGGGAAAGCTGGCTAAAGAGGCAAAAGAGATACAGCATATTTATAGGCAATAATCAAAATCATACCACGCGACCAAAGAAAAAGAAGAAGAAGAAACACAAGAAGAACAACACCGGGGTGGTGGGGTAAAGATTTATTCAAACGACTAAAAGCGGAGGGGGCTTTCCCTGACGATACGCTTAGGTGAAACCTGGGTAGGTTTGTCTGGCTCACTAGGTTTTTATATATATATATATATATATATATACACACACACACACACACACACACACACACACACACATGCATGCATGCATAAATATATATATATATATATATATATATATATATATATTTTACACTGTCAGAGTAAGCAGTTCATCATCAAATGTACCACTTTAAGACTTATTATTATTATATATTTTAAATGATAATAATTGAAATGAATAAATAAATAAGAAAAGAATGTGTAAGGTATATTTAACCTTTCACACTGCATTATTAATATTCCACTACAATTTTTTTTTTCAAAGCTTCTCAATTGCAATTACCTTATTGTTACTTTCATTCAAAGTTGTTTTCTATTGTCATAGTAGGATATGAAATTCAAACAAATGAAAATTTAGAGAACAGAGTCACCTTCAGTGGCAGGATAAATGTTTTGTATGGCAAATAATGTTACATACAAAGTGTATGTTCACCTATCATCCAGTTCACACTCATCCCTGGCCTTTTGAACAGGAGTAGAGGTTTGTCCCTATTTAGGATTAGGTTTCCAGGCCCTTCTATGGTCTTTTCTTCTCTTTCACTTCCAGTAGCCCCTTGCATCTTAGAGGCATTTTCTCCTTGCTTGGGGTGAACTGATTAACAGATCATGATATCTATCAGAGAGATGAAATTTAAATTTTTATTATTGCATTATTTCAAAATTTTAACACATCAGCAGATAGATATTAATGTGGACAACTGAGCACAAATAGTTATTAATTAAAAAAATTAGTAATTAATGTATAATATTATCCAGAACTACATGTACAAGAATGTCGTTATTATAAAAGTTAAAAAATAACCATAAATATATGAAAAATGCATATATTGTCAAAAATTCCTTTTTCCACAATATAGCTATTTGTGCTATGTTATAATGCTTATTACCTAAACAATAATAATACTGAACAAATATTTTTAAACATCAAAGTATATTTAATTGCATCTCACTAACAGCTGTCATGATCTGTAAAAAGAAAAAGGCAGAATCCACAGACCTGAGTTTTTGATCCGCAGTAGAGGACTAAGATGTGACACATTAACTCTCTACATCTGCCTAACAATGTTTTAGATTTTCCCTTTTTGTGATTTTTTAAATGAAATATTGTAAAATAGCATAAACGATTGATAAACATTTTCCATAAAATAATATGATACCAAATGTCAAAAATATTATTGGTTATTATTTTAATTTGTATGTAAATTTTTATATGCAAAAAAATTTAAATGTATATAAATGTAAACAATTAAATATATTACATATTTTTCTTAAAGCAGTAAAGTGTTTGGTTTGCTAAATAATAATAATGAGGTCATCAGTTCATTTATAGAACCAACGGATTAGGAAAGACTGACCAGCCGACATATCTGCCTGCAAATACTTACAATGTTTTGGTATGTATAAATCAATATAATATCACCATAACATTTTTTTTATCATTTCACCCCAAGTTAGACAAGAAAAGCCATTCGGATGCAATGGGTAACTAAGAATGAAAGAAACACAGAGGACTATAAAAGAACAAGATCCAAGCAGAAAGAAGATGACAATTGACATTGCATTTAAATCTCTGAAGATTGTAGTTGACAAAAAACAGGACGACAAAACTATTACCAGAGAACTTATGGTTAAAACAAGCAACTGAAACTGTGAAATTCTAAGACATGGCTACAAATCTTGTATGGTGTTTAAATTCATGAAAAGCTCATCAGAACAATTACCATTAAAATGTTTATAGAAACAACACAAGGAAGCTACACTACAGCAGTACAAAAGTGACAGAATTCAAGCTTCCAGGTCAGAACCTTGAATATAATTTTACTATAACATCAATATAATTTATGCAAAATTTCAGTGCAAATAATTTTAAGAAAATTAATTATATCAAGAATAAGTGAAAAAATGTTTTGATTTTGGAAATGGCTCCATATTTTAAAATCTGGTTTGAAACCAATAAAAATAGCAGCAGAAAATGGTATAGAGTGTGTATCTGAATTTTCAGCTATTTCTCATTTAACTGTAGCAGAAATAGAATTATTTATTAAGTAGGCTTACGATAATTTCAAAGCTTAAAACAATGTTTAGGTTCTTGTATAATAAAGTGTTTTCAGGACTCAATGATAAGTAAGCTTCAAATTTAGATTTACCATAATTTCCAAGCCTTAAATGGGGTTATTTTTCAATTTTTATTATAGGTTTAATTACTTGTATAATAAAGTGTTTTTATACAACATACAAAAAGAAAATCACACAAAGACACACACCTACATATATACACACACATATAATATAATATAATATAATATTTATATATATATTATTTATTTTAGGATATTTCTTGACATATTTCTGATGTAATATCTTAAAATAAAGAATATTGTTCTACTTTGTATTGAGCTCTCTTTTAAATTAAATGTTATGAATGTTTGAATTTTACTCTATTAATTCTCATTTTACATGGATATATATATATATATATATATACATATATCCATGTAAAATGTGAAGCTTTACTAATTTACTTTTTTTTATGAATGATTCATTGTAATATAAATTAAACAGCACCACATATTTTATTTAAAAGAACTGATCCGATGTGCAAACTTTTGGGAAAACAACTGAGACAATATATGACTTATTGAACTATTTAGTTCATGCCACATTGACTGATAAACTACAATAAAAAAATTCTTAAATTGCCATATATATATATATATATATATATATATATATATATATATATATATACACATTATGAAATGGATTAAGCCTGACAATTATTTAATATATTTTCTATTATGTTTATTGCAGTTATTAAAATGACGTATAAACAGAAAATATATTAAATATATATATATTTTTTTTTTTCTGTATATATGTATATAAATTTAAATATCCTCTGGTAGACTGTATCTCCAATGGAAAAAATAATATTTATGTTGACTATACAACCATTTTGTCTCGGTAACTGTGTATACATTTGAATGACACGTCTAACATTTCAAAACACTTACAAACACATGCCTGTTCACATTCGCAATTTAGAAAAATAATATCCATACTTTTTATGAAAATAATAAACATAAACTAAAACTCCTTAAAGTTATCTATATTAAAATATTGAAAGCAAACTATAACAAAATTAATTATGAATACTGTACAAATGTTTTAAAATGTTTACAGTAGATAGTCTGAAATATCGAGGTTCATACGAATAGTTTCCATACTTATTTTTCTCTCTTTTCTTCTAAAAGAACTCTTCACAAACTCATAACTTAGTTACCTCCTCTGGAGCATTAATTATGCTAACCACATGCTACTAAACTCTGTGTTACACATTTCACAAGTAAAAGTTTTAACTTTTAGATAAACACAGCAATTTTGTCTTTGAAAATAATAAACATTACATTCTTTGTCTTAAAAAACAACACCCTGATGATGACATTGTACGAATAAAACCAACATGTATAAACACAGTAATTTTCTCTCTTCTTTTAATAATGACACCAAAACACTTGTTCATGAATATGAAAGGATCCTGTTGAAAATAAGTTGACAAAACTTATCTAATTCTTGTCTAAATTATCCAATGAAACATGTCTGAATGAGCGTGTGTGTGTGTGTGTGTGTATATATATATATATATATATATATATATATATATATATGCTCTGTTTTTAATTAAATAGTATTAATTACATTTACCGTCCTGAATATTTGAGAAATTTTGTGGCAAATATGCATTTTCTAACAGGAATTTGCTAAGCAGACACTTCCCAGTGGCTGAATGGTAACAGGATATCAGGCTATATGATGGTTCCTAAAGGGTTACAGGTTCAATTCCTGTAGAACATATTTTTTTATCAAAATTAGTTGAACATTCAAGCTGGCAAATGCAATTAATACTCTTTAATTAAAAACAGTGCATTTAGTTAAATTATATCTATAAAAATAACATATACACAGAAATTATATTAAATAATTGTTGGACATAATGTATTTCATAATATACATATATATGTACTTATTTATTTGTTTATTTATAAAAAAATATAGTGTTCATAATTTTTAAAAAAAGATAAAGCATTAGGAAATCAATTGACTAAAATTGCCTGAAGATACCGAAAGGTTGAAACCAAGGTAGCAGAATCAGCTATCTCCTATTTTTATATATATATATATATATATATATATATATATATATATATAGATATAGATATCTCACACAACAAAATCCAAAATTACCTCATATGGTGGGGGGGTATATATCTATTTCAACTGGGATTGAATAAGACTAATGTATTTCTCGATGGTTGAGATAGATCTATACCCCCCACCACCTCCATTTGAAATAATTCTGGATTTTGTTGTGTAATTTATTTATATGCTCTGTTATAATAAATACATTAAACTCTTTTTGTAGATTGGTTTTAATATTTGATATTACTAGGATCCACTTGGATTATATACCAACAGATTTATTATATATATATATATATATATATATATATTACAGCAAAAAAAAAAAAATTACTTCGACATCAGAATAGAATATTTCAAACTGTTCTTCAACAGCTTTCATCAGCCTCTAAGTGCTTGTCTAAATTTATTTTCAAAGTTAG
Organism: Acanthosepion lycidas; assembly: GCA_963932145.1. NCBI lineage: Eukaryota > Metazoa > Mollusca > Cephalopoda > Sepiida > Sepiidae > Acanthosepion > Acanthosepion lycidas. Next base: position 28,359,435 of record OZ010575.1, read on the forward strand.
TCTCTCTCTGGTAGGTGCCTTGTTAATGAGAGTGGGTTCATGTTAGCGATTGGTGAGGGCATATATGTGTACATTTACCTGATCATACATATATGTGACTGTGCGTACACATACACCTCCACATATATGCACCTGTATTCTTATGAAATTTGGAATTTATTTGTGTGCCTACATTTCATGATTAATTCTCTCCATTGATTAAATAGTTTGCATTGATCTTTATATTTTATTATCCTGATTTTTTCTTCTAAACATAGTTTGCACCTACCCCTAAAACTATTGAGGGTGTTCACAAAACCTAGAATTTTCCAATTTATTTTAGGACTCAGACCCTTTTCCTTCAATTCCCCAAATTTTTTTGAAAGGGCTGTTTAGTATTTTAATTTTGGATTGTTGAATAAATGTCTATGTATTGATTTTCTTTTTAAATTCTCCTGCAGAAATGCCAATTTAAATATTATGATTTGTTGTATTTTCCTAAGGGGTAATGGTTGCCTGGTATACTACTCTAGTGGATCTGCACCTTCCCTCTGGGCAGTTTTATTTATATTATATATATATATATATATATATATATATATATATATATATATAATATGAGTGATCCAAGGCAGAATGAATACTGATGAGTACATCTCTACTGAGACAGGCTTCTCATACCAGGAGAGTTTTAGCCAAAGTTGGACATATGGTATGCTTATTATTAGGCATCATCGTCCAAGTTTTATCTTCAATAGCTAATTATATAGATAATGTTAAAAGTAGATTTGGCAAAATAATATAATCCAGAAAATGTTGCCTTAGTGTGAGTGATGTCCTCAAAAGCCATCTTCATCAATTTGATGCCATGCAACTTTGCTAAAACCAAATACATTATCTCAAAATGGTAAAAAAAATTAATTCATTATTTCCATTTCTCATGCTAATGAGTCAAAAAATTATTTTTACTGATTTATTTTTTCCTTTTCAAACAGATTTCAAATAATTCTAATTAATCGTATAGAGATTATCTTTGGAAATCATGAAAAGAAAATTAGGAGTCCCATGGAAACTTTTGAAATAAATTTTTCCACATTTTTATTAATTAAAATCCTTTGTTGTTACATTATTGTCTTCCAGCTCTAGAACAAAAAGAGGCTTTTATCAGCAAAACAAATGAAAACTAAATTTTTGGTAGCAATCATAAAAAGTAATGGCTTCATCTGACCATAATTCAAAACAACTACACAGATTAACTTTCATTTATACAAACAGAAAACTTACTCCAAAAATTTAATTGCCTGATTTAGCCAACTTGAAAATAATCTTTTTTTTTAGTTATAGTAAAAAAGAAAAAAAAAAGGGTGATGAAATAAAATTCCAAGGATTTTAAAAAATCAGTTTTATCTCTTTCAGAATTTTAATATTTTAATTAATACCCATCAAATTTTGTCTTCTAACAATTCTCAAGCAAGTTTTTTTTCATCTTCAATTCATGAAAATGTTTTCATTTTTTACTCTAATTAAAAATTCTGCCATTTTTATAGACTTTTTCTTTTGTTCTAATTATTTTTCTTTAATTTAAGCTCCACCGATTTTTCAGATCAATTTTTTTTCATTTTCATAACCTTTTAAAATTTTTCTTCTTTTCCAGATGTGCTCTTGCTACATCAGGGAATATAAAAAAGAAAACATCTTTTAAAATCAATATTAAAACCCTAGAATTTATCATTATACATGTCTCAATATTTTCTTTTTCAGTTCTATCTTTTATATATATATATATATATATATATTGGATATTTTACAAAAGTAAAGAATCTAAGTGAATCTCACCCAGAGTTGGTAACCATAGCAATAAGCAGATAAATAAAAATTACAGACACACAAAGATGATAGATAGAAGAATAAACTATAAAACTACACAAATATATCAAGAAGAATGAAGCATATACTGAAGAAATATTAGGTTGGTGCAAAAATAATGACGTAATAATGTTGTTTTTTTGACGTTAAAAAATACGTCAAAAAGCGACATTATTACGTCATTATTTTTGCACCAACCTAATATGTTTGAAAACTGTAAAAAAGGAATAGCATACAATTAATATGCAATAAAAAAGAAAAAATATTGTCTTTTTATATCTATATCTATATATATATATATATATATATATATATATATATATATATATATATATTACAGATAAAACTCAGTATATACTTTGATAAAAAAAATATAGAAAGGATACATGATATTATGATAATAGAGAAAAAAAAAACAAAATTTTACCATCACTAAAATAGATGGATAATAAAAATTGACAGGCAAACAAAGCCATAGTTTGACCAATCAATCAGAAAGCTTTCACAACCAGGATATGAAGTCATGAGCCAATGAAAAGTGAGCAGCCTTTTCAAAGCGGATCTATAGATGTGTATATAAACAGATGGAAAATAAGCCAAAAGAGTCAATGAATTAATTTTACCCATTCTTTGATGCTGTGGTCATTGTAACATGCCTACAGATGAAACACAACATTTGCATGACTAGCTGACAAACTTACATAGCTAAACCATACTTTTACATTTGAAAAAAAAAACATACCTTCCTTCATGATGTGGTCAAGTAACAGCTACTATACAAAGAAACCTAACTACCATAATATAACAAAAATAAATAATTTCTCATATCTCTATAAGCATATATATTCTGAAAAAGTTTTGATGTACAATATTTACAAAATGCATCAAATATAGTAAACAGTATATAACAAGGAAGGTTTAAATGAAACCTATGTAAATAGTATAAATTTTTAAAGCAATAGGAAATCTGCACATTATACCAGATAGAAAATACTGATAATAATAAATTTAAATAAAATCTACTTGCAGTATTTACATAATTTACCATCAAACTAATATCTTCATTTTTGTTGTTATCACACTGATTTGGCCCTCTCGTCTTTTTCAGGTGTCTGTCGATCCAGCTAACCTTCTGGGAATTTCAAACTAAACCTTTTTGCTCACCCTAATCCCACTGAGTCTAAGTCTACACTACCTGGTCCAAGGATCAAACTCATAATTACCACATCACTAAATTCACAAATGAATACTTTAATCTCAAGTCTGCTATCCATTGGGACAGATACCTGAAGTAGGTAGGAAGGTATAAGGACTGAAACATGAGGATAATAACCAAAAAGATGAGGATAGTCCCAGAAATTTAAACTGAAACTACTTGGCATTAGTTGACATTTTTTTTCTTTTAGACACAAAATATACATCATTTTTTATTTTATAATACACAAAGTCATAAGGCTTTTGTACTTTTTCATTTATATATGTCTCTTTATTTCTCCATAAACAGACTCATATATATATATATATATATATATATATATATATATATATATATATATATATATATATTACAGTTCTGTTTTGATTTGGTTTCCCATTTCAGGTTTCTTTATTCTATAGGTACTGTTAGCTTTTGTTGAGGTTCTTATTTTGCATCACATATATCTATATGCATGGGAAATTCAGTTGAATTATCAGTTTCATGCCTTAATGCAATCTTAAGACCAAGTCTAAAGATTACACTAGGGTGTGAAACTGACAGTCACCATCCCATGTTGATTCCTGTGTCCATATTGTCTATATCTATAAATGTCTAATCCTTGATATTTAGCACTGTTCCTCTCTAAATCTAGCAAATTTTAAACTATATATATATATATATATATATATATATATATATATATATATATATATATATATATGAACTCTTCACTTGAAGAATTGAATTGGCTAGATGTAACCACAAATTCTGTGCTAACAGTTTCTTTTCTTGTACTTCTCACTTGTGGAACTCTCTTCCAGCTCCAAGCTTTCCATCCAACTTTAATCTTCAAAAATTTAAGTGAAATGTCATTTGCTATTTATTGACCTCCTGATTACTCTTTTTGTTTTTGCTCATTAGTAATATTTCTGTTTCCAATTAGTGGAGTTATGCTATGCATGGGGTAAACTGGACTAATATATATATATATATATATATATATATATATATATATATATATATATATATATATAAGAACACCAATCAGGACACACTATGCTATAACCATTACTCTGAGTATGATTATAATCGTTTGATAATTCCTGATTGTTTTTATTATTACAGCCCTGTCTCGGTTTCATTTACCATTTTAGGTTTCCTTATTCCATAGGCACTGAGCACTTTTGGTTTTTGTTATGGTAGGTTCTTTTTTCCTTTTTTCAGTCTTTGTATCGGTAAGGTTTGTTTCTTGTATTTTTCATTTATATTTTAGTTGGTTGTTTCTATATATATTTTATATAATCAATAAATCCATAGCCTAAATATGGAAAAAAGAAAAAAAAGAAAAGAAAAAGAAGCTGCTATTTTAAATACAGGTATTTTTTATTTATCACAATCTCCTTTCCTGTCAATGCACTTAACCCAATGCTTCTCTATTAATCTTATAACCTGAATATTATATCCTGAGAATTTCAGATAAAAATTCAGCTAACATCTGTTTCAGGTGATGTAATTATTGATCCATCCTTGTATATTTTTATATTTGGGAACAATCATTTTTTTTATAAATGTTTCATTGAATATGATGCACAGGGAAAATTTTGTAAGATTTTTAATTCTGTTATGGTTATTGGTTGTGTCTCTCAATGGATTCCTGCTTGTGGTTTGTATTCTTTATTCTGTTGGCATTGAGCACAATTTGTTAGTAGTGGACTGGGTCTCAAATATTGGTTGCCAGGAGATGAAGGGGCCTACCCACAAATAAAATTGCATCATTTAAATATGTCTTTCTTTCTCTGTAAACAGACTCACACAAATGTGTGTGTGTGTGTATATATATATATATATATATGTACCAGGTTTAACAGCAAAATTGTCTAATTGTTAGATTAAGCTTTGAAGTGTTGAATCTTAGAAATGATTAAAGATATCTTACTGGAATTCTCCAAGGTTTTTAAAACACTATTGAACTCTACTTTGAACAATAAGAATGTATTTAACTCTAAGTTGAAATGATGATCCCTCTTCCTGTTGTGACCTCCTGATCCAGTTTTCCTCTCTGCTGTTCCGTCTTTTTTAAACTTATTCACTGTTCTCTTGATGGTTCTTGAATGGACTTTGAAGATGGAAGCCAGAGTATGAAGGTTGTTACCATTACTGAAGACCTGAATGATCTTTTTCCTCTCACCATTGCTCATTTGAGAAGGCATAGTGGGGTAGACACAAAACCATTTTGACCTATTCTCTTACTAGCTGAATAACTCAAAGGGTTTTTCAGTGATTCTTACAACAAATGATGTCAAGATTGCTAAATGTCTTGTATGAAAAGCTGGGAAAAAGAAACTCAATTAGTTTAGTGGATTTTGTAGTTTGTGAGATGAACAATTATTCACAATTTGGACAATTTTGCTGTTACACCCAGTGTGTGTGTAGGCACCAAATTCTCTTTTAGGCATGTCTGATTGAATAAATTAAAAACATTGTCTGCTGATTTTTATCATAATCCTTTCATATTCACAAATATTTTTCCATATATTACAATTAAAAGAAATGCACTGTAACAGTGAGAATCACTTTTATTTCCCCTGATGATGATCTCAGAAAAAGATGGCAAGTACTTGAGAAATAAGTGATTCCCACTGTTACAGTGCATTTCTTGCCTTATTTAATTGTAATATATAGAAAAATATTTGTGAATATGAAAGGATTATAATACAAATAAGCAGACATAATATTTGTAATTTATTCAAATCAGACATGCCTAAAAGATATATATATATATATATATATATATATATATATATATATATATATACACACACACACACGTGTGTGTGTGTGTGTGTTATTGCAGATCTTTATTGGTTCAGGTGTTTTTATTCTATAGGAAGTGTGTACTGTTGTCTTTTGTCAATGTAGATGCCTATTTCTTTTCTCTTTTTGCAGGCTTTTATAGGTATTTTTTTTAACTTACCCTTCACTTCTTTTTTATATATATATATATATATATATATATATTCTCTTCCTTTTATTATTATTACAACAAAGAGACGTGTGTAGTGAAGGATAGCAAAAACAGAACTACTGTGAGACACCTGCCATAGGTATTTAATCAGTGGAAGTGATTGAGTTTGAACTCACATCTGCAGAATAAAATATTTAAGCCTCCTTGTTTGCCTGACTGAATGCCTGCCTAAGCTGGCTTACTCTCATTCATTTATATGCAGACGAATCAAAGTAAGTAAAAAAAAAAAAAAAACAAAAAGAAAAAGAGAAACAAGAACTTTGGTTTAAAAAACAGATAAAAAAAAACAAAATTAAAAAAAATATAGACACTGGTACATATGAGAAAAGAAGGTTTTGTTTTATCAGCTGATATACACAGGATATTACTTACATATAAAACAGGAATTCTTTCCCTCTCTTTCACACATACACACACACACACATATATATATATATATATATATATATATATATATATATATATATATATATATAGATATATATATATATATATTCCGGGACCAGGAAAAATATATTTTCTGGGGAAATTAATTGTAGTCATGGAAACTTAAGGTTGTCTATTTCTTAATTATTTAATTAATATTTGCTCTGGTTTTACATTGAGCTCTCTGGATCATATAGAAGACTCTCTTGGGGATTGGCTATTATATATATATATATATATATATATATATATATATGTGTGTGTGTGTGTGTGTGTGTGTGTGTGTGTGTGTTTGGGCAGCAATCCCACTTTTATACAGGTTTTATTAAAGATGTGATTAAGCTTTTTTATTCAATTTTTTTTTGTCTTCATGTATGTGTTTTCTTTCCTGGACTTAAAGTTTGTAAAATATGATGCAAACATTCTATATATCCGAGCAGTTTCAGCTATTCTATTAGACATTATCAAGGATTTTTTTTTTTTAACTGAATATGTAGATTTTTTTTATATATGTGCATCTATAGTGAAGGAAATTTTGGGGTTCTCTAAAATATTTCCCAATGACCATTCCTCTTCCCATATATATGTATATAAGCATATATAAATATAAAAATTTTATTAAAGATGACTGACAAGGTACTGTGATTAAGCGTTTTTTATTCAATTTTTCTGCATTCATACAAATATTTTCTTTTCTAGACACAAAGTGTGTAAAAACTGCCTAAACGTTCTATATATGTGAGTGCTTTCAACTATTCTATTAGCCATTATCAAGGATGTTTTTGTTTTTTGAACTGAATATATAGATTTCAAGATTATAAGTCAATTGCTGATACCCACTGATGAGTGAATTGATGGGTCTGTCAACAGAGGTCTGGAGTTGTGATACTGAAGATAACATTAATCAGCTAAGTGACACCTGATACTTGTATTAATTATATATATATATATATATATATATATATATATAAAAATATACTAGGTTGGTGCAAAAATAATGACGTAATAATGTCGTTTTTGACATTAAAAATACGTCAAAAAAACGACATTATTATGTCATTATTTTTGCACCAACCTTATATATATATATATATATATATATATATATATATATATATATATATATATATATATATAAATTTACCCCACAAAAACGTCTCCTTCATTTTTTTCATTTCACATTGAGAAAGGACAGAGGCATGTCTTAAAATTCAAATTGTTAACATCTTTCTCATCATACTTCCATTTGGTCAAAATGTCTACTAATATACAATTAATATTATTAGTTTATTATCAATATTACTATTTTTGTTGGTCTTTTTTTCTTTCAAATTTCTATCATCAGAAAATTATAACTGCAATAAAAAAAAATATGGATTTTTTTCCCCCCATTGGTAGCAAAACTCTGATTTTCATGCATGATGTAATTGTGAAATGCTGACTAAAAACTGGCCATTCCATCATTTAAATACTGATTTTGAAAATATATTGTAATAATAGTGGAGTAGCCTATTTATTTACAGGCAGAAGGTCATAATAAAATTATATATATATATATATATATAATATATATATATATATATATAAAATATGTATATATGCACATAATATACATATATATAAAATATATATATATAAAATATGTATATATGCACATAATATACATATATTTAAAATATATATATATAAAATATGTATATATACACATAATATACATATATATAAAATATATATATATATATATATATATATATATATATATAAAATATGTATATATACACATAATATACATATATATAAAATATATATATATATATATAAAATATGTATATATACACATAATATACATATATATAAAATATATATATATATATATAAAATATGTATATATACACATAATATACATATATATAAAATATATATATATATATAAAATATGTATATATACACATAATATACATATATATAAAATATATATATATATATATATGTATATATACACATAATATATATATATATATAAAATATATACATATACACACACACACACACACACTTACATACCTTCAAAAATTTCTAACATATAGTTTTAAATATGATACAAATATACAGACAAATATAATGATATATCCACATATACAAATATTTTCTATATATTCACATTTACATAGACATACCAAAGTGTATATACAAATATTTATTTAAATCTGTCTATATATCAAGATTTGCTATTGTATTTATACAAAAATGGAAATACATGCACACAGATAAATGTACATTCATAAACATCTATTCATATATATATATATATATATATATATATAAATATGTGTGTGTGTATATATATATATATATATATATATATATATATATATATATATATATATATATATATATAGTGTGTGTGAATAAGGACAAAAGGAAAACTTATCTTAGCCTACGCATTTCGTCTGCTGACCAACAAAAATCCTTACATATCCCTTTGATAAAGTATTAAAAGGAAATCTAAGCATTTTATTTTGTGACAAGTATGTATATACAAGAGCAAAAACATTATTGGTTTTCCAAACTTTTTGGTATAGGGGTGCTCATGAATATACATCAGGTTAGCGGAAAAATTAGGCAGATGATACAGTTCAATCCCTAATAAACAAAAGCAAATAGGAATTTTTCGGGATTTTTTATGCATATATATATATATATATATATATACCCACACACTTATATATATATATATATATATATATATATATGCATATGCATATGTACACACACATAAAAATATATAGATAAACTTGAATAGAAGAAATATTCCGCAAGTTATCAAAATGTATGTGTGTGTAATCGTGAATGCTTAAAACTCCTTATTCATCTATCTCTATTGATCTATAAATATATATTGCGACGGAATATAAGCACTTATCTGCATATATTAATTTTCTATGTACAAATGATTTTGAATCTGTACTTGTTCCACTTTGCTTTCTTGGATCTAATATATAAAAGTGTATTTGCGTATATTTCCCTCAGGGTCATGCTTGAACATAAGTCAGCAGGAAGCAACAAAAAAAGAAAACAAATAAGTAGTGGAAAGATGGTACACACAAATAAAAAAAAAATTAAATAAATATGTGAACCAAACAGGAGACCCACATTTTACAACACTGACATAAGCTACCTATTCATTTGCTGCACTTAAAATAAAAGAGGGGGGAAAACATCCAGAATTTAATCTCTGGTGCATATTTGTTTGCATGTGAAATTATGTTTGTGATATTTTTTTTATGAATGCATCTCTCGATATCTGTTTTGATGTTCATATTATATTGCATGTGTATACAAAAAGCATGTATTTCATATACACATGCAAAATCATCTATACAGAATTTTTCAAAGTGGTACCCTGATTCTGGGAAGACGTATTATTATTTGTCACCTCATAATGAATGCTGTGTTCATCACTGGCTTCATGAAAACTTTGCACCCCTGAAAAATGGATCACATGCTGCAGTCTGACTGAACAGTCAGCAACCCTACCCTCATTCCTCCAGATTTCTTTCTTTAAGGAACTCTAATTTTCTTTCTTTTAGGATCTCTAAAAGAATTGTAAGATAAGGATGTGTCTTCTCACCAGACTTATTCAACCTATACAATAAGACGATTCTGAGTGAACTAGAAGTCCTAAAAGGATTGATTACTGGTGAACACAATCTTAACAACATAAGATATTTTTTTCTTAATCATTTCATCCTAAGCAAAGCAGGAATGTCACTGGTATACAGGGGGTTACAGAGAGTGGAGGTGAGAGAAAAGATTGAGTATAGGAGGGACCAAGGAAATTATAAAAGCTGAACAAGGTTCAAGAAGATAGAAGATGGAGATTGATGTTTCATTTAAATATTTGAAGATTGTAGTTATCCAGGAAGCAAGGACACAGGAAGGAGTTCCACAGGCAGGGACTATGAGAAAAGAAATTGTTGGAGTAGAAGTAATTCAACAGTAATGTATGGGACCTATATGCCAATCTAGTAGCACACTTAAACTCATGTAGTCTGGGCAGTTGCCATAAAAATATTTGTAGAAAAGGTAGAGGGATGCCATGTCTCATCAGTGAGAAAGTAACGCCAAGTAAGGATCGATTACACTGCAGATCCTTCTTTTGATTTTATCAAGAACTTTGAGATGAGTAGCAGGAGCACCTGACCTGATATGGCAAAATTATTCAATGCATGGATGAATGGTATGTTTGTAAATGTGTAAAATGGGCTCTGATGGGAAAAATCTTCTGGCATGACACAGTGACCCAATTTTCCTTGCAGTAGATGCAACTGTTTATTCAATGTAGTTGCTCCACTTCAAGACAGTTGAAAACATAAGGCCAAGAAGGCACAGGGTGTTGCTCTCCATGAGTCTAGCATCAGCCATGTTGATGGTGAGCAGGAAAGTTTCTCTATGGTGGTTAAATGAGAGCAGTTTCATTTTGGAGGCATTAAAATTTAGGAGCCATTTCCTGCCCCAGTTAACCACTGATTGGAGGTCCTTTTCAAGAACAGTGGTCAAGTTAACTTTGTCAGCTCTGACGGATTTGCTATTGAGACAGAAGTAAATGGTAGTGCCATCAGCATAAATGCATACTTTGGAACTGATGACATCAAGAAGATCAGAAACAGTATAGGACCCAGGATAGAACCTTGGGGGAAACCCACATTCATGTGAAAGAATCTGAAAGTGAGCCCATTCAAAATGACCTTCATTTCATGATTTGATAGGAATGATTGAATTAAATTAAGCAATTGTCCAGTAATTCAACAGCCCCGGAGCCTCCATAGAAGACCAATGTCAAACACCTTTGAGATATCTAAAGCCACACCTTGAGATTTACCATTATTATCAAGAGCTTGGTATACATATTCAGTGATGGCTGTTAGCAAATCAGCAGTAGACCTGGCAAAATAGAAGCCATATTGTTTGTCAGAGAGTTAGTTGTAAGGAGTAAGATGCTTAACCACTTCAGCATTGATTAAAGACTTGAATGCTTAGCTGAAAAGTGGTAGGAGACTAATAGGGCAATAGTTAGAAGGGTCAGAAGGTTATCCAGGGTTCTTAAAAATAGGAACTACAGAGGAGGACTTCCAACAAGCACGAAGAAGCAGCACAGTGTTGATAGCAGACACAGAAAGAAAACTACAAAAATTCTTACAGAAAGTAGTGAAGGAAAGTGAGAAGAAAGGATTAAACATCAACTGCAAGACAGAATGCATGGTTGGTAGTAAAAGAGTGAACTCAAAGTGCAAACTGAAAATCAAAGATACCAAAATCAAACAAGTACAAAAATTTAAATATTTGGGAAGTGTTCTAACAGAGGACAGAAATTGTGACACTGAAAACAAAGGCAAATTGGGATAGCCAAAGATGCACTCCAAAAGCTAAGCACACTACTAAAAATTAAAAAGATTTCACTAGAAACAATGAAAAGAGTATTGAACTGTTATATGATATCTGTCCTCCTGTATAGCAGCGAATGCTGAACAGTCTCCTCAAACATGAAAAGGAGACTTGAAGGAACAGAAATGTGGTTCTGCATGAAATGGATGCTGAGTATATCATGGACTGAACATGTAAACAATGACAAAGTTTTAGAGAAAATGGATACAAAAAGGAAACTTATACTTAACATCAGCAAGAGACAGGTGAAGTTTCTGGGGGACATAATGAGGAAGGAGGGCTTGGAAAATCTGATACTCACAGGACATATTGAAGGCAAGAGAGACAGAGGAAAACATTGCATAACATACTTGACAAGCTTGAGTAAATGGATGGTGTAACAGGGTTTAGGAGAAATTTTAAAAAAAAGACAGAATTTATTTTGAGCTACAAAGGACAAGGAAATTGTGTAAACCCATAATCACCTATGTTCTAAGTGGGGGAGGTCACATAAAGAAGAAAATATTGCATGTGCATATGAAAAACATACAAAATTATCTATACAAAGTGAGTTAAAAGTAGCAGCCAGATTCAGGGAAAACATGTTGTTATTCGTCACCTCATAATGAATGCTGTGTTCATCATTGGCTTCATGAAAACTTTGCCCCTCTCCCCTGAAAGTGGATCACACACTGCAGTCTGATTGAACAGTTAGCAGCTCCCCGCACCCCCAACTTCATACTTCCAGATTTTTTTCTTTGGGGACTCTAATTGTTTATCATGAAAAGCCCCATACCATTCAGAAATGGAAAGCTCAAATCATTGCAAATTTTGAGGAAACTGATATATACTTAACATCAGAAAGAGACAGCTGAGGTTTCTAGAGCACATAATGAGGGAAGAGGGCTTAGGAAATCTGATACTCACAGGACAGATTGATGCATAAAATACTTAGTGAGCTTGAGTAAATTTGAACAGGGGTTAGGAGAAATAAAAGAAATACAAAATTTATTAAGAGCTGCAAGGGAGAGGAAGGTCTGGAGAGCCATGATCACCTATGTCCTAAGGGAACACGATACATAATGAAGAAGCCTACTCAGCTGCAAATGTGAATTCATTATGAGGGAGGGTTCTTTGAACATTACAAGTAAAACAGCTTGCTACAGTTCCTTAATAATTTCCCTCTGAATAAATGGTTGGATAAACATGTCTCATTGATTTTTCCCTTGTACACTGCAATACAAACAAACAAATGATCATCATAACAGAAATCATGCACTACTTTGACTCCCCTTTCTTTGCATGTTTTATTTTTATTTTTTACTAATGTTTATCTTATACAAGGCCTAAGAGCCACTCAAGGGCGTTACTGTTTTTTATTTATAAGCATAAGAGAAGGCAAGAAGTGCAATTCATGAAGTTATGTAGGAATGATAACAGTTAAGCCTAAACTTGAAGAGGTTAAGATTGTAGCGATTGGGAAAACATCATGCTGGGAGTTTGTTCCACAAAGCAGTAGTACTTGAGAATAAGCAGTCTGAGTGGAACTTAGTTTTTATTAATGGAATACGAAGGGAATAAGGATGATGTATACATGTCATGATTAGATCTGGTCTGGTGGAACCAAGGAATGTAGCTTGTCAGAGCACTTGCCATGGGAATAGCAATAGAGTAGCAAAAGGTTTGTGATGTTTCATCTGTGAGAAAGAGATTTCAGGGTGGGAAATAGCTCATCACCACAAGGCCGTGTAGATGCTTTTGAACAAGTGAGGACTGTAAATAAGTGTTACACATGTGGGAGGGCATGTTTTGAATTTTATATATTTAAATGATTTACATTTATACATAGCAATATTATTTTTCCTAATGTGGTGGCTTGGCTTCAGTCACTTTCCAAATGCCCTAAGGTTGCCACCCTGTGCCTTTTCTATAAATACTTTTATGGTAATAGTTCAGATGAGCACTCCGCTATCGTACCTAGATTTTTTTAATTTAAGCACAGTACTAGACTGGCATTGAGATCTCATCAATTTATATTTGAGCCGGCTGGATTTAACTGTAAATTCTATGCTAACAGTTTCCTTTCTCACACTGTGTGGAACTCTCTTCTGGCTTCATACTTTCCAGCCAACTTTAATCTTCAAAAATTTAAATGAAATGTCAATCACCATCTACTGCCCTACTGATTAACCTTTTTGTTCTTGCTCATTAGTAATGTTTCTGTTTCTTATTCTTCCATACCCAGTAACCCCTTGTGTCTTAGTGGCTTTACTGCCTTGCATGAGGTGAAAAAATATATTAGGATTATATTGTAATACAATATTATTATACTAGTAGAGCAATGTTCATCATATGACTTTTTAATGTTAGGAATACATATTTGTCATTGTTATATAGGATTTTGACATTTTTGGTCATCCATATTTCAACTGTTTCCGGAGATGCTCACGAACTTAAGCAAGTTTTCATAATATCTGGATAAGGAAAAGGACTCAGTACCTACATGAGATTTGTATCAAGCTGACCTGTAACAAATACCTGCTGTAAACAAATGTAGCTTTACTATATTTTAAGTAATTAATATTTTTTCAAAATCCAGTTAATGGTAATATTAGCTGTTTTCCTACAGAAAAATATCTGGCATTCATTGACTGAGCAGCCAGTGTTGTTTTCAGTTGAAATTTATAAAATCTTTCTCTTAAAACACATTTTTAGGAAAACGGGTTTCTCAAGTTCAGTAGCTGTTACCATTCTTTCCAGTATTGCTGAGGGTTTCCTTCCCAACCTTTTATTTGAAGTGGTGTGAAATATTAACATCTTAATTATGTCATTATTTTCTCTTTGCATTATATGTGATATCCATTTTAGTTGTTGCAGCTGTTGGTAGTCCTCAAGTGATATAATTTTAGTTATTAGGTTGGTGCAAAAATAATGACGTAATAATCTCGTTTTTTGACGTTAAAAAATACGTCAAAAAACGACATTATTAAGTCATTATTTTTGCGCCAACCTAATATAAGGTACAAAATCATTAATGTACTAATACTCATCAAATTTTGTATTTCTATAACAGCTACTTTATGTTTGGGAAGATTTTTAATTACATATTTACAATTTTTCTGTCTGCAAACATCAAGGTTAACTTCAGGTGACAAAAATGGCTTTGAAATGATTTAAAACAGTGGTTCAAGTATTCAAAAGTAATTTGTTGATTTTATGATCAACTTCATACTATTTTCTTACATTTAAAATTAAAACCAAAATTAAAACTTCAAAGATGATATTGCAGTGAGTGCAACTCTTTAAGCTCTGCATTCCTGAACAATTCTAACTGTTCTGTCTGAGTTCCTGAGTCAAAATTCGCAAATAATTGGTATAAATGTTTCATGGTAGATATAAAAATAGTTACAAGTTTTTACCCACCGTTCAACCAGTGGCTGAGCATTAAGTCATTTTTCTCTACTACTGTTCAACTGGTGGCTGGGAAATGTCATTTCCCTCTACCACCAGTAAAGTAGTGGTCAGGGCTCAAGACGTTAATGATACATGGGTAGTGTAATGGTTAATGATTCGGAAAGTGAAATCAGCGAACCAAGTTCAAATTCTAACTGTTTGTTACATTCACTTTTGCACAAATACCTTTAGGAAAGGTAGGAATCTCTTCTTCCCACAGCTATAGGTTAAATAGCTGGATTCTCTAGCCTTGAGGTGGCAACCAATAAAAAAAAAGGTTTCTCTCTTTACCATCAATGGAGATTACCTTAATAGTAATGGTATTAATGTAAATAGTTTCATTCACATTGTGCTAATACATGAACCCATCTTCTTCCAGCTATGGGATAAACAGTGAAACAAACTGGGTTCTCTTGCCTTGAGTTGGCAACTAGTCTAAGAGTAGGAAAACTCTGAATTCAAAATCATCTTGAAGAGGGATAGGCTCCGTCAGGCTGTCTTGCTCAAAACACACCACTGTTACTATGACTGCAGTACATGTTATGGCTTGCTGATCATATCCAAATATACCTACTAGGGCAGTTATCCAATCCCTATTGCAGACGCCCGCTCAGGCACATTTGTATTTGTTCAACACCCACAGAAACTGCCTGTATTTTATACTGAAACTTTGCCAAGTGGACCTTATTTACAGTTTCTGGGAGAGAGCACATTATCTGGTGTTCATGATAAAGGCCAGTACTCTCAAACTCTTGGTCATAATGACTTGTGACTTTGTGCTAGCTCAACCCACTTTCACTCATAAGGGTCAACTCATAGTATGGTTTTTGGGTACTTTTCAAAGATGCTGCATGCTGAAATCACCTCTACAGGCCAATAACATCATGAACTCGCCTTCTTGATAAAATGACCATGCTGAGATTTGAACCCAGGTCTCATGATTGGAAAGCGAATATTCAGTACATGTGGTGCCTCTTTGACCTCATTTGGTTATGTGACTTGTGTTGTGGATGTGACAGATATGTTTTAAATGATTCATAAAAATGTCCATGATCACTGCTACATCACTAACAATTGATATTCTACTTAAGTTAAATGTGGAATTTGTATTATATGTTAAGCATCTTACTTCCTACTTGAGCTGGACATCATATGATTGCCCACACTTCAACTCTTTGGTACCTATAAATACCTACATTGTTTATCTACATAATATACATATATTTTGTCACATGTTCTTGAGACTGTGCATGTGAGGGAGTGTCTCGTTATACACGTTAGTATGTGTCAAGCGGAGATTATTATTCTTATTATTACTGGTGTACCCATGCCATCAAAAATGTTGGCTATTGTTAGAAAGTTTTAATAGTAAGGTGCAATGAAACAAAAGTCTTGAAACAATGTATTGAGATTCAATAAAGTGGGGATATAGAATTAACAACTAAAATAGAGGTCAATGAAATATTTAATTAATCCGTTCTATTTTTATATATATAATATAGCGCACATATGGTGCTGGTGTTAATAAAACAATGCTCGACATAATATAACAGAGTTATTAAGTATATATCAATATACCTATTATCACTCACCAGTTTCATGCACAATGCAGTCTTCAAATGCTGAGTATAAATTGACTATATACAGCACCTGAAGACTGCGTTCTGTATGAAACTCTGAATTATGCTACCAGTGAGGGATAATATATATATATATATATATATATATATATATATATATATATATATATATATATATTATCCCTCACCAGTAGCATGACTCAGAGTTTATTAATATACACTTAATAGCTCTATTGTATACACTGAGCAATGTTTTATTAATACCAGCACTTTATGTGCAATATATATATATATATATATATATATATATATATGGCATTTGAATGACAAAATAAAAAAAATCTCCTAAATAACACATTTTGTTCCCAGAAGGAACTTCAGACCAATAGTGGCTTTATTGAAGGTGTCAGTCTCATATATATATATATATATATATATATATATTTTAAGAAAATTTTTCATGTTTAACATTCTTTTTATAGATACAAATATTTAAGTAAATGCTCTGTTTATAATAAACAGTATTAAACAACATTTACAAGCCTGAATGGCCGAGAAATTTTCACAGAAAATATTTGTCCTCCAACAGGATTTGAACCTGTATCCTATACAAAACCGTCATTTAGCTTGACGTGACTTTACCGATTTGGCCACGAAGGAGTGTTTGGTTAGCAAGGTCTAATTTACTGTATTTAAACTTCAATCTTCCATGAATCTCTCACGTACATTCATGTCTGCTCATGGCATATCAAATGTAAATATTAGGTTGGTGCAAAAATAATTTCGTTTTCTCACATAGTAACATATGTTAGAAAACGAAATTATTTTTGCACCAACCTAATATATATTGGGTGGGTGGAAGAAATAAAAGAAATGCTGGTTATAATCTTAATTATAAAGAAATTTTGGATGTCCAGCATATGTAGAAGTTTAATTCGGCTTTCTATCACTTTTGTTTCATTTTAATTTCTGTTGGTATTGTTTTTAATTATGTCACATTGCAACAGCATTAGTTTTGTGAGGAAAGAAGGTATATTGTACAATTTAATTTAAAGCTGTATCTTGTTGGATTACTGACCCATGATGACAGTCACAGGTGATGAGATTTTGAATTACCACCTCCTGACAATAATTACAGGCATTGCAAGATTTGAAAGAAGCCATCTATTTCTCTGTGACTTTTTCACAGTAAAAGTATTCTTTTTTGCTCCCACCAGCATGTAAGTACCTCAAATACAGACAATGAAAGTTGCTTTGAACTCTTCACATTTAATTTATCATTTTAATAAAATGTCCTATCAACATATTTATAATTATTTTTTTGTTTGAATTCTATGTCTTAATTTTCACTTGGCCTCACATGAGTCGATGAGAATTGTTTGCAGGTCAAATCTACCAGGAGCATTAAACTCTCGTCAAATGTTTTGATAACTGCAAAAATCTTTCATATTTCCAATGTAAAATAGTAATTGCCATTTGATGTTTTTCTACCTGCAACACATAAAACTGATTTCATCCATAAAACCATTATTTGTCTGAAGAAGTTCCTTCTGGGAACAAAATGTGTGACTTAGGTTTGTTTTATTACAGCACTATAGACCCATTGCTCATATTTCTACACTTTTACATGAATACAGAATGCAGTTTGCAGGACACTGCTGGCAAGCAAAACAAGAACTTGTGAGTGATCTACTGTTTTGGATACCTCGCTATGAAGCAGGATGAGTTGGTCACCCAGAAACCACCTACACTGACCAGCTATGTTATAACACAGAATATCTCCCTAATGACATTCTGACCTTGATGCAGGACTGTGATGGTTGGTGTGATGGACTACTGAATGTCTGAGCTAACTAAATTGCCACTAAAGCTAGAAACTTCCTCCTACAGAAGGTAGTGAAGGAAAGTGAGAAGAAAGGATTAAACATCAAATGCAGGAAGAAAGAATGCATGTTTGTGAGCAAAAGGATGAGCCAAAATGCAAATTACAAGTCAGAGATACCAAAATCAAAAAAGTTTAAATATCTTGGAAATGTCTTAACAGAAGACAGAAAGTGAGACATTGAAATGTGAAAATGCACTGGGATCGCCAAAGATGTCTTTCAAAAGCTAAGCAATGTTAAGAGACAGAAAAACTTCAGTAGAAACAAAGAAAAGAGTATTGAACTGCTATGTGATATCTGTCCCCTTATATGGCAGTGAATGCTGGACAGTCTCCTCAAGGATGAAGAAAAAACTTGAAACAAATCTGGTTCTACAGAAGAATGCTGAGTATACCATGGACTGCTGGTCAAAAGTACCCTTAGGACAGACTTATCCTACATTCACTCTCCTTAATTATGCTTACACTCACTGGCAGTGCCTTGGGAAAAGGCCACAAGTGTGAAACCTGGATTGCTGAGATAAAACTGATCTAGTAATTGTCTATTTATTAACCTTTGCAGGTGTTCCTGATTTGTATGTATATTATTAGACAATTATAAGTCTGTGTGTGTTTTTGTGTGCATATATGCATTGGAACAATTGAAGTGGCAGTCCCAAACTCAGACTGAAGGGCTAATAAATGAAATGTGAGTACAACTTGGATTTACTTTTGTCCTACTTGATTTATTCAAAATATTATTAGGCTTTTAAATTACACATAATTGTAAACATAGCAGTATATTGGAAACTGCTACCTTTGAATTCAGTTTTCTCAATCAAAGAGACATTGATTATAAGCCTGAGTGCATGTATGTGCTTGTAATTGTGTATGCACTCATCAATATAAAACATTATTATAATTATATATTTTCATGTTTACACACACAAAGACACTGAAACACACACACACATATGGTGGGTGGAGTTCCTAGGCCCAACCCAGTTCTCTTAGATCTGACCAAATGACTAATCATCAGATTTTTGAGGAAGGGCTTCTTGGTTGGACTGAAAGATTTTCAGTAGGGTGCTCATATCTGTATATATGTGTACACTCACATACATACATGCACACACATACATATGAAAAACACAAAAGAAGCTACCAAGTGAAGAGACAGTCTTCTTCTGCAAAAAAGTGACAATCATTATGTACACAGACACACATAAATATTTATATGTGTGTATACACACCCACATACATACATACATACATACATATATATATATATATATATATATATATATATATATATGTGCACACAGCTTTAGTACCTTTATGCTGGTCTTGTGAGTTTTTGATAATTATTTTGCTTCTCATTGTAAGATGAATGAATATGGCTTCATGCCAAAATTAGTATTGTTCAATAAATATTTATATGTTCATCTATAAATTTCTCTTGCCATTTTCTTCTTCTCCCTCTTTTTGTCTATATCTATATATCTCTATCTCACTATTTATAGATAGATAGACAGATAGTATGGACATTGAAATCTCGACTGCATTGTGACCATTAATTTCACACAATATTTAGACCATGTTTTACTACTCATTATACAGACATATGTAAACCACTGGTGGTATTCAAAAAATGGCTGAAGGGAAGAAACTGTCCATTCATAGTTCATTTTTGTAGAGGGCTTAATATTTTAGATTATTCATTGTCAACAACCATCATATATATATATATATATATATATACACACAAACAAATTTGATTAAAGAGAACTGAAAAGGTCTATCAGCTTAATTTTTCATTGTATTTTTCCAATTTTCAGATAAGCTACTGAGTATTGCACTTGAATTGTGAGTAAACTGTTCATATTTCATAAGTTCATATTTTGCTATTTTTGTTCAAATACTTTCAACTTTCACAGTCATTATGAAGAACTAATGTCCCATGTGGTGTCTGTGTGGTAGTTAGAATTTCTTTGTCTAGATCCTGGACATTTGAAATAATCTAGTTTTTTTTTTATATATACATTTGAAGATGCAGGCTCTTAAATTATAATTGTTTTTATTTATTAATGGCTGTTTTGCTGCCTAAATACACAGAATATATATTTTTTAAAACAATTCACCCCAAGCAAGATGGAAGTGACACTAGCATTCAAGGGCTTACAGAGGATTGAGAACAAGATCAAGGTATCAAATATCAATTGATATTACACTTGAATATTTGAAGAATATAGTCATCAGGGAAGCAAGCAAGGGGAAGGGAGTTCCACAGATGGGAAGTGTGAGAGAAAAAGTTGTTTGAGTAGAAGAGACAGTTACATTTAACCATTTTGACAGTGAAAGAGTGGGACCGAGATGCCAGCCTGGTAGCTCACTTAAAGAAAGTAGCTCATCAGAACAGTTGCCATGAAAATACTTGTAAAAGAGACAGTAGCTAGACACAGTACATCTGTGAGAAAGCGACTGTAGACTAGATGCCAGATCAGGACTTATCACATTGCATATTCGTCTCTGGATTTTGTCAAGGACCTCGAGATACAGCGAGGGCATCAGTTCATATCTGACAGCAATATTCCATGCAAAAATGGATGGTTGATTTATGGATTTGAAGGATGGACTCAGACTTTCTGGAATAACACAGAGAACCAACTTTCCTTGCATTAGATGAAGCTATTGATTCAATGTATTTATTCCACCTCGTGTCAGTGGACAGCATGAGATCAAACAGGCGTAACGAGGTGCTCTCAAGGAGTTGGGAATCAGTCATTCTGATGGGAGGTAGAGAGGGTTCTGTGTGGTGAGTAAAGGAGAGCAGTTTACAAGCCATTTCCTGCCCCAGTCAACCAGCAGCCAGGTTAGTTTTGTCAAGGATACCAGATTTACTATTGAGGCAGGAGTAAATAGTAGTGTCTTCCGCATAGATGCCTACTTGGGAACTGATGATATCAGGAAGGTCATTGAAGAAGATCAGGAATAGTGTAGGGCCTGAAGATAGAGCCTTGGGGAACACCAGCATTCATGATAAAGGAGCTGGAGGAGAACCTGTTTCGGATGACCTTCATTTCATGGTTTGACAGGAATGATTATATTAAGTCTAATAATAATCCTGGAATATCATATTTCTGAAGCTTACAAAGAAGGCCAGCATACTAAAACCTATCAAATGCTTTAGAGATGTTTAGAGCCATGGCTCAAACTTCTCAATTATTGTTAAGTGCTTGGTATACAAATTCAGTTATGGCTGTGAGCACATCAGTGGTGGATCAGGCAAAGCAGAAATCATATTGCTTGTCAGAGAGCAAATTATGTGAAGTAAGGTGCTTAACCACTTTGGCATTGATTAAAGCCTCAAAGACTTTACTGAAGAATGGTAGGAGATTAATAGGATGGTAGTGAGATGGGTAAGATCCTTAAATATTATATATATATATATATATATATATATATATATATGGCATATTAACATTAATATTTGAGAGGCAGTGTGCAAAATTTTGACATAAGACACACACAGGTCAAGACCTCACATGCAAAAAAAGCTACTGCACTGAAAACTGCAAAGAGACCTCCCCAAACAATAGTAACACAGTTCATAGTAAGAAGTAAATTCTATCTCTTGTCACACATACTGAATCTTTCACACAAATGATGACTCACCTGCACAAAATCAAGTTATATTTGTTTTTGAAAAAAAAAAAAAAAAAAAAAAGCATATAACAAAATTTTACTGTTTCTCACATATGTACATAAATTATATTTATTTACTTCTTAGTAATTGGCCCTAAAAAGAAAATAAAATATAGTTAAATTCATAAAACAAATATTTAATATGACTAATGATGCCCATAACTCATGTTGGTCTAAAATAATTTTTATTTAACTAAAGTTCTTTTTTCTTTTCAAAAACAAATATAACTTGAATGTGGATGGATGGGTCATCATTATTTTGCACACTTCCCCTCAATTGTTACACAGAAAAAGATTACAAAAAAATTGGGTTAAATGAATATTATAAGGTTGGTGCAAAAATAATGACATAATAATGTCGTTTTTTGACGTGTTTTTTAATGTCAAAAAAACGACATTATTACGTCATTATTTTTGCACCAACCTAATACTTAGAAGATAATACATATTACTTATAATACATTCCTTCTTGCCATCAATTTTGATGGCATATGTACACTAGTGTATGTATATGTGTGTATATATATATATATGTTGTATAATAGAGGTCAAACTGAGAGGCTATAAAAACTGTACTTCATGTAAAATATAAAAAATATACAAAACAGAATCAATATAAAACAAGTAAAACAATACTTCTTTCCTTTCCATGATTTAAAGTTTCATATAGACCGTTAGATGTTGATGGTGTTGTGTCACAATCCTCAAGTGGTAAGAGTATAATCAGTGAAGGATATATATATATATATATATATATATATATATATATATATATATATGAGAGAAATAAATAGATATGTATATGATAGGATCTGAAAAAATAGGAAATCTTTATAAAATAAACATGATTTGCTTTTATTTAAGCTTTATCAAATTAAATATGGATGAGAAAAAAATTAATTTTGTGGTGCTTGTTTTTCATGTTTTACGTTCACGTGTAATTTGTTTTGTTTGGTAGCATTTGTTTGTATGATTCTTGTGTATCATAATAGGTCAACTAATCCATATTTGATTCTAATATATATGTACACACACACACACACAGAGAGGGTGTGATGGGTAAATTGTTGCCATTTTATAATTTTTAATTTTGCTTATGCACATTGTTTATTTTTGATTTTGTTGACTGCAAAATATAGTAAGGTCAGTTCGGTGCCTTCTGTGAGAAAAAGGGCACCATCATGCAATTCACTCTGCCAGAAATTTAGAAACAGCATGTTGTACTGCTTGGCATTTATGTCGGAAGCTCCAATACAAGCATCTGTGTAGTGTGTATGTGTGTCAGTGCAGAGGATTTGGAAAGAGATAGATGAGTCTAATGCTGATTACAAAGGTGTTTGGAGTAATCACTAGTGATGGTGACATTATGCCTACATTCATCTTCAAACAGGGCCTAAGACTCAACATGGAGGCCTATATCAAGTGCCTTGAGGAGGTATTGCTGTACTGGACCAAGAGGGTAGTTGTTGGAAGACTCTATGTCAAGCAACAGGATTCTGCACCATGCCACACAAGCAGGAAAATGCAGTCATGGCTGTCAGACAATTTCTGTGACCACATCACCCCCTTGCATCTGACCACCTAACTCCCCAGACTAACCCCTTGATTATTATGTGGGGTGTAGTTGAGCAAGAGACCAACAAAACTCCTTGTAACACCAAAGAGGAACTGAAGGGAAGGGTTATAACATGATTCACCAAGTAAAACAAAGAAGCTGTCCAGAAAAGTTGCAGGAGATTCCAAAGTTTTCTGGAAGCCATGGCTGAAGCCAATGGTGATTTTATTGAATAAATTTACTCTTTAGTATTTCAAGATATTTTAATGTAATTTTGGCAAATATATCTGTTAAAATGAGATGTCATTGTTGTTTTCATTTGTGTGTAATTCAGAAAAGAATTTATTCATTACACCCTATATCTATCTATCTATGTATCTCTCTCTCTCTCTCTCTCTCTCTCTCTATATATATATATATATATATATATATATATATATATATATATATATATATATATATATATAAAAGCAATCCATCAGTTTTTTTTATTACTATAAACTTTAGTGATTACATGTGTTTTAGTAAACATTTTTTAAGACTTTTGATGATCTAGGCCAGTAGATGTTAATTTTACTGTTTGCAAATAAACACATTGTATACTCAAACACAATTACCCACTAAATTAACTTTTTAGTATAAAGAAATATACATATTTACATATATATATATTTTATAACTTTTTAACTATGTGCCTTTTTGTTTATCAATACATATGCATGCACTAATATACCTATTCAGTATCTACTTTTTAAAAAACATTTGCTGGTAACTTGCATAAACACATAATAACACTAATTATATGTGCAATGTGGTGATATACATATAAACGGATAATCTTTCTCATGCATCTATGTATCTATTTGCATGTGTATATGTATTTCTATGTGAGTGCTTAGATGTATGCAAATTTATATTAAAATATGCAGATATATAGAAGGCACCCAGCTATCCTGCAAGATAAAAGTTACACCCTGTTTGGTCAAAATTCAGGCCTTTGTTAGTGAGACTGGAGTGTCCTCTGCAGGGTAGTCTGTACACTGTCCAGTCTGTATGGCCCTCATCTTGGCAGTACTGACAAGGCTTACAGCCATATCATGTTCACACACGGCCCCCTGTATACTCACTGAAGTTAAGCAACGTCAAGCCTGGTCACTACCTAGATAGGTGACTACTTAAGAATACCAGGTGCTGTAGTAAACGTGGATTTGTGGGTAATGTAATGGATAGGGGCTCATAATTGTTAATTAGAGAGTCAAGTTCCAATTAATGTTGAGTTTAGAATATTCACTTAGCTATGAATCCACCTCATTTCCCCACCAGCTATGGATTAATTAGTAAGACTTGTATCACTAAACTATTATCTTTAAAATAAAAAATTCTTACATTCTAAGATATTTTCTAGCTTTAAATAACCTACAAAGGGTTGATAAGCCATAGAATATGAATCAATCAATCAATCATGTATCGACAAGATCCAAGGGAATACAGCATATTACATTTGGGGCTGGCTTTGCTAGGAGTTGCCTGAAAGTTGTGAATGTTGATAACCAGCTACATTTGGGGCTATACTCTAGGTTTTCTGTCTGGATTTACTTCACCAGGCTTTTTCTGACTTTGGATATGACTGCAAAACAACAGATGTGCAAAATCTGTTTTCCTTCCCTTAGATGGACTGCCTATATAGATGAGGAGATAGAATTTGGTAGAGCAGATATATATAGTAAGAATATAGCAATGCTTTATCCTGTTGTCTTATCTTGCTAACTTAACAGTTATCTTTCTGCAGTGAAACCTCTCAGATAATGGTGGCTGGAATGCTCGTATCTGAGTATGCTTGTCTATTAGGACTGCTAACCAATACCTGTTGCAGATGCCTGATAAGGCACATTCATGTTTGTTCAACACACATACGTATCGTTATATTATACGTTATTCGTTACAGTTTATGGGAAAGAGCATATGATCTGGTGTGATCAAGGCCAGTACATTCAAATCATCGGTCATGATGACTTGTGACTTCATGCTGGCACAACCCTCAACAGCTCCCAAAGAGTTCCACTACCACTCTCAAGGCTTCAGTCAAACTGTGCTATTGTTTTCAGGAAAGGTGCTGCATTCTGAAATCACTACCACAGACCAATAATATCAAGAAGTCACCTTCCCGATAAATTGACCATGATGAGATTCAAACATGGGTCTGATAAGGTCAGAATCAAACATTCTAATCACTTGACCATGCCCAGATAATATGTTCTGCAGGAATCTTTTTTTTCTGTTCTTTCTCTTTATTTTTATTTCATTCCTTAACATACCATAAACAAAATCAAGACATATATACATGATTATTACTCACCTGATACACACCACCATCCATTGCTTTCTTTCCACTAAATCCATCTCTCCTTGAGCCTCTTGTATGTGTTCTTGATAAATCAGAATCAGTCTTGGAGGTTCCGGAGCCATCAGGCCAATAGGTAGATTGTTGCGAAGAACAAGTGTAATGTCCATGTTCAGTGATACATTTGCAAGGAGCATTTACTCCATCTCTGCGGGAAGCATTTCTCCGATCCTTGCATCGAATAATGCAAATTGACATGGCGGCTGTGATGGATACAGATACTGTAACTGCCACCAGAACAATGACAATCATTAATACCAAATTTATACGTTTATCATTTTTCATGTGTTTTGCACTTAATATTTCCAATGTCTTGTTGCTCACAGTAAGTTTCAAAATCATGTCAACACTTGCAGATAGAACTGGAGTGCCACTGTCTTTCACGACAAACTCAAGGTCATAGGATCCAGCATCTTGTTGAGTGACCACACGGCTAAAAGACAAGAGGCCAGTATAATGGTTTATAGTGAACAACTGCTTGTCATTGCCTTCTGTTATTTCATATCTTAAAAAGGCATTTTCCCGACTGTCAGTGTCAGATGCTTTCAGAATTGTGATGTTATTTGTGTGATGTGGGTAGTAGAGAACATCTAAAGTAAAAGGGTTAATGCTGGGATATGTGAAATATGGAGCGTTATCATTTTCATCTCGGACCTCAACTATCACGTTTGCTGTATTATTCAATGAAGGTATTCCATTGTCTTTTACAAAAACTTTAAACTTGTAAACATCTTGGAATTCATAGTCCAAAGAGATAACAGTTGAAATTAATCCATCGTCAGTAATTTGAAAAGGTAGAAAATAATTGTTATTGATCTGAAGAGAATAAGTAAGCTGACCACCAGCCCCTAAGTCAGGGTCAGTGGCATTAATTGAGCCAACAGGAAAATTTGACTTTTGATTCTCATCAATCCAGAATTTAAACATCTCCTCAGAAAATTGTGGCTTTTCATCATTGACATCCATTACTTTGATTGAAAATTTTCTTTCGCTATGTAAAGGAGGAGATCCTTTATCTTGACAGTTGATCGTAATGTCGTGATGATCTTCTGTTTCTCTATCCAATGGATTTTTCACAATTAATTTATATTCCTTGGTTCCCAAACTTAAAAGTTGGAATTTTTCATTGAAGAGGTCACAACTTACCTCCCCGTTTGGTCCAAAATCAGAATCAGTGACCATCACATAAGCAATGAAGCTGCCGACGCCAACATCCTCATAAATAGCTGCTGCATTCTCGGAAGATGCTGAAAGGAAGTTTACATCAATGCTCGGTGCATTGTTCTGTTGGTTGATTATATTGACCAGAACCATTGCAACTGAACTCAGTGGAGGTATGCCTCCATCTGTGGCTTCAACATATAATTTATAAGTTAGCTTTTGTCCCGATGAAAACATTTTATGTAAGAAAATTTCTCCAGTACCTTCATTCAGTTTGAAATGCGTTTTGGCAAGGTCAGATGTCTTGGAACTAAACTGAAAAGAAATCTTGCTATTTTTACCAGAATCAGAGTCTACAGCTGATAAAATTGCAACTGGAGTTGCTAGATCATGTTCGTATCTTATAGAAACATTGTAGACATCCTGCGAGAAAACAGGAGTATTATCATTGACATCAGTAACAGAAATGTGAACATCAAGAACACTTTGTTTGGGTGGAGATCCACCATCTTTGGCAATCACTTGAATGAGATAAGAATCCTGAACCTCTCGGTCAAGTCTCTCCTCTAAGACAATGCTAAGTTTTGATATACCATCCAGACTTTTAGAGACTGATAAAGCAAACGGTTCATTCATATTCTTTTCCAGTTGATAGGTAATCTCGGAATTTACAACACCAACATCTTTGTCTATAGCATGCGGTATTGATTTTCTCATCCCTGTTGCATCCCCTTCGGAAAATTCAATTTCAACCTTTTTTTCGGGGAACTCTGGTTGATGGTCATTAATGTCTTGTATGATCACTTTAACTTTAAGAATTCTTATGTAGGTTTTTGAACGGCGGACTGCAACTTTGATCATCTGGAAGCATTCTTTGTTGTTTCTACAAAGAGTTTCTACATCAAGAGTTTGAGAGGTGTACAGTTTGCCTGTTTTTTTTGCAATGCGAAACAACTGGACACTCTCCCCAAGTTGGCTGAATCGGATCAAGTTGCGGTCTTGCATAGGGACACTGTCCATCAAATGAGAATCAGCAGCTATGTCACCCACAAGGGTATTTGGACTTTTTCCTTCTTCCACGTAGTAGGTGAGGTCCACACACAGACACAGGTGTAGGACAGACAGTAGTAAATATATAGATACAAACATTTTCAGCTTGGGCCTTCACCAAAGACAAACACAAAATCCATTCAATCTAAACAGTCAGTTACAGCAGATCTGAAAAAAACAAAAACAACAGAAAGATAAAAAAAAAATATATATGAGATCATGGCAATTTAATGTCAAATGCTTTTACGAATGACTAAAAGAGAGAATGCATGGTTGTTAGCAAATGGTTGAGTCCAACATGGGAATTGCAAATCAGAGATAGCAAAAACAAACAAGTGCAGAAAGTGTTTTAACAGATGAGGGAAGGTGTTACACTAAGGTCTGAAAAGGTACTGAGTTAGCAAAAGATGCCTTCCAAAAGCTATGCAAAATACTAAGAAATAGAAAAACTTTACTAGAAACAAGGATGCTCAGGATATGATAGACTGAAGTTTTAGAGAAAATGGAAACAAGAAGAAAACTTATACTTACCATCAGGAAGAGACAGAATACATGGTTGTTAGCAAAAGGGACAACACAAAATGCAAGTTACAAATTGGAGATACCAAAAATTTAAACATCTGGGAAGTGTTTTAGTAGAGGATGGAGAGTGTGACACTGAAATCCAAAGGTATATTGGGATAGCCAAATATGACTTCTAAAAGCTAAGCAGAGTACTAAGAAATAGAAAAACTTCACCAGAAACAAGGAAAAGAATACTAAATTGTTATGTTATATCTGTCCTCCTGTATTGCAATGAGTGCTGCACAATCTCCTCAAAGATGAAGAAGACACTTGAAGCAACAAAGAGACAGAAGAAAACAATAATTAGTGAGCTGGAGTAAATGGATGGTGAAACAGGGTTTAGGAGAAATAACAGAAAGACAAAATTTATAATGAGTGACAAGGGACAGGAAGTTCTGAGAGGACATGGCACATAAATAAGATCTTTCAATAATTTTTTTTTTTTTTATTCAATATCCAATTTCTATAAAATATCAAAGTAACTTTCATACCTAATCACATTTTGCATTACACAAAAACAGAGAGATAAATTTTATATTTTTATTTTTTATAGATACTTTTTGCTAAATGTTATTTTCTTCATTTTTTTTCGTCAAACATGAATCTTCATGCCCTCAAAAAAATAGTTTATCAGTTTTTCTATTCACACCACAATTATTTAACTACCTTCACTCCTCGGCAATGTTTATTGTTTTAAAAAGCAATGATTAGAATTTTGATAAAACTTAAACTTATGAAAGTGAAGTTATACATTTTTCTTTGGTCTTGAGAATTTGCAATAATTTAGTAAATATTATTTATTAATAATAAACACTGTTTATTTATTAGATTGAGTAATTTACACTATTTGTTTATCATATTTATAAATGGTAAATAATAAGGATTTACTTATAATTGGTACCCATATTTTAATATTTTAATAAATGTTTATAAATATGTGAATAACATTTTTTTTCATATTTATTTCCTTCTAAACTGGTAAATGATAAATATTACATTGCATTAGTTTTAATTGTATTATTTTTTAGAATGTTGTAAATATAAAATTATTCTTGTAAGTAAACAATCTAATAAATAAACAGTATTTAATATTTTTGTTGTAAATTCTCAAGAACAAAAACATGTATAAATTCACTTTCATCACATGTTTAGGGTTTCTTTAAATTTTAATCATTGCTTTAAAAAGCAATGATAAACATTGCTAAAGAGTGAAGGTAGTTAAAATAATGGCTGTGTCATGGGGAAAAACAATTCATTTGATGCTCCATTTTTTTGCATGTGTGAAGGTCCATGTCTGCCATTTTTTCATTACTATCATAATTATAATTTAATGATATTTTCCCTGTCTATAACCATTATGCTATGCATCTTGACATATAAATATAAACAAAAGGAATTTCTTATATACATGCACACTATCTTTCTATATTATATAAAGTCAATATCAACACAACTTTGCACTGAGCTCAAGAGTAGGCCAAATTAGCAGGTCTTAGCAAAGACCATCCTTCTTCGGACCTGGTAGACTGGTGCTACAGAATCAGAAATAACTGTACTAAATAACAGAAACCACATCATTGATGATTTTCAATAGCTGCAACAACTAAAATGTAACTCGAAGAGAAAATAATGACAATCAAAATGTTGATGGTCCACACTAATTCAAACAAAAGTTAGGAAGGAATCCCCCAACGAATACCTTTTCAATTTGAGAAACCTATTTTCCTGAAAAATTGTTTTAAGAGAGAGATTTTATAAATTTTAACCGAAAGTAGTATTGGCCGTCAATGAATACCAAATGTTTCCTCATAAGGAAACAGCTAATATTCATTCTTTATGTCCCATGTCCCCTCAGGATATTGACAATCATGGCTTTCCACAACTTCCTATTCTTTCTCCTCAACTCTGTTTCACCATCCATTTACTCAAGCTCACGAGGTATGTTATGTTTATTTATGAAAACATAAAATATCAAATATGTATTTATTAGCAAATAATTGAAATTGTGACAAGCACAGTGAATTTCATCAGCTGAATAAAATATGTAATAACCATCTGATTATCATAAAACACTCATCATTTTAGTGTCATGGTTGCATAGCAAATGGAAACCAGCCCAACTCATTATTTTAACTACACCATGGCTACTCAGTCCATTAAAACATAATAGATTCAGTGAGGTTTGTGTCTAAGGAAATTTTGCATCTAAGGACTGAACACTGCAGGTGTTAAATAAAAAATGATCCCTGGATGCATACCAAAATTACAGTATCTAGAGGAGATGCAAGCATTCCATGATTTCTGATTCTGAAAAAGCCAAGTGTTTACAAATGATAATAAATTAAAAAGTTAGG
>OZ010575.1:28396036-28411036 GCA_963932145.1 Acanthosepion lycidas
AAACACATGCACCCATACACTTGCAAGAATGTACAAAGAGATGCACGCACACACACACACACACTCATGTACATGCATGCACATACACAGACTATGTTAGTGAAATCTTTTTATTTGTAATTTATGTTTTTAATTTTCCTTACGTTTTATAATTTTTTTTTACATTTTTTATAATTTTCTGTGTTTTTTTTACATTTTTTAATATTTTAAAAAAAATTTTCAACTCGAAAAAACAACCAAGAATGTTTTTTAAAAACATGACTGCTATACATTGCGTCAATAACAGAATTTCACTTGTTTAGAGCAGGGAAAAGATATAGTGATTCTTTACAAATGGACAAGCCCTTTTTACCTAGGATGAGTGTAATAACTGTGCACACAATGTAATTTGATTTTTACCATGCTTTTTCAAAGATCAGTACGTTGACATCACCTATCATTTTCCAGCATATCCCAAAGTTAGAAAGTTCAGAGCAGGATTCACTTGCTCATTGTTATATATCTTTGCTTTAGAATCACTGAAGTTACTGACAGAAAAGCAAAGAAACATGCAGAAAAATAATCATCCTGTTCATTATTACATATGATTACTAATGCACATATACACAGCTGTGTGGGTGCGTGAAATAGACAAAATCAGGACATATGTAGAGTAAGATGGCAAACTTAATTTGAAAACATTGATAAGCCACATAATATTCAATCACTACATGAAGTGAGCTGCCAAAATTGTTGGCCAGGCAAAATGGCCTGGTCTTCTTGGTTCTATATCCGGAACACCAGTCCATCTTTTGCCTGTCTGCTTACTAATCATCATCAGCTTTACAGCTGTACTCTTAGCAAATGATGTGCCAAACGAATAACTATTGAAGCTACATTCAGTACAACACTCCTTCCCACCAACCCAGGTAGTTTCTACCTAATAATGCATGCAAAACTCATTATTACCAGGGGGGGAAACATGACTCAAAAGAGAGGTAGGGGAGTTAATTTGTAATTTTTGCCAATTTCTACAACACCCATTGCTATTTGGCTACAAAAATATATCTGTGACATGTAAGTGAAGATGTATTGATACGTGTCAACAAAAGAATGTTCTCTAAAGTTAATCAATTCATTATTGGTGAAGGACATTTTGAGAACTTTAACTTTTCAATTTTAGTTTTTATTTTAATTATTTCACTCCAAACAAGGTGATAATGTCACTAAAACACCAACGGTTACTGGGAACGAAAGAAAATGAGAAGACTTGTGAGGAGAAAGGACAATAAAAGAACAGATTTCAGAAAGACAGAATATGGTGATTGACATTGCATTTAAACTTTCTGAAGATCATAGGTGACAGGGAAATAAGAAACTGAAAAATAATTCCACAGGCAAGAAGTCTGAGAAAACAAAATAGTACTTTTAACTATTTCAACAGTAAAACAGTAAGATCTAGTTGCCAATCTGGTAGTACGTTTAAATTTATGTGGTCAAGTTACCAAGGAGGAAAGCTAACTTGAACAATTGCCATGAAAATATTTACAGAAAAGAAGGAGAGAAGCCATGTCAGGGCAGTAGGAAAGTGACTGAAGTCAAGTTGCCAGGTCAGGATCGATATGATGATAAAGCCTTCTTTGGATTTTGTTGAGAATCTTGAAATATATAGTTGGAGCACCAGATCAGATATGGCAGCAATTATATCAAGAAAAAATAATCCTTATATGCCATACCCATAAAAATTTCATCTTTTTTTTCTGTTTGAATTTTCTGATGAATCATAATTCTTAATTTAATGATTGGATAAGCCCCTTGCAAATTCCACAACTATAAATACCTGTGGAAAAATTAACCTATTGTATCATTAAATATCCAAGCTTAAGCATTTTAACAAAATATTGCAATAACAATCATAAGTATGAATGCAGGTCATTATTTAAAGAAGTAAGAGGGTACAAATGAAAAGAATAAAAACTGACATGGTATTTCCATTTCTCTGAAATATATATTAAATGTGTAATAGTCTTAATTCTTTCTCCATCTTCCCCTTTCTTTCTTATTATGTACACTTTCTAACTAAAACCAAACAGTGTATCTGATACATCTTTTTCTTGTAATCTAAATGGAATTGTTTATTATTTATCTGAGGTAATGACAGGGCATAACATATGTGCCAACTTACTAAAAGAGAAGCAAGCAGAAATTATTATAATTCTTTTTCTGAAATTAGAAAAACAAATTTTTTTTCCAGATACTACTCACTCACATATAAAGATTTTTTTAACTTTCTGCCTGGGCAACAATGTTTTTTTTTAAAATAAAATTTTTTTTTCCTTATATAAAATTTTGCAGGTTAAGTCAAATTTATAATTCAAAATACATATTAGAATAATTAATTCAGTGAAAAATTCAATTAACAATAAACTACATATACTGTCAGTTCAGATTAATTAAAAAGAAGTTTTTCCTCCCATATATCTAAACTATAATTTTGGTAAGTGAAAATTTCAAAGTTTTCATCTTACTCAAGAAAATACAAACTTTAAACAAAATGGACTTGACATTGGGAAAAAATATGGTGTCAGTTTAAACTAATTCAAGAAGGCTAAGGTTTCAGCTGATCATTCTGTTGGGATGTAGATATATTTCTAAACCCGTATCCTCTGGGTGTTGGTTTAAACATATAACTAATCTATAATTATAAAACATAATTTGGAAAGAGAAAAGTTTCACTGAAATACACTGGAAAATTTCCTAGCTTTCTTCTGAAATCAAAAATACCAAAACTTTAAGTAAAATGTTCACAATATAGAGAAAAAAGGTGTAAGTTTAAACTCATGATAGGAGGATATGGAATAAAGAAAGACTAGGAAATTAATTACACCATAAAGTCTAAGACTTGTGAGATGGTCATTGTCTTTAACAAGATTTACACATATTATAATTATACTACTTATATATCATAATGCCGAATACAAAATCAGAGTTAAAATACAAGTTCATGATCAGAATATAAATTGATGATAAAAATTTCTGGGATAAAAACAAAAAAATGTTCATTTCACATCAGAGAATAATTCCTTCTAGCCAGTCTAAAAGTTAAAACAAATCCACATCATATAGCTCTTTGCAACAATAATTTATTTTTAATTAAAGTTAGTCCAATGCAAAACCCAAGAGCCACTCAAGGTAGAAGGTTACTAAATGAGGTGAGTAATATGAAGAGGATTGTTGGTAGGTTGTTTTTGTTTAGTGCCAGATCAACCTCTAATGTGTAAAACTTCTTCCAAGTATGATCTTTTTGCCAGACCAATGCTGAGAATAATCAGGCAGAAAGAGACAACTCAACACTGCCAGCTGAACACTGACAACTCAACACCAGGACAACTCAGCATGTGAAAAACAACTTTTTTATAACTGAATAAAAGTAATTTATTAAGGATTAAAACCTTAATTAGTGAATATTTTTCTTCAAATAAGGCAACTGAAAATCATGTTTTCTGGTGCTGAATTGTCTCGGTCCTGAGTTCTCCCAGTGCTCAGTTGGTGGGACTGAGTTGTCCTTCACCCCAATCAGGAAGAACGTTCTACTTCACCATCATATCACTTCAGTAATTTACCAATTCAAATATCAGTGTGATGCTAACTATGTAGGTACTATTGGTCAAAAGTTGGGTTCAAGGCTCAATCAACACTTACCAGCCAATATTCTGCAAGGGTAATATGAAGAATTTACATAGGTCTATGAATACAGTTGGTTCAACAATAGCTGAACATTTGTTAAAAAAACCCAGCAATGTACCTGTCTTGCAACCGAGACTAATTCTGAATTTCATTTGAAGGTATTGGAATCAATTTATATTAAGCCCTATCAGCCACCTCTCTGTAAGCAGAAGGGGTGGTTGGCAGACTTCAATGTAACTAACCTTGTTATATTTTTTATAACATTTAATCTTCAGTGTTTATTTTAGTTGCTGTGCACATTTCTTATCTTTGACTAACTGCTGAAAACAGAGGACAGTTAAACATGTTTAGCTGCTTTTTTTGTGAAGCATATTTTGCTATTACCACTTTACAGTAAGGTTAATTTTTTTAAGAATTGTTCTTCTTGGTTTAACATATCTGTTTTATTGCTTTAATTATTTCAATAAAAAAATAGAAAATTTCTTATTTTGAATCAAAATAATGAAGTATTTTCTAGTCAGTTTGAAGGTATCAGTATCTAGAACAGAAAAGCAGTTTTGGGCTGACAAAAGCTTCTGGTATATTACACAAAATCTAGAAATAAATTCAGGTTGATGATAAACAATATTTGGTAGCAAGGACCCTGATCAGGAGGTTTTGAAGAGCGTGGTACCACCTCTTAATTGCTATTGTTCCCAGGTTCACCTTGATCTGGGGTGGTAGAACCTGTTAGGGTCACAGCTATGGGAAAAAAGTGGACCCCACCCTAAATGGGATCAAAATATGAAAATTTAAAAACATATAAAAAATTACCAGCAATATATTTCCATAGTAAAAAAATAAAAAATTACCAGCAATACATTATTTTTTTTTTTTTTTTAAAAAAAAGAAGCAAATCTCAAGAAAATAAAATTCCGGCACTAAATGACCAATAAGGTTTTGATATGCCTTTAAACAAAGAAGCCAAACATAGAAATAAATTCAAATGATAAATGACAGATAAGCATTGTGGGTTGAATTTCTAAAGTGTCAGATTAAATATACCAGTAGATATCATAATTACAGTGTTACCCGGATATAAGAGAGTCGTCGGGACCAGAGAAGAAGTCTCTTATATCCGGGTTTGGTCTAATTTATATACATTAACACAGGCTCTAATTTGGGACCAGATAAAATCTCTCTTATATCCGGGTTTCTCTTATATTCAGGTTACACTGTAATAACATTATACATGGTTGTCAGTAAAATGGACTCCCCCACCATGCAAATTACAAAATGGAGATACCAAACAATTTAAATATCTGGTTAAGCATTTTAACAGAGGATAGAAAGTCTGACATTGAAATCTGAAGATGCATTGATATAGCAAAAGATGCATTTCAAAAGATAAGCAAAGTATCAAGAAACAGGAAAATGTTGCTAGAAACAAAGACAAGAGTATAGAATTATTACATAATATCAGTCCTCCTCTATGGCAGTAACAATCTCCTCACAGATGGAGAAGAGATTTGAGGCAACAGAAACATGGTTCTACTGAAGAATTCTGAGAATACCATGAACTGATCATGTGAGCAACAAGGAAGTTCTAAGGGAAAAGTAAATACTTAACATCAGGAAGAGACAATTGCAATTTCTCGGGCACATAATCAGTAAAGAAGGATTGTAAAATTTGATACTCACAGGACATATTAAAAGAAAGAGGGACAGAGGAAAGCAGGGCAAAACCGACCTCACACGGCCATGTAAATGGTTGGCAGAACAGGGATTAGGAGAGATAACAAAGACAAAATTGTAGAGAGTTATTATTACCAAAATCTTGAAGGTACATGACACATCAGTCAGTTATGTGTCATGCGTGATATATGCTTAGGCAATCATGTATCTTTCGATACATGACTGATGAAGAAGATTATTTCCGGCATTAGCATGCCATTTCTTTCTGTAGAAGACCAGTTGCCATCCAAGGCTATAGAACCTGGTCTGTCCTGCTATTTACCCATAGCTGGGGGGAGAAGAAGAGGATTCATACCTTTCCCAAGGGTATTAGCACATAAGTGAATATAATGGATTTGACTGGAATTCAAACTTGGCTCTTTTTTGCTAATACCCTTTGGAAAGGTATGAATCCATCTCTTCCCCCCAGCTATGGGTAAATAGCAGAACAGACTATGCTATATAGCATTGGTTGGCAACCAGTTTAAGAAAAGGGAAACTCTGAATTCAAACAGCCTCTTGCCTTGTAGGTCTTACCTGTTGAATTTGAGAGGAGAGACAAGGTAACCTCAACATCTTTGGTACAAAATGAACCAGCAAGCCATTTCACTATTCTGTCTTGAATGCCACTATTTTGTGCCGCTGTGGTCACCACTCCCCTCCACCTTGATGGCAGAGGGGAGTGATGACCACAGCAGTGCAAAATGCACCAAGTAAATAAATGATGATAATAATTTCAAAGATCACTATAATCAGGATGAATATTTTTTGTAGATCATTAAAGGCACCTTGCAGATTGATTCTAATAGTTGAAATCATGATGAACATTGTATGCATATCATTGACTGTACCCTAACAACCTACAGAGGAAACAGATATAATCAGAGAGAAAGTTAAAGAATGAAACAGAGAGAAACATTTTCTTTGAGAAAGGTGATTGAAATGACAGAAGAATGCACTTCTATGTGCCAAGAAGTGTTTAATAAGAATGAGCGAGATGACAGCAGAAATCCTCCCTTGTCTTCAAAACGGTTGGCTCAGAATTGGAATCAAAGTCGAAACAGGAAAAGGAAAAGATTGCATGATGAGAAAGGTTACCATCGTCTCAATACAGGCATACTTGTGTCAAACAGTTCTTGGACTGGGCAAAACCATGCCATCAAAGATAGCATTCACAGATAAAAACACAGCCGCCCTTACCACCACATTACAGTGTTGATGGTGAAACTGCTGTATGCAAAAAGGATAAAAGGGAAAAGGTGCAGAGTGGAGTTGGTGAGTGTTGTTTGGTGTTTGGGATAGTTTTCCTTATTTCAACCACCCTAGCGCCTACCCATCACCCTGCCCTGCTATTTTTCTTCATTCTTTCTTTTTGTGATGGCAGCCTCTTCTAAGACGATTCCTCGTGGAAACCATTCCACACATGTGTGTCAGCTGAGGTGAAGGTGGCCAGTCGGCTTATTAGCCTACGCCTTTCTGCTTGACCAATATTTAATGCAGTCAAATACTCATGGGGAACAAATAAGTTTCCTATCCAGAGTCCATCTACTTTGGAGGCCGAGATGTTCTTTCTCTCCACCTTCTCCACCTGCCCGCACTATGCATTTTATCCTAGTTTTTCTCTTTCTTTCTTTCTCTCTTTGCATATTGCAATGCTTTTATATAGTAGTTGAAAGTGTGTGTGTGTGTGTCCTTTATTGTTTTATTGATTATGCCTTGATTGAGTCTCCAAGCTATAGTCTTGTTTTCTATTGCCTTATTCCCAAAGGGTTTTCGTTTATTCCTTATTTTACTCTGTTAAAGGATTGATCATCTACATTTCTTTCACTACAGTTTTCAACATTACTAATAATAATATTTTTACTTGTCTTTTTATTTCTGTTATTATTATTATTAATAAGTAAACTAGTAATATCAAAAAGGTAATTTTAGTAGAGGTTGCAGCATTATGTTTAGGATTAGTAGGTTCTTAGAATATTTTATAAGACCTTTTATTTACAATTCTCTATCTTTCCTTATCAGTCACTCAAAGCTTTCTCTCTGCCTCTCATATATCTTGTGTTTGAATTTATTAATATATATATCTTTTTCTCTCTGTAAACATGCATGTAACACTTTCTCTACATCTTTTGTATATATCCATCACTCTCTCTTTCTCTCTATGTGTGTGCATGTATTTACATATTTATGTGTGTATGTATGCATATCATCACAAACAAAACTCTTAATGTATACTTCTATATTACCAAACACAGTAATCAACCTATCATTGATAGGTAGATAATGAGCATTGTGTGTGTTCGTGAAACTGCTTTTTACTCTTAGAGAAAAAGAGAGAAAGTAACAGGGAGAATATGAAAGAAATGTGCATATCATTCTGCATTGCTATATGTCAGCTTTTGGTTTCACTTCTCACTTTCTTTTTCTCTCATACAAACAATACTACTTATTTTTCTATTTTTACCTCTCTTCCTATGCAACTCTCTACATGTACAAATACATACATGCACATATGTAATTACAAGCATATTTCTAATTACACACACATATATAAGTAAGGCTCAGGTGATCAACATATATTGCAGAACATAATATTTCTAATTTATACCTACCTCCCAACTAGATAGAAAAAGAGAAATGATGGAAAGAAAGCTTTAACAGTAAAGTGTATTATTTACATGGCAATGATGATGATGCATTACTATATCTATACAATCTAAAGTGAGATTACGAAGGAAAAAGATTCAGATGCAACATTAGATGATTGTGTCCTAAATATCATCATTATTATTATTATTTTTATAATCATTATCGTCATCATTATAATAATATTTGGCTGCAGACAAAAATGTATATTGCATTCCAGTGGAAGAATCATGGATAAAATAAATCTCAGAGCCTTCACAAGGTAAAGCATAGTATCTGATAGTAGCAGTCATGAATGCATTTATTGTATAAATACAATAAATGCATTTAATAGCAAGGTTACCCAGCACTGCATAGATTATATATTTTTTTAAATTCATTATTTACCTCTTTAAGTTTTAGTTTATTTCATTTCATCAGTATTAATTGAAACTGGAAGATGAAAGAAAAAGTAAACTGAAGTTAGTTTTCTTCTCTTGCAGGGCAATATCCTTAAGCCTAGCTAAAGATAAAAATGGTGTATCTGTTTTTTGTTTTTTTGGGGTTTTTTTTCTCCCTGTATAATGTCAAAATAAGAAGCTCATTCAAGAGAATCTTAACAGTTTTATCCATTTCAATCAAAATGGAATTTGTTAGAAAGTTTATTTTTAAAACTTAATGTAAAATTATCAAGTAGGTTTTGAAACTGTGGGTCATGTGTAGACACAGACACATGTACAAGAAATTGCATTTATAGATTAGATTTATTTTGTTTAATTAATCCTCTTTATTTCTAACAAAATATTTTTTTTAAATGTTCTAGAAAATGTTCATTATCTTATTTGATATCTTTCCTTCGGGATGAAGAATAGATAAAAAAGATTTTAATTTCAATTCTTCTTTTTCAAGAGAAATGTTAACATTAATAAAATTAAGGAACAATTAAATACTTATGTTTGCACAGACTGTTCATGATGAAGAGTCACTTTAAATATTGATGATACTCCTGATTAAGAAAAATTCTGTGATACTACTAAGAAAATATCCCATACTCTTAAGAAAATATGTGATACTCCTGATTGAGAAAATATCTGTGATACTCCTGGTCAAGAAAATATCTGTGATACTCCTAATTAAGAAAAGCATTAAAGCATAAAAATTTTCTTTTTTTTTTCAAATAATTGAATGCTAAATCTGAGAAGGCATTATTCCCTGAAGACATATAGAAAAATTAATGCATGTGACAATGATATAATCTATAGAAAAAAAAAATGACTCCGTACTTAATACAGTTTCAGTCATTTTTTTTAATTTCAAACATTTTCTAAAAGTTTTCTAAGCACAGTGTAGATTGTGTTGTGTGTATATATAAAAGTGTGTAATAAAAAAGTAAGCCTGAGGCACATACATACATTTAATTTGAATCTGAAATTTTCACTGCATAATGATTGATTTATGTGACTAATATTAACTATAGGCTTACATACATTGAAAAGGAACAATGTTAAAAAATAAATATTTTTCATACTTTTTTTTCATCATTAGGCTATTCACCTATGTATACTCCCACCATATAAATGGGTACTGAGAAGTTTTCAGCTTGACCCACTTCACAAAATTTGGCTAAAGGACTAAATATTTGAATTTCTTCTCAAAGGGGGTTATTGGTGGGATTAAATACTTTTCAGCACTTCTTTGTGTGATTACACACACACACACACGTAACTATGATGCACATGTGTATGTATATATATATATATATATATATATTATAGAGTATAGATATTTTGTGTTTATTGAGTTTGTCTATACTCTTTAATAAGACATTTCTGAAGGAACTTTTGCAGACTAAGTACATTACACACACACACACACACACACACATATGTATATATATATATATATATATATATTTATACATATTTTTATATATATATATATATATATATATACATACACAAACACACACACATATATATATATATATACTTGCACACACATATAGATATA
The DNA here is from genome assembly GCA_963932145.1 of Acanthosepion lycidas. Taxonomy (NCBI): domain Eukaryota; kingdom Metazoa; phylum Mollusca; class Cephalopoda; order Sepiida; family Sepiidae; genus Acanthosepion; species Acanthosepion lycidas. The sequence continues at coordinate 28,406,051 of OZ010575.1, forward strand.
TTTATAGATATTTTTACATTTATATATACATATACACACACATATGCATATATATATATATATATATATATATATATATATATATATACAAAAATTGTGCAAGAGAATGTATAAAGTAAATATATTATGAATATAAGATATATATTTTCAATAATTAAATGAGTATTATTTTATAAAATATCACTAAAATAACTCTCAGTGTACATTAGGAAAATCAATGCATAAGAACTAATAAAATCTGGAAAAAATTGAAAATAGAAAATATCTGAACATTATTAGAGAATAATGTACATTATTTCTGAGTTTATGCTTTTCCTTCTGATAAATATTCTTAGGAGATATTTATTTTTTATGCATACATACAAAATAGGGAATGGCATATAAATCAAATAGTTATTCAAGTTTAAAAACATAAATCTAAAAGGAAATAATTCCTTTGAGACTTAAAATATAGTACATATTATGATATGTATATATATATATATATATATATATATATATATATATATATATATATATTTTTTGTAGGGAGGATAAAAATATCCACAAGTTTAAACGTTATAAAGTCCTGTTTGTTGTCTTGGCAGCATTTTAAAAAGTTTATATTTACTAAATACAAATATTCACAAATAGGTAGATAGATAAACAGATTATTTTTTTTACATTTTTGTAACACTATAGTAGCCATGAAAATCATTTATCTAGTAGACTTTCAATATATTTACAGAAATACAATATGGAATACAGACATGTTCATGTGATTTTTATGAGTGAAAAAAATATATGAATGAAAATACAAAATTCTGTATTTTAAGCATATTAAACAGACTTAGCAGCATTAAAAAAAAAAACCCAAAAAACAGTTAATGATTTTTCTGCTGTTAGAATTCTGTAATATTCTATCCATAAAGAAGAGAGATTAATTTGTAATTATTTGATGAGCTTCCCTGAATTTAAGATAATGCTACACCATATCAAGTTTTCTCTTCCTACCTGTACACCTAGATTATATTTATGGCTATTTCATCGGTTATACACATGTGCCTATGAGTAGATGGTGGAAAAAAAAAACATTAAAATATTTATGCAGAGAAACCTCTATAGCTGCACATCAAAATATTTTAAAGTAAAATATTCCTTTTTAAGAAGAATACAAGTATGGTTAGGTGAATATAGATACTACACATAGGCATGCATATATATATATATATATATATATATATATATATATATATATATATATATATATATATATATATATGTATGAAATGTCTATTATCAAGCCTATAAACCAGAATATGAATGCATGTGCAAATATATATAAATATATATGTGTGTGTGTATATATATATACAAGTGGCATGTAGATTGTTAAAACATGGAGTTTTAGTTTTTAGCAATCCATATTGAAAACATGCAAACTTTACTTTGCCAAAAAAAAAATAAAAATAAAAAAGGAAATCTGAGCAGAAACTTGATTACAACAGTTCCGGCCATCTTTTAACGGCCCTGAGTTACACTAGATTATGTCTGAAGTAAGGGACGGAGGATATGTTATGTGTATAGAATATCACATGGAAATCTGCCCAACACTACAGATATTTTGTATATTTCTTAAGAAGTATAACATGCATAACAGAGGTAATATTTGAAAATGAAATATATCAGTAACTTTATGTATATCTCTATTAAATCAATAACAGAAGACAAAGTAGGGAGAGAGAGAAAAAATTCAAAGCCAACTAACCTGTATGGTTAAATCCTCTGGAGTCTGTGGTGAATGAATGGGTTCTGGTGTGGAGTCCTGCTGTAACTGCTGCTGTTGTGTGACAACATCATTAGGTATGTGTGTGTGTTTGTGTGAGCATGGTGTGTATCCATGTGTATGTGTACAGTGGGTGTGTGCTGTGTGTTAGTATGCAGTGTGCGTGTGTGTGTGAGAAGGAAGGAAGCCTGCCATCCTACCAAGTGTGCTGTGTGTGTAATAGCTGCTTAAGCCCGTGACTGACTGATGTTCTCCATGTAGAATGGAGACAGACACTGAAACAGACTACCCTTGGAACAGACTTTTCCTAATCTATGAATACATATTGCTCTCCCTTACTCACTCTCTCACTCTCTCTCTCTCACCCTTTTCCTTTTCTATTTCCATCCCTCTCCTTTTGTGTTTTTATGTAGAATCATGCCTTTATTTTCTAACACACACCACCCTCTGACTTTATCTGCAATCCCTCTTGGTTTTTCTCTCTTTCTTTCATACACTTTATTCTTTTTTTCTCTCTCTCTCTATCAATAGATGTGTAAGACTATCTACTCCGTTTAGTGATAGTGATCTTATTACATGTAAAGTTTATTTTCGCTTTTAATTAGCAGCAGATCTATACTGTGCCAGTGAGTCGAAGCCATGCTTGAGTTTCTAATTTACATCTGCGTGTGTGTTTCTTCATGGATGTACAACTCATGGAGAATAACATTTTGGAAAAACAAATAGTCAAAAGGTGCTTCTCTCAAGAAAACATCGATATATTGTGTGCCTGTTTCACAAATGTATCCACCACTACCACCATTGCTAGCACCAACCCCACCACCACCAAAATCTGAAATAATGGTTAATCTCTCTAAGAAATCAATATTCTGTATGTCTACTGGAGAACGAACAATTCTGAGTACAACTTCGAGATACCACTAATCTGGGCTAATGATTATCTTCTGTGAAAATCAATAGATCCTGTGTAATAATAATTTCTTTTTACTTTTCTACCTCTTTCATACCCCCACCCCAAGTAAATACCTACCCTCGCCAAACCCCACTTATATCCTTTGCATACATAATTAAGAAACATTTTTAATACTCAAAATTGTATAAGGGAGTTTTAATAATTTACTTTTCCCTTTATTACAATTAATATTTTTTAGACCATCAGCAGCAGCATTAAAAGCAGAAAATTATTCAATATATCTTTTGTTTTGGGTGAATTTGGGAATCTTTTAATTTTTTCTTCTTCCTTTTCGTACTTAGCCAGCTTTATTAATTTCAGAGAACAGGGAGGAAAGAGGTGGCAATGTGGAAGGGGGAGAGAAAATTTAAATTTTGAAGTCGTTATTTTAAAATAAAAATATTTTTGTTACAGCGTCCAAGTGTTTCAGTCTTTATTCTTTGTTCAACTTTAGAATAACATGTTTACATTTTAGCAGATAATTAAAATAAACATAAATCTTCCATTAATTATATATATATATATATATATATATATATACATATATATATATATATATATATATATATATATATATACATATATATATATATGTGATGTATTTGTGTGTATGTGAGAGAGGGAGAGAGAAATATTTTTTTTTAAATTAAATTTTATTTCCAGTTAAAATTTTTTCTTTAATTTTACTTCCATCCCCAAACTTAAAAAAATTCAAAAATACAATTTTTTAAAAAAAAGTAAAATTTGAATGAAAAAACAAAACAAAACAAAAAACAAAATAAAAAACAAAAGCATGTGTCTGGAAAATTCATTTTCAAGTTAATAGTTTATGTAACTCTTTTTTTATATACTTTCTTTAACACTGGTCATTTTTGTTTTAGATTAGGTGACATTAGCCCTTCCCAGTCATATAAACAATTTTAGCTGATAGATAAATACATAAATAAATCATTAAAAAAAAATTTGTGCTTTTCTAGCAAAATTACAAAGAATTTGGTTTAACAGATTAAAGTTATACCAAATTATAGTTCCACAAATATCACACCAAAATATTTTTAAAAAGCTATTTTCATTAATGTATCTTTTTGTCTCTTATCTATAAATCAACATCCAATATTAATAACTTAATTTTTTTTTATCTCTCTCACTATATATATATATATATATATATATATATATATATATATATATATATGCTGTTCCCATTAAAGACCCAAACGACATCTCATATAAAACATAACAATATACAACAGAAAATCTTTTCCTTATTTGAGATGTTTAAAAGAATTTGCATCTTGTTTATTTTGTTTTTCTTTAATGCATACAGAAAATTAAAACCATAAATAAACAATTGTTCAAGAATAGTTTAAAATATGATGAAGATGAATTTAATTTTCATGAAAATGCTCCGTTCTAATAATTTAATTTGAACCTAATGACAATGACTTGGAGGGTTTGTTAGGTTTCTTTTGTGTTTTATATATATATATATATATATATATATATATATATATATATATATATATGTGTGTGTGTGTGTGTGTGTGTATATATATATATATATATATATATATATAAATATATATATATATATATGAGGGTTGCTCCAAAGTAATGTCTCCTATTTTATTATGCTTGCCTGTGTTGTCAGAGATGTGGGTTGGTGGCATTGTATTAGATGATAAAACTCTCCACCAATAACCCATGAACGTTTTTTTTGCCTTGTCTCAGATAGCAATCTGGCAAAATTGCATCTGACATGAAAGTGCATCCAAAGCAGAGATATGTCAGATGTGAAAAAATTGCATCTGCTCACATTCATTGATGCTTGCCTACGGAGGCCAATAAGTGGATGTAAGGGCCGTTGCTCTGTTTGTCGTGCATTTCATTTGTGATGCTAGCAGTGTCTATGACGAGTTGCATTCCTGGCAGCCCTACACAGCTATTAACGCATGAAACAAAGAGTGTTTCCAAAATGTGGTGACAATGCGGACAGAAAAGGTTTTGTAACTGAAAACATGCTCTATCAAACTGTGTTATTGTGCTCCCTGTACCTGTTGTAGTTTCTGTAGAAATAAATAGGAAGCATTATATTTGGAGCAAAATGTATGTGTATGTGTGTGTGTGTGCACATATATATATATATATATATATATATATATATATGTATGTATGTATGTATATTGCCTGTCCAGAAGAAGTTTAGTATAGTACCTGTGGTACCGATGAGAACTGTAGGGGTTCAGACGAATTCCTGCCTTCGTTTAGG
>OZ010575.1:28429678-28444678 GCA_963932145.1 Acanthosepion lycidas
ATTTGAGTTTTCAAACAACAGGTTCATTGTGTGACTATCATGTTACCCGGATCTAAACCCCATCAAGAGCATTTGAAGCATTGTGAAGAAGCATGTATTGTATCAAAAATGAACTTTAAGAAGCAATATTAGCTTTTTGTGAAATCATTACTCTTGAAGAAATTCTCAAATTAACTTTTTGGGAGCTGACAGTAGTACTTCCACAGAGAAATTATATCAGTAAATAATTTCACATTTTCTGTATTGTTGCCCTCAGCTTGTCAGGAACAGTTTTGTATATTATTTCTTTGAATAAATTATTGTTGGGTTAGTCATTGGCTTTTATTTTTATCCTTACATACCATCACATTGATTATTTTTTAGATGATTGCATAAAAAGCGGAACAGTCTAAAAATGTTGTTTTTTTTTATATATTCAAGCATAAAATCAATTCTAGTTCATTCTGCAACCAAAGATTTTGGAATATTCCACATATACAAAAGACTCATATTTGAGAAAAAATTTCTTGATTTTACAACTATTATTGTATATTTATTGCAATTTTTCTTATTTGCACGATATGTTTGTACTCTCTCTTTCTCTCTCTCTCTCTATATATATATATGTATATAATTTGTTTATCTCTTAATAAAGTAATGAGATAAATATTTTATCAATTTTAATAATGAGATAAATAAACATTGTAATTATTATTATTAATGGTTTATTTATTGATGTTGCATTAAAAAAGATTGCTTGGTTAAAAAAAGAAAATCTTCCAGAAATTCTCTGATCAAGCATTTTCAATGAAATATATTCTTTGTTATATATGACTACATATGTAAATAGATTGATGATCAATACATAAATGGAGAAAATGAGAGATGTATTAAACAATATTGCTTAAAACAAGAAACTCATAAGAATAATATATATATGTATATATATATATATATATATATATATATATATAGTTAAACCTAGAGAGCCAGACAAACTTACCAAGGTTTCACCTAAGCGGATCGTAGGTTTGTCTGGCTCTCTAGGTTTAAGTAGGTCTGCTCTACTCATTGTATTGAGGACTTTATTTAGTTGTTTTGGGTACTGGCATCAGGGTTTTTTCTTTGGGACTTGTACTTATATGGTGCATGTTTATTTTCATTTAACATGTATGTTCATGGTTCTTTCTTTTTTTTTTATACCTTTTTTTCCCTTTGGTATTGGCTTGTTTATTTGCAAATCAATGCAATGAAGGTTTTCCGAGTGAGTATAGTTTCTTATGCTTATAAGATTTCCATTAATAATATATATATATATATATATATATATATATATATATAAATAATGTAATACATAAAATTTACGATCAAGTTCCTCGCTGAGTGTATGCAATCTTGAAACTCAGAGTAAGGATAAGATAAGTGAATATTTGATTTCTACTGATTAGTATCAATGTGTTATCTCTTCATATTGAGAATTATAATTATAAAGATTGCTTGACTTAAAATTGCTATCTTCTTGAAATAAATTGGTCAACCATTTTTTGGAAAAAAACAATTTTTATTATTGTCATATATATGTATATGGGATAATGATATATACATTTTTATATGTTTTTATATATCAAGAACAGTTTTGAAATAAAATACATATGACAAATTGTAGAAAGTTTTTGGGATGTGTTTCAGCAAGCTGGATTTCAAATCTAGTCCAATGAAGTTCCAACAGATGAAACACCTCCCTAAAACTTTTTCCAGTTTGTCATATATATATATATATATATATATATATATATATATATATATATAAACCAATAAGAAAGATTTTTCATTTCCCAAAAATTGCAATTGACATGGCAGCTCATCTCTCTTATATTTCCAAAAAATTGCAATTGACATAGCAGCTCATCTCTCTTATATATATATATATATATATATATATATATATGTATATATAAACCAATAAGAAAGATTTTTCATTTCCAAAAAATTGCAATTGACATAGCAGCTCATCTCTCTTATATATATATATATATATATATATATGACAGATTTTTATTCATTAATCCAACATATTTTTATTACTTTAAACAACATTTTCAGTGCATACCCATACTTAAGTAGACTCTCCATTTATTTTAAGCAGTATTTTATTTTGTGTACCATCCTGAACATGGAAGAAATCATATTAAAAATAATGTGCTCTTTGACAGGATTTGAACCTGAGTTCCCCTTTGCCGATAGAACCATGTTTGATTCATGCTTCTATTCATAGCCAAGTGGTCAAAAGACAATTGAATCAAGCAACAGTTTCTCCTGCAAAGAAGGATGCAGGTACAAATCATACTGAAGGGTGGATTTTTTTAAATAAAATTCTTGAATCTTCAAGTCGAATGGTAGATGAAATAAAACACTATTTAAAATAAACGAAACGTCTACTCAAATATGGATATCCTCTAAAAATAATGTTTAAAGGAATAAAAAAGGAAAATATATATATATATATATATATATATTACAATGAATCATTCATACAAAAATTAGATTAGTAAAGTTAATGATATAAAATGGCAAAATCCCTTCGCTAACAAAATTTTAAAGGTGCATTAACCTACAAATCACTCGATGAATGTTATGATCCTTGTTTTTAAAAATTATAAGCTGCATAAGGTCTTTCTTTAATACACAAGTACTTTCAACTATACATTCAGTCATCTTCAGGCATGGAAATTATTTTGTTTTTGGTAAAATTCAGGTAGCATCCGAGATGAGAAAATATAATGCGAATCGAAATATGTTTTTTTTTTTTTGAAATGTGTTATTGTTAACACATACAAACTTTTGGAACATGCAGTCACAATGCTAAGGCTGAATTTTTTTGAAAATTTAAGAGAGTGCATTTTTTATTAATATGGCAATTTGAGAATTTTTTGTTGTAGGAGTTTATCAGTCAATGTGGCATGAACTAAACTATCCAATAAATAGAGTAATGTCTCAGTTGTTATCTCAAAAATTTGCACATCGAATCAGTTCTTATATATATATATATATATATATATATATATATATATATATTTTGTACATACACTCACTATAACAGAGAGCACTGCAATATCTAGATGCATGGAAACCTTGCAACTATAATCGTCTGGGTGTCAGTGATTTGTTCAGTAACTAGATACTACTGAATGGATCAATGAAACAAACTAGGACAAATGACTTTTGCATCAGCATAAACCATCATACATACCTCGCCATGTCAAATATATACTGCAATAGTCTTGAGAATTTATAATTAAACATCTCTTAAACTAAATGTGCAACAATACTGCAGTGAACTATATATTTTTTCTTAATATTATCCCTCTTGATACTAAAAGCATCTAAAAAAAATAAAAGTTTTAGCATAAAATACCTTTATGTTTTAATTATACCTCAATACACTTCAGAAAATTTTAATTTTTGACATGAACTTAACCCATTCTCGCATGGAAATATATATATATATGTTTTTCTGCAATGGTAGCATGATGCAATAAAAGTGGGCATTGAAGTCAACACCAAGTTACAACAGTCTGTTTATTGCTTAAATGCTACCATCAGACCCTGTGTGTTGTGTTTCTGCTTGACTATATATACACATCAGTCAAGCATTTTAGGTAGTCTATTGTATTATTCTTTTATTTTGGTGGCCTGCAATGGTTGTGTTTTGAATAGATAGTTGCTAGGAGTTTAAATGTTCAGAGACATGAGAAAAAATCCTTTCTGATTACAGCTAGATGATAAATTAAAACACTACTCACCCTCTTGCTTATTTTGACCAGTGTCTCCACCACTGGGGCCATCCTCTCGTTCACTGTGACAATCAGGACTCATGAACTGTTTGTGTTCACTGTCCTTACCACGAGATAAACCTCCAATTTCCTGTCAAAAGAAAAACAAAACAAAAACATTTTAGTTTACACAATACATCACAGTTAAAGTAAGAACAGGAAACTAAAACAAAGAAGATTTTATGAGTATTCAGACAAATGTAATATTAAGTTATATCAAAGTTATTTGCATTTTTTTTTCAACAATAGGTGTTTGAAGCACATCTAATGCACTACATCTGGTATCTTTTAAAGATCCTAGCTCTTCTGAAGGTTTAAGGACCTTTACTCCAAAAATGATTTCATGAAGCTTTTTGATTTTCCTCGCTCTTCTGAAAGTTTACAGACATTTAATCGAAAACTAATTTCATGAAGCTTATGTAATGATTTACATATGGTATCTTTTGCTGATCCTAGCTCTTTGGAAAGTTTATAAACCTTTATCCAAAGCTAATTTCATGAAGTTTATGTAATGCTCTACATTTTGTATCTTTTGATGATCCTAGCTCTTCTGAAAGTTTAAAGATCTTTATATACATATACATATATACATACATATATACATACATATATATACATATACATATATACATACATATACATATATACATATATACATATATATATATATATATATATATATATAAAATATAGTATAATGGAGTCATAGAAGAGCACATGAAATAAGATTTAGAGTAGTTCTGTAAAAACAAAAATACTTTTGATATAATGTTGATTTTGCAAGTTTATGCTTAAAAAGATCCACATGTCAGAAATCAGAATGCATCTCATATTCAAGACAATGATATTGTTTGATCTTTTGCAACAGTATTTTCAATACTTAAAAGAAAAATGAAAACATTCACCGAGTCTAACATTTGTATGTAAGTCATGAAAAATCTTTTAAAGACTTCCATATTGAAATTGTATGATCAACTTTTGAATATAAGTCAGTTCAATCCCAGAAAGGATAATGTTTTATACAATTATTCTGCTTGATTATATGAGTGACTGTTACATTTTTCTACTTAGGGTCAGAATTAAATGTCTATCTAAAAACCTGACGTCTTCTGAGCTGAAATCAGTTGCACTTTTTAACCAAGAAACTTACATAATATTAAGTAGAAAAGAAAAAGAAATGGAAGCAGAAGGATAAAAAAAAAAGAAGTGAAAAAAAGACAAAATGTAGGATGTAAAAAACTAGAGAAATGAAAAATAAATCAGGTGAAAGGTGTGCAAACATATAAATACAAGTATATTGCATATAAATTCAAACAATAATAAATAAAAATTTAATTATAAACCTAACCTCCTACAATTAATACTTCAATAGTACTTAAGATACCACCAAACTAGATAAGAAAACTATATATTAGTCAAGTGAAGACATATATAAATATTTACTTTATCATTTAAAACTTAAAATCAATTATATGTAAAAACAAAATACAATTTTCCTAACTCAACAAAAGACTAGAACACTCAAAAATTAAAAATGACAAGTCTAGAAAAAAAAAAGAAACCAAATGGCAACAATTGAAAGAAAAGAGGAAAACGGAGAAAGAAGGGTAAGGAGTGAGTGTGAAGCAAAGAAAAAAAAATGATGAAAAGGACAAATAATAATGATATCCTACACATACGCACATCTGTACAGTTGGGCACATGTATGTATGTGCAAACACACACACACACACTATAAAAAATTCACCAATGATAAGTGCATATAAAAAAGAACAATTGAGAAATATAAGCAGTCAGTTGATGAGTGGACGAAGGGTTTGATTATGAAACTCTGGAGTCGGGATGCTGAGACTTTACATCAATCAGCTAAGTGTCAAATCTTTTATTTATATATATATATATATATATATATATATATATATAGAGAGAGAGAGAGAGAGAGAGAGAGGGGGGGAGACATGGGAAGGGAGGATGATAAACAAAAAGTAAAGAGGGGAAGGATTGCTGGCTGAATATCAATGAATAAAAATTGTAAAGCGGGTAGGAGTGAGTGGATAAAGAACATTGGAATATATTAAGATTCTTTATGAAGAGACAGAGCAGAAGAAAGATAAAAGAGAGGGTGAAGTAGAAAAATATTTGTGCAGTTCTTATTTCTTTTTCACATTTGAAACTAATCCTTGTTTTTATAACATTTAGATAAAATTATGAATGGGCAATGAAGCCTGGGATATATGAAGTAAAAGAATTAGAAGGCACAGGATAATGAATAATCTCAGATACCAACATATGTAGAATTTCCAAGAATCCAAGTTACTCTTAGGTTAGCTAATACAAATTGAGGAAACTTAATAATTACTATTTTTTACAGCTTATCAAACCTTTTATAGGTTATCTAAAGCCAGAAAATATTTTAGATTTTAAGAATTACCAGGTACTGTAAGCTTGGATTTGCAGGTGGTGCAAGGGTTAATGGCTTGGAATTGTTAATTGGAGAGTTGTTTTTTTAGGCATTTCACCCCAAGCAAGGCAGGAGTGCTACTAGCATGTAGGGGGTTACAGAGAGTGGGAGCACAAGTAAAGAGGCATGATAAAGGAAAGAATGAAGTGAAGGACAGAGAATAAATCAAGGCAACTGGTGATGTCAACTGACATTGCATTTGAATACTTGGAGATTATAGCTATCAGGGAAGCAAGTAAAAGGAAGGGAGTTCCACAGACGGGAAGAGCAAGACATGAAGCTATTGGAGTAGAAGAGATGGTTATATTTAACTGTTTTGACAGTGAAAGGGTGGAACTGAGATGCCAACCTAGTAGCACTTTAAAATTCATGCTGTTTGGGAACCAGCAAAAGTAGCTTGCCAGTGCAGTGACCATGAAAGTATTTGTAAATGAGATGCCAGATCAGGGCCAATCACATTGCATATCCGTTACAATTTCAGTTGGGTTCGTTATATTCACTTTTGTGCAAATACCTTTGGGAAATGTATGAATCCACCTCTTCTCCTCCCAGCTATGGCTTAATTAGTAAGACTTGTAGCACTAAAACTAAAATGATGAGACCTCGCTATCAATCTAATACTGCACTTAGATTCATAAAGTCTAGGTACCATAGAAGAAAGTTCATCAGAAAAATTATCATGAAAGTATTTATAGAAAAGGCAGAGGGATGCCATATTATGGTGGTGGGAAAGTGACTGAAGCTGAGATGCCAGGTAAGGACCAATGAAATTACAGATTCTTCTTTGAATTTTATCAATAATCTCTAAATATATAACAGGGTCATGAGACCAGATGGAGCAGCAATATTCAGTGCCAAGGTAGACTTTATTTTGGTGAGAAAAATTGTCTAACACAAGGAACCAATTTTCCTAGCAGCAGACCTACAAATCAATAATTATGAAACAAAAAATAATTTCATAATTTTTTTTGCTATAAATCTCTCTTTAATTATATCATATAAGTTTCTAAATTCCATTTTTGTAAGTTCTGAGATAGAAAGATTTTATGTGCCTGAAATGAATTATTTTTAATTTATTTTCGCTCAATGTATACCTGCAAGGATCGAGAGAATAAAACGTTTTATTTTCCCTACAGCATTTCAAAGAATTGCAATATAAATTTGTTAAATAGAAACAAAATATTTCTCACCTCTGTTAAAATCTAAGGATTCAAACTCTTAATTAAAAATTGTAAACTGCAAAATTTAATTTAATATTACTTCAATTCCATTGATGTCAGCCATCTAAAATTTTCTTTGTTCTGGAATTTATTCCTTCTATATTTCACAAACATCAGAACTGGGTGAATGCAATTAAGCTGATGCCTTTTTCTTTTTGTCTTCTTTTTTTTAACAATGATGTTTACCTTGTACAAGGCTCAAGAGCCATTCAAGATAGACGTTTACAGAGTAAGAAGCACAGCTTTTGGTAAAAAAAAAAAAAATTAAACATGCTTTGCTCCTTATTAACTCTGTATTATATTGTTATAGGCCTCACCCCTTTTTCATATAAGTGGACTCTACCAAGTGTACCTGGACTGCTGCCATTAAATACGCAGAGTTACAGTCGGTAGTCGGATAGAGAGAGGATATACGGAGAGTGAGAGAATATACGAACGGAGATAGTGTGAGGTAACCTCTGGTAGAAGTCAGCTACAAGCACGTAGACTCTAAGGAAGTCCTACTTCGAGACTGTATATATCTATCTGTATTTGCTACTAACCACGTTCCTGGACTTACTAACAGTATTATTCTTTGTATGATTGTGTAAATACATTTTATTTCTTATATTTAATTATTGCGTTTATCATTCCTTGGAGACCGAATCCATCTCGGAATCCACAACATATATTAACTAGAGGAATAATTTCTTCTTGCTTATAGAACTCCCTTCTGACTGCATGCTTTTCAGCCAACTTTAATCTTCAAAAATTTAAATGCAATGTCAATCACTATCTACTGTCCTCCTGATTACTTTTTCCTCTTTGCACTCGTTATTAATGTTCCTGTTACTAATTCTTCCACATCTTATAACCCCTTGTGTCTGAGTGGCTTTACTGCTTTGCATGGGGTGATACTGATTAAAATAAATAAATCTGCATTTGAAATATTTATCATTTTCCTGAGAAACAAAGAAAAGAGTGCTGAACAGTTAAGTAATATCAATCCTCCTATAATAACAGTGAATTCTAAATGATCTACTCACATCAAGAAAAGATTAGAGGCAAGAGAAAGGATGCTGAAAATACCATGGACAGAGCACATAAACAACAAAGAAGTCTTAAGGAACATGGAAACAAAATAACACATTTTTCAGAACTGGAAAAAGATGTTTTACTTATGATTGCTATGTGGTATCCTTCCTCTTATATGGCAGTGATTGTTGGACAATTTCCCCAAGGATGTGGAAAAAACTAGAAGCAGCAGGAATGTGGTTCTACAGAAGGATACAGAGAATTCCATAGACAGCATGAGTAAGCAACAAGCAAAACTTTAAAAAAAACTGGCAACAAAAATAATACTTATGCTCAGAATCAGGAACAGACAGCTGAAATTCCTTGGACACATTATGAGGAAGGTGAGCTTGGAAAATTTAACCTTCACAGGGCATAGTGAGGACTCGAGAGATAGAAGGCAGTGATCAACTTTCCTGACAAGCTCGAGTTAAAGGATGGCAGAATAAGGGGGAAGACTTATGAAAATTGCAACAAAAAGAATACTTATTCTCAGGATCAGGAAAATATAGCTGAAATTTCTTGAATACATAATGAAGAAAGTAGGGTTGGAGAATAAGACACTCACGTGATATATCAAAGACAAAGGGACCGGGGTAGGCAGAAGTCTACCTAAATGACAAGTGTGAATCGGTAGTGGAACAGAGTGTGAGAGGGTGGCAAAAAGACAAATGTTATTAAGAGCTACAAGAGATAGGAAGTCGTGATAAGCCATGATCACTATATCCTGAAGGGACATGACATAGAAAAAGAAGATCATTGTATAAGATTTTCAGTAGTCATTGTATGTCAAATGAGTTTCAAGTTAAAAAGTTGCGCACATCAGATATCCGTTATCATCATGTATATATTAATAAAGTTCTAGGTTGTCTGTCTAAGGGTAGTACTGAATTAATGTACCCCTAAAATGAACTAACTTAAAGAATGCAAAATAAAATCCAGGCGCAACTGATACTGTCTCTATTGGCACAACTAAAAAAAGCATTTTTTATCAAAAGAACTGAAATTATACATTGTGGCCTGAGACCCTGTTTTCATTTAACCTTTAACATTCTAAAGGTAATTTTGTTTGCAAAGCAAAAATTTTCTCTTGCCATTCCAAGTGACTCAGATAAATGAATGATAGTGTGTTTGAATTATGCAGTTGTGTTGTCATATCCTGCTATGGCAACAGAAAATGACCATGACTGAAATTAAATATGCTTGAAAAACAATGCATTGGAAAGGGAAGTAGTGAATAATGTAATGTGTTAAAGGTTAAAGCATGGGTTCTCAACCACAGGAGAATCCCTCCTGGGGGTGGGGTATTTCAGGAGTGGAGGAATCATTTACTTTTCTTGTTTTTTATTTACAGAATTTTGTTTAATGATTACAGAGAAATTGTTTCTCATTTAGTTCTCCATGGTTTGGAATTCAGAGTTTTCCTTTTCTTAGACTGGTTACCATCCAAGGCTAGAGAGCCCAGTTTACCCTGCTATTTAACTCATACCTGGTGGAGAGAAGAATTGATTCATGCCTTTCTCAAGGGCTTTAGCACAAAAGAGAATGCTATAGACCAGCCCAAAATTTGAACTTTGTTCTTCAGTTCCACTTTTTGTATACGACTCACATATTCTTGTACAAGAATACTTGGTGGTAAAATTTTCTAAGGATATCTGTGTGAAAGTAAATGTAATATAGTAGGCTGGAATTTGAACTTCACTCACCTCTTCCCATGCTGTTATGCACTCCACCCATTCTCAGTTATACAAAAAATTTAATTTATTTGAATAATAATAATAAGAGTAAAAAAAAAGATCTGGATACAAAATCACACAAAATGTTGCTTTGTGGAACTGACTCCCATTAGAGGATGCTTCCTTGATTGCTGCAATCTTAACCTGTTCAAGTCTAGGGTTAATTGTTATCTTCCCTATATATGACCATAAACTGTGTCTCTTACTCTTGGGCCTTGTACAGAGTGAGCATCACTGCAAAAAAAATTACCTAACCTTTTAAATATGATATAAAAAAGGTAGTTTAATCTACTAAATAGTGAATTCAATGACTGTGCTTTCTTTTTTACTTGAATGATTTTCTCTCAAAAGTTGACCTAACAGGTAACAAGTAAAGGTGGTTAATTTGCAGTGTAACACCTGCACTCATTTTGCATTAAAAATTTCCAAAATACTTACATTTATGTGTAATTGTACATGCTCCATTCAAATCTAGCTTGATAAATTTGATAAAATCTACCATTTTGGAATTATTGACAGTGAAATTTGGGATTCAATAGCATCATTGGCAGCTGCCATTACTCGCGTTATTTGCATACATTCACTGTGGAAAACTAAACACGGAATACTACAGAAAGCTAAGCTTGAAACTGATCTTTTTTGTCTAAATTTGTGACAATGACTGCGCACAAGAACTATTTATGTAGACATACTCAGTTTGCGCAATGATAACTACACTGATAGCTATTCTGCAGTGAATGTATACAAACAACACTCGTAGTGGCTGCCCGTGACATGAATGAATCCAAACTTTCACTGTCGATAATTCCAAAATGGTAGATTTTATCAAATTTATCAAGCTAGATTCAAATGGAGCATGTACAATTACACGTAAATGTAAGTATTTTGGAAACTTTTAATGCAAACTGAGTGCAGGTGTTACACTGCAAATTAACCGTAAAGGTTAATTAAACTTTATTACTGTTATTTTTGTCATATCCCAGGTTGTTGGGATAAAAAAAACAAAAACAAAAAACAAAACAAATGAAAATGAAAGGTAAGTGTACTTTAAAACATATTAAAACAACTTTTATTGATTTACTCCCTGAAAACAGAAAGAATTAGTTTGGATTTAAACCATGAATTCTACATCCATGTCACCTTGTCACCATGTTAAATTCAGAAGTGCTCACCCCAACTAGTGGACAAGGGAAGTAACTCAACTGTATTTTGAGTTATCATCCTTTATGGGGAGTAAGTTAGCATCCCCTAACAATTTTAGAGCATAGATTTTGATCTGGTTCTCCTAGAGATCCAAACATATATTGCCTACATAATGTTTGAGAAATAAGCCTTTAATTCCTATTGTCCAATTTCAGGGATGGTAGGCATTAATGGGTTATGTATAGAAACCTATAATTAATGTCAGATCTTTATAAACCTATAATGAATGCTGGACTTCTTATAAATATGCAATAAATACCAGATATTTTTAGAAATTTGTAATAGATTTTTTTTGAGAAAAAATAGAGATAGCAGAAATGTGGTTCAACAGAAGGATACTGAGAATTCCATTGATGGAGAAATTAAGCAACAAGGAAGTCTTGAAGAAAATGGCAACAGAAAGAACTTTTCTACTCAGAATCAAGAAGAGATAGCTGAAATTGCTTGGACACACAATGAGGAAAGAGGGTATACTGAGAGCAAGAGAAATAGGGGAAGGCAGTGAGCCATTTACATGATGGGCTTGTGTGAATGGTGGCAGAATTGGGACTTAGTAAAGGGAGAAAACTGCTAAGTGCACAAAAGAAAGGAGGTAGTGGAGAGCCGTGATTGCCTATGTCCTGAAAGGACACAACACATAGAAGACTGGGTTAAATGGTAGAATAGTGGGATTGGTGTAGACTGGCTATTAGCAGTGGTAGACTGGGTCTAAAAATATAAGTTTCCAGGAGACACAAGAAGCCAACCCACAACACTATTATTTAACTTTTGTAATGAGTAAATGAAATTTTCAAAAAATACATATGAAAAGAAGTACAATTAATTTTTTTGTGGAAACAAATGTGTAATTCTTAGTAATTATAATGTACAGGGTGGTTCAAAAATCTTGTCACCGTTACATAATAGACAAGACAAGAATGCTATAATTTCATTTTATTTACTTATTTTTAATTTTAAGTAATTGGTTGATATTTTTAACTAGTTTAGTGGACAATTTCACTCACAATGTTTGAGTCAACCTGTCGTATTGCCTTCGTGTACTTCACAATGATACCACATGCTGGGATCATCTCTCTATGCTGATTTCATCAAGAAATCATCTCCTTAAATCAACTATGGTAAAATTCAAACCTAGGACTCATGGTTGGAATGCTAAAGATTTATCTACTTGGCTACACACCAAAGTGGGTTAATTTGAAGTGAATAGAACAGGTTTAGCCAGAATTTGAACTCAGACTGATGATTCTATTTTCTTTGCCAATAGCCATTATACCATCCAAAAGAGGAAAAAAAGAGTCAAGAAATGTTGCATTCAAAAAAGATTTAGTGACCAATCATTATAAACTTTAGGAAAGGCAAGAATTCCAATACTTTCAAATCAGCAAAAACATATCAAATTCAAATCTAATAACTTCATGATGTACAAAATCATTGGAAGCACCATGCTATCTAATTGTCCTTCACAGCATTTCTCACGATAATGGGAATCACTTGATGGATTCTGTCACCACTCCAAGCAACAATGCAGCAGGTTATACTAGGTAACAGGATACCAGCAGCAAGGAGTTATCCCTGATCTGACATATTCTTAGGAAATATGTTTCTTTTGCCATTAATTTTAGATCCGGTTATCTTTTCCCTATATGTTTTTGTTACATTTTTATTGCATTGCTCAGATTGTCTTGTATTCTGCAACTGTTAAGTAAGCAGCATAGACTGGAAGATAAAGAAGCCTCTTCCAATGAGATTTGAACTTGTATCCTCTACTCTTGGAATAAAATGCTAAACTATGTAAACTAGTTTAAAATTAATAATAATAAAAATGCTTCATCTTAGAAATTTTGATAAATAAACACTACTACATCTACTACTACTACTACTACTAAGAGATTTCTCAATTCTGTTTTTTGTGTATGACTTACAGCCACATCACGTTGAAAAACAATTTCCTGTACAATCACCAAAGTTAAGAAACATCAAGCCTTGTCAGTATCTAGAAAATAACTCCACATGTAGAAAAGTTTTCCATCCCAGCTATAACAGGTAGTAACTTCTCACACTACAAACTCATGACCAACCTTAACCTCATCCATTACAGCCTGTTGCTCAACTCTGCAACAATTGATAAACAATACATGTAAATTTAATGCGTCTTGGGAAATTAATGATTTTATGGTGTTAATTTACACTATGGATTGCATTTTTAACAGTTATCTGATAGCTACCCATTTAAAAATGGTTTCTGTATACTTTATGAACAAGAACCGACTAAATATACATCATCAAATCTGTAGAATATATAAATAACCTTCAACATGAACTAAGAATTATAAAGAAAAGATACAGAATAAATATTAATGGCTTTTTTTAAAAGTCACTAATGTTCATTCTTTTTTTTTCATCATGAGAAATGACAGACTAGGGAAAAAAGTACTAATTATTTATTATTTATGCATACACACAAATACACACATATTTCTTTCTTTCATTTTTTCAATCTGATGAAGCCTAGAAAGGCAAAACACATACTCAAATCTAGTTTCAATGAAATGAAACTTTTCTATTTGTCATATTTTTTGAAAACTTTGTCGAGATTCTATATGCTGCTTTATACGCACACATTATATATATATATATATATATAGTACAGGTAATTTATATGTTGGTCTATAATCTGGGTGGATCCTAGTAATATTAATTATTAAACCTGATCCACAAAGAGCTCAATACATTTATTATAACAGAGCACATGTATTTTTTTACAGCAAAAAAACAAAAATTACCTCAACATGGGGATAGTCTATTTCAAGCCGTTCTGTACACGGCTATCATCAGCCCCTAAGCCCTAATATTACATCTACCACTACCTTTTACTATTTGCTCAAATCACATTCCTTTATTTAAAACTACAGAAATGGAATGTCTAGTTTTAATGCCACATCCTTCCAAGATGGAGACGATCATGATTTTCCACAGACACTTTTACTTTTTTTTTTAATGTCACATCCCTTCGGGATGTAGATGATCATGACTCTCCATAGCTTCCATTTTTTTTAATGCCATCCCCCTCTAAGATATTATTATATGTGAACTGCCGTGCATTCTTGGGAAGGATAATGGAGTGGTCTTTCTATGGTTTGGAATTCAGAATTTTCTTTCTCTTAGGCTGACTGCCCCCCCACCTAAAGCTAGAGATTAACAATTCCGAGCCTTTATACCACCCTTGTATACAAGCTTACAACACCTGATATTCCCAAGCAATCACTCATCCAGGTACTGAGAATCAGTGACATGTAGAAATGATTGGCAGAAAGTGTGATAGCCCCGAGCATCCATCTCAGGAGGGGCAAAAAAAAAAAAAAATATTTAGTTTATATTTAACTTGAACAACATTTTTATTTCATGTTTCATCTGTTTTTACATATTTAAAATGTTTTCCTTTCTCACATTTCTCAGTACTAGGACCTATAGGCCCCCCCACTACTTGAGACTTAGCGGTATATAATTAAAGAGTT
>OZ010575.1:28449678-28482178 GCA_963932145.1 Acanthosepion lycidas
ACTAACCCCTCTACATATACATATATATTTTATTATGTCCATCTCACATTGTAACACAAATTCCCATACAATTACCAAAGTTAAACAATGTTGAGCTGAATCAGTGTCTACATAGGTGACCGCTTGGGAATACCAGTTGCTGTAAGCTTGGATGTACAAGTGCTATAAAGGATAATGTCTCGGAATTGTTAATCAGAGAGCCAAGTTCCAATTCCACTTATGTGAAAATACCTTTGGGAAAGGTATGAATCCACCTCTTCTCCTCCCAGCTATAGGTTAATTAGTAAGACTTATATCACTAAACCGTTATTATCTCCAAAATTCTTACAATATAAAAATATTTTCTGGCTTTAAATAACCTACAAAGGATTGATAAGTCATAAAAAACAAATGAATAAATCAATAAGACTTTATTATCTATATTAGATAGGTTCCACAGATAGTTTGGTTTTGGTTTGTTTTGCTTTATGGCATATCAACCTCTATGGGTTATTTAATGCCGATAACATTTTTATTGCTGGAAATTTATTCTTTTTTAAATGTATTGCTGGAAATATTTTTTTTCCTGCAAAAATCTATTTCTAGTAATATTTTTTTTTTTTTTTTTTTAAATATATAGCTGGTAATATTTTTTTTCAAAACTGTATTGCTAGTACAATTTTTTTTTTTCAAAAAATGTATTCAAAATTTTTTTCTTCAAAAATTTATTGCTTTTAATAATTTTTTTACAAAGTATTTCTGTTATTAAAACCTATTTTTACACTTTCATAGTGTTTTGAACCCAGTTTGAACCCATAGCTGGGACCCTAACAGGTGCTACCACCCTGGGTTAGGGTGAACCTGAGAACACCAGCAATTAAGAAGTGGTTCCATGCTCCAAAAAAAAAAATGCCTGATCAGAGGCCTTGCTGTTGGACGCAGTTTATCATCTTATCCAGGACAGCCACAGATAGTATCATGTGATATATACCAAATATGTCATGATGAACATCATGGACATTTTTTTTTGTTATTGAGGCAGGACCAGGATTAATGTGGATTCTGCCTGACAGAAGATCTCAGTTTACCTCTCTACATAAGTCTGTCACTAGCATCAGCTAGTTCTAAGCCCAATTTTTCCTTATCCTCACGAAAAACATCCTGCCATCATCTTCTGTTTCCCTTAACTGTGGCTTCATCAACCTATTTGATAGGCCCTTTGCTGTGTACAACATGGCCAGCCCAGTGTAGTCTACAGTTGTACAGCAGTAACTCAAGGTTGTCAAGGCCTAGTTTCTCGAGAAGCAAGTCTGAGTTGACCTCATCCTCAGTGGACACATGACATATCCAGCATATCATAGCCCTGTCATTCTGACACAAGTCCAAAATGTTTTATATTGTAAGCCCATTGCATTAAAGAGGTGACACAACTCCTCCCACTAAGCAATATAATTGACTTAAATAAATTAGACAAAAACATTTCAATCAAAGATGAAAACTATTTTCTTTTTTAAAATTAATTTAAGATTTTTATCGTCAGGAACTTATGACTCAGACTTTGATGGCTTTAAAGACATTAATATATATTCATTTTTTTTTATATTTCCCAAATACTCTTGATATTAAAGACTTCTGCATCCATGTTTTTTATGTTTTGTTTTTGCTTATATTTAACTCTTGAAAAATTTTTTGCAAAGTAGCTGTTGTTTAATAAATGTTAAACATGAAAGGCTTGAATGAGTTAAACCAGTGAGTCTCAACCTTTTTTGGCCATGCCCCACCTAAAAAACACACTAAAAAAAATCAGTTAATAACTGATTCTCAAATTGCCCACCTTAAAAATCAAATTTCCCCCACTGTGAGCTAAAACAAATTTGGCAGTTCTATGGAAAAAGTCCTCACAGTTGGTGATTCTGTGGATGGTGACATCCTACTCTTTGTGCGCACGCGCGCTCGTGTGTGTGTGTGTGTGTGTGGATCCATAAGTGTGTAGCTTGAAACAGTTTTTTTTTTTTTTTTTTAAATTGAAATTTACCCCCAAGCAAATCAGTACAGCTACTAAGGCACAAGAAGTTACTGGGTTTGAAAGAATTAGAAAACGGAAAGATTAGATAACAACTGACATTGAATTGAAATTTTTAGATCAAAATTAACTGGAAATCATGGAGCTGGAAGAGAGTTCCACAAGCAAGAAGTGCAAGAAAAGAAACTGTTAGCATAGAACTTATGATTACATCTAGCTAATTCAACAGTAAATTGATCAGACCTTGTTGCCAATTTAATACTGCACTTAAATTCATAAAGTCTAGGTACCATAGCAAAGAACTCATCCAAACAATTACTATGAAAGTATTTATAGAAAAAGCACAGGGAAGCAACTTTACAACAATGGGAAAGTGACTGAAGCCAACATGCCAGGTCAGGATCAATAATATTGCTGATTGGATTTTATCAGGAATCTCTAAATATATAGCAGAAGCTCCAGACCATATGTGGCAGCAATATTCCAAGCAAGGATGAATGGCAGACTTATAGATATGTAAGATAGATTCTGGAGAGAAAAATTTTCTTGCATGACGCAGTGAACCAAATTTCTTAGCAGCTGACCTAGCAATGGATGCAATGTCAACCAACAATGTAAGCTTGAGAAGGCACAACAAGCCACTCTCCTGGAAGTTAGCATCAGGAAGGGCGATTAGCTGAAATTTATTTTAAAATTTTTACTGTATAATGTTTGATTAATGGAAAACCATGAGGTTAAGTGCATTGACAAGAAAGGAGTTGATGTAAAATAAATATTTATTGTGTAAAATAAAAAAAACAGTATTGTGTCAAGTGCATTCACAAGTCTGAAAACTTATAAAGGAAAATGTACCAATAGACAAAATAAATACTGTTTAAAATAAAATGGAGTGTCTTCTCAAATATGGGTATCCACTAAAAAATTTTAAAGTAATAAAAATATGTCAGATTAAAAAATAAATTTCTGAAATTTTAAAAATAAATGGTGCATCTACTCAAATACGATATCCACTAAAAATAACATTTGAAGTAATAAAAAGTATGTTGGATTAAAAATAAATAATAGCCATTAATTCTTATACACACGTGTGTCTGTGTTATATATATATATATATATATATATATATATATATAACAAACTAAAGTATTGGTAAGACCTGTGCTTGCATCTCTACCAACAAAAAGCCTGTTAAACAAGTGTATGTAAAGCAACAAAAGAAAATAAAGATAAATAATAAGAACCAATAAACAAAGATTATATATATATATATATATATATATATATATACACACACACACATATACCTACACTCTTCAAAAATTTAAAAGCAACATCAATCACAATCTTCTTTCTTCCTGATTCTTTAGTGTCTTTTTTCACACTTCTCCTCACTAATGTCTTATTCTCTTTCTCTCCCTGTAACCACTTGCATCTTAGTGGCATTGTCATCTTACTTGGGGTGAAATGATTAAATAGATAGATACTAAAGAAAAAGAGATAGATAGATATATAGATACTAAAGAAAGAGAGATAGATACTGAAGAAAAAGAAATAGATATGAAAGAAAAAGAGATAGATAGATACAAAAAGAAAAAGAGATAGATACTAAAGAAAAAGAGATAGATAGATACTGAAGAAAAAGAGATAGATAGATACTGAAGAAAAAGAGATAGATATATACTGAAGAAAAAGAGATAGATAGATACTGAAGAAAAAAGATAGATAAATCTATAGATACTGAAGATAGACTTACATAGATATATAGATACTGAAGGGAAAGAAATAGATACTGAAGAGATAGATTGACAGATGAATATAACCCTATATTACATTCTTTATTGATTTCAACAATCTTGCTTTTCATTCCTATTTCATATTGCTTTTCATTCATTATAATTATAAATAGTGATTAAATGTATATTAATAAAGAATGGTGTGTGTGTGTGTGTGTGTGTGTGTGTGCATTTGTGCGTATCAGACACAGAAATGTTTCTTTAAAATAATCTTCTAAGTGATTATTATTAAATTACAAGAATATGGAAAATAATGATGCAAGCCATGTTTAGATTAAGATATCATCTTTTGTCTTACAATTTTCTGTTATTTGAGCATGTGAAAGCCTGCGCATGCACTTATCTATGAATTGAAAAGGTCTTCTACATTCCTTTCTTTTGAATGCTGTAATGTTTCCAGGACGTTTGATTGCAACTCTTAACCAGTAATTTCTTCCTTTTCTGAATGCTCAAAATTTAAAACAATGACACTCATTTTCCAGAATTATTTCATTGTAATTAAAGTTTAAACAGGGACAACTCAAGATTAGAAACAAGGGATGATTTTGAAAAGCTACTTTGCTTATAAAAGAACTGGAGTGAGGCAAACTGTCAAGGATTGAAATTCCACTTGATTTTTCAAGAGAGAACTTGAGAAAGAAACATACACTGGAATACTGATGATGAAAAATGAGATTATGTGATTTTTAGAACAAATTTAATGAGGAAAATATTTGTCATCGATTTTGATAATTACATAACCTACACTAATTAAGGAACGATCTGTTCATTAAGAAGTGGTTCATTAAGAAATTCAAGTGTAGCAGCTTGATAATTAATGTTTTAAATTCTTTTTAGTGTGGATTTATGACACTCAAATCAACAAATATAAGATGTTGTTTGCAGTTTCATAATAAAAAAAAAATCTTTCCTCTGTTTCCAGAAGAATAAAACTTAAAATCCTTTCTTCCAAATCTTAAACTAGAAATGATTTCTCAGTTGTTAGAGATCAGTAAAATGAAAATGAATAAAAACGAGATACTTGGAAAATATTTGTATAAGGTTAGATTTTGCTAACTTGACATTGTAAAAAAAACAACCTCCCACAAAAAAAACAAAAACAAAAAAAAACAAAAAAAAAACACAGAAAAACATGTAAACTGAAATTTTTTTATCTTTTATTGTAAAACTCACTTTGAACTTAATTTTACTGAAATCAACTTCTGGTTAAGTAAACCAATGATATAAAATTATTCAAGGGTTTATTGAAAGCCTTTCAATATAATACACAAGAAATTAAAAATCAAAACATAAGAGAATTTGAGAATATTTGGTTACAACATAAAATATATATATATATATGAAAATTTCCCCGAATTAACCAGTAGAGAGACAATATTTATGAATAAAAATGACAATAGGAAAACTGGTAACTGCTGACGCGTTTCATCCAATGTGGACTTTATCAAAGCAAAATACGAAAATGAAAAAAAAAAAAAAATGAATAAATAAATTAAAAATTTTTTTTTTTTTTCATTTTTTATTACATAAAAATTTACTTAAATACTTGTATCTATAAAAAAGAAAGTTAAACATACAAATGTCTTTAATAAGTAATACACATATATATATATATATATTATTAGGTTGGTGCAAAAATAATGTCGGTTTTGATGTATTTTTAACGTCAACAACCGATATTATTTTTGCACCAACCTAATACATACACATATATTACACATATATATATATATATATATATTACATACACATATATATATATTACATACACATATATATATATTACACACACACATATATATATATATATTACATATATATATTATACACACACACATATATATATTACATATATATATTACACACACACACACATATATATATTACACACACACACACACACATATATATATATATTACATATATATATTACACACACACATATATATATATTACATATATATATATTACATATATATATATTACACACACACACATATATATATATTACATATATATATTACACACACACACATATATATATATATTACACACACACACACATATATATATATATATTACATATATATATTACACACACACACACACATATATATATATATTACATATATATATTACACACACACACACATATATATATATATTACATATATATATTACACACACACACACATATATATATATTACATATATATATTACACACACACACACATATATATTACATATATATATTACACACACACACATATTACATATATATATTACACACACACACACATATATATTACATATATATATTACACACACACATATATATTACATATATATATTACACACACACACATATATATATTACATATATATATTACACACAAACACATATATATATATATTACATATATATATTACACACACAAACACATATATATATGTTACATATATATATTACACACACACACACATATATATATTACATATATATATTACACACACACACACACACACATATATATATTACATATATATATTACACACACACACACACACACACACATATATATATTACATATATATATTACACACACACACACACACATATATATTACATATATTACACACACACACATATATACATTACATATATATATTACACACACACACACATATATATATTACATATATATATTACACACACACATATATATATTACATATATATATATTACACACACACATATATATATTACATATATATATTACACACACACACACACACACATATATATTACATATATATATTACGCACACACACACATATATATATATATATATATATATATATATATATATATATATATATATATACATACATTTATACTACATTACATCCATTGTTTACATACCTTATTTATATATATCATTACTTATATATGTAAAATATTTGTTTGCAGTATAAAGTCTATAGTCGTGACCTAACCGAGTAGCAAAAGTAGTAAATACTATGGGCCTTGTATTTTTGCGGGCCTCCATAAATATATTCAAGCTGTCTGATGAAATCAGCATCTTATGGTCTGGCAATGTTAATATTTACATGTCAGCAGAGCTGTATCTTTAATTATTCATTATTTCAGGTAACATTATATCGAGGCCATTAAATGCACTCATATATCTCGTTAGTTTAATTTGTCTCGTATTTTTTCTGGTTTGTTCATTATGTTGATAGATATTTAAATATTTATTTATAAGCTCTATAACTTTGCTGGTATATAACTTATGATTCAATATTTATATGCATTTTCTTTAATTTATGCCCCCTCTTATAACATAAGCTACAGGCTCTGCATCAGCTTAATTCAGCTCTAAAAAAATTTTAAATGTTGTTTGTATTTTCCCAATAAAATAAGTTTTCATTGTTTCAAGGACAAATGAGACAGCAAAACATCTTTACCATTAATGAAGATTAATCCAATGGTCTGTTTCATTCACTTCATGCTAATGCCCTTAGAAAAGGCATAAATCCATCTTTCTTCAGCTGTGGGTTAAATAACAGAACAGACTGGGCAATCTTGCCTTAAGAGAAGGAAAACCCTGAAGTCAAAACTAACCTGAAGTTGAATGGGATACACCAGGCCTTCTTGCCTCAGACACACCAGTACATGTGCTTTCCCAATAAATAAAAATGTTTCCATTGTTTACAGGATAAATGATACAATAAAACATTTTTACCATCAATGCAGGTTACCCTAGTAGTAAGAGCACTAGTGCAGACTATTTCATTCACTTTGCACTCATGCTCTTGTAAAAGGCAGGAATCTATATTCCTCTCACTATGGGTTAAATAGCAAAACAACACATTCTTTTTTACTGTTCTTACTACAGCCACTGTAATACCTCAAAGTCTCTATGAAGTCCTAACTAGTCTCCATATATACACTTTATCAGCTGGGAGGAGGGAATACAAATAACAACTTTTAAAAATGAAACCCCAATGAATATTTACAATGATTACAATTTTAAATACAGAAACTAAACAAAATAATGTTAGTAATAGAGGAAAGTAATATTTAATTTTGTTTTAATACAAAAATGTGGCACAAGGCCAAAGGTGGGGGATAGGGGAAAGCTGGTCTTTAATCTATCTTAAATTTAGCTAGCTATGATTACTAACCCAAACATACCACAGTATTCATTATACCAAAACAACACATTCTTACTTACCATTCTTACTACAGTCACCATAACACTGCTAAATCTATATATCACAGAGGAAAGTTCCTCAAAACAATTGCCATGAAAGTATTTATAGAAAAGGCACAGGGAAGCTACATTATGGGGAAGTGACTAAAGCCATGCCAACTGTCTCAGCTATAATCTGGAGTCATTCTATTTGCCATACCATTAACTGCTAGGCCAACCTCCAGGTCTTTACAGAAGCAAAGATCAGAAAACTTCTCCAAGGTCAATACAGACATGATTTTATTTTTTAAACAACATCAGCAGATATGAATCATACAATGTAAAGCAGAAGGCAATTTACATTTATGCTGAGTAAGTTTCTTTCTACATTGACATATTTTTCCTCGATACCAAAATAAGTGGGGGAAAACTTGAACCTTTATACCTGCAAAATAAAAGGACAGTTTTTCCCTTGACACCACTATTATTTTAACTACATTGGCAATGTTTATTCTTTTAAAAAAGCAATGATTACAATTTTAATAAAACCTAAACATATCAAAGTGAATTTATACATTTCCTTTGATAATGAGAATTGACAAAAAAATTAATAAACATTATTTATTTATTAGACTTTAAAACTTTGGCTAATTACCAATTGATTCAAATTTATAAAATAAGAATTTCCTTATAGTTGGTCCACATATTTTAATAATTTAGTAAATGTTTATAAGTTTATGAATAAAAAATTGTTTTCATATTTATTTCTTTATAAATTGGTAAATGATAAATATTGCATTGCCTTAGTTTTAATACTATTGTATTAGTTTTTAGAAAGTTGTAAATATAAAATTATTCTTGTAAGTAAACATGCCTGTTCAAATGCTTCAATTACCTCTTCCTTATTGGGGAATGTTTTATTGCACATGAAAAGCTCTAAATTCTTAAATAAGTGATAATCAGGAGGAGAGATATCAGGTGAATATGGTGGATTAGGTAAAATTACAGAATTCAATTTATGCAGCTTTTAAACAGTTTATTCAGAAATGTGTAGCTGTGCATTGTCATGCAGCAAAATTGGGTCATCCCTATTCATATATCTAGGATATTTCTTTTTCAATTTTTTTGTGCATACAATCAATTTCTCCACAAAACAAGGTTGTTATTGTTTACCCTTGAGGCAAGAATGAATAATGAATAACCCCTTTGAAAGACCATCATCTAGTAACCATTAACCTTTTTGGTGTGTAGCAGAGGTTTTGGGTATTGTTTTGGTGATTCACTTGCATCTAACTACTGGCCTATTCTCTTACTGTTGTCAAAGAGTATCCATGTCTCATCACATGTAATATTTAAATGCAAAAATGGTACTTTCTTCCAGTTTGTACTCATACAGTAAGATTACTTGACATTGTTTTCATAGGACGGATCAATAACAATATATTGAAAGAAAAATTATCTGGAAAGAAAAAGGGTCCGGAATAAGTCAAGATTTTTTATATACTTAGGAGGTTATTTCATTAGATGACAGGATCTACAACCAACCAAAAAATGCATCATTTCTTGTGTGACAATCTGATATATATATTTTTAAGACATTTTTTATGTTTATATATTCTTTTTATAGATACAAACAGGAATCGAATATATATATATATATATATATATATGTGTATAGGATACAGGTTCAATTCCTGTCGGAGGACGCACATTTTCTATGAAAATTTATCAGACATTCAGGCCAGTAAATGTTATTAACACTGTTTATTATAAACAGAGCATTTACTTAAATATTTGTATCTACAAAAAGAATGTATAAACATAAAAAATGTCTTAAAAATTGTCAGACTTTGTCCATTTCATAATGTATGTATGTATGTATGTATGTATGTAATTTTCTTCTGTATGAAGAAAAAGTCATTTTATGCTAAAAAAATGTTTTAATGTTTTTAGCAATACATTAAAGATGGGCTTAGAGTAAACATAAAAGGTTATTTGAACAGCTTAGAGCATCACCCATTACAGTTCACCTGATATATCATACTATCCAGTAACTATTCAGTAAAAAGAAAAAAAAAAACTATCCTTTTACTGCTGACTAAAAGATAAGAGACAACTGGGTTCATATCCAAATAGTCACTAAAACTGACCAAACAGATCTGATTTCAAATACTTTTTCTAGCAAACTATTTTTTTTCTTATAAGGATATAAAATAAATGGAATTTTATGTGTAAGAAATCAGATAATTATGGGATAGTTGAATGAATACTCTCTATTATTATGATGTTACTTCTGTTTGGTTGAAAGTTAGAGTGTATAAATGGTCAAAAGTTGAATGATGTCAAGAATGCTTGATTTGGGGAGTCAAGTTGAAGTCATTAACAACACAAGTGATAGAGTTCTTACAATCTAGAAATATATTCTGGCTTTACACAAGCCACAAATGGTTGATAAGTTGTAAAAAAAAAAATAACAATTCAAGCTGTCATCATTGGCTTTATCTTATATCCCAAAATTAAATTTCTTCTTTGCTGATCACTTCCTTTCTGATGATGGCATTGATGATTAAATTTATTGTGACTGTTCAGGGTCAGGACTAGAAGATTCCGGTTTTCCCCAAACCTGATCCCATTATCCATTCCTGTTTTCCTTTGCAAGACTTAGTTGGAGGTGAAAGAAAATCAAAGTTGAAGAAAGTGCCAATGGTGTGAATTTGTTTAAGGTGGACCTCAACTTGCCAGGAAGTGACCTACATACTTGATTTCATGACCATCCTCTGTGGAATGTATGGAGTGAGATATGCAGAATCTAGATATGAAACTTCAAATGACTGTCACTGGCTCTGTTATAATTTCAAGTGGAGCCTTTTGTAGCATGTCTGTCATGTATAGCCTTCTTCATTGACTGGTTCAACTATTGGGCTCTGTTGTAACCATCAACGACTTGTTCCACCATTGGGGTTTTTGGGGTTGGTCACGCTTAGTCTGGGTCCTCGATTTTTAACTTACTGCCAAGGGTGGCCTTCCAGGAGTTTAGAACTCCCAACAGCACTGTTCTCAGAGTCATTAGACCATGCAAGTCCCTCCACCATGACAAGGAGTGGCCATCAGAGGTATGCATATAGAAACATACACACATAAATACTCATATTTACACTAGATGTTGGAGGAAACAGTTTGTCATCAAATATGCTACTTATTATTATAATATAGAGAAAATAATAAAGGCATAAAATTATCTTCAAATATATATTTGATCAATCCTACTTTAGTGCTAATATTGCATGGTAGTGCAATTTTGCCTATTCATAAAGCTAAGACAGAAAAAATTTCTAATTTCAAGAACAGGTTCCAACCTGAAATAATAGGTTAATAATCCCGTTAGACCAATATTGGGAAGAGCATGCTGGTCTGAATTTTTTATTCAATCAGTGGATCTTTGCACCACAGTCATCACCACTCCCATCCATCTCACAACTGTGGCCCTTGGTGACATTCAAGGCAAAGTAGTGCAATGGCTTGCCAGTTCTTTTTGCACTGGGGATGTTGAAATTACCCTGTCCCTCCTCGCAGGACCTACAAATGTTATACTACTTAATAAACATCTCTCTCTGATCCACAAACACATTTTACCCAACATGTCGGGTACCTGTGAGCACTAAGAAAGAAAAAACCCAAAATAAAAATGTCGTCTTCCATGCAGGTGCTCCAAGCACCACATCTGGTCCACAAAACAAATTCCTGAAAAAGTCTAAAATCCAGTAGCCAATTCTGAATGTTGCCACAAAAAAAAAAAAAAAAAATATATATGCCTGGGATCCAGCACCTGTTAAACCTCAGATATTAAAACGGCACTCCTTACCAATGACAGGTAGTTCAGCTTCTCAGCCTCATGATACAAGTGCCAATCCATTAAACACCTCACTCATGTCAATTTCAACCCTGAAGAAAGGCATATGTCAACCCCATCAATAACACTCCACTTGTCTTCTCTAATCTATTTCAGGATTCTCACCTGACAACAACCATGACCTCAGCTAACCAACCCAAAAAAATCGGTCATCTCCTGGCCTTACTGACAACACCATTATATCTAATCACTTCCTTTACCAACAGCAACTAAAGAATCACATATCAACAATTTTGTCACCTCTTCACACAAGTATGTATATATTCTCAAATTTGATCAATACACACTGTTGAAATTTGAATCCTTCTTTAGAACAAACAAGGATTCCCTTGCAACCATACACTTGTTATAGCACAAAGCAGGAGGTGGTTTGAATTTATATTTTCCTTCTTCTAGACTGGTTGCCAACCAAGGCTATAGAGTTCAGTTCTTCCTGCTATTAATCCATAGCTGGTGGGGGTGGGGGGGAAATGGATTCATACTTTTCCCAAGGGTATTAGCACGTAAGTGAATGCAATGAACTTGACTGGAATTGAAACACAGCTCCCCAATTCCTCGATCTGTGCTGCTGTTTATTACTCTACTGTGCCTCCACACAGGTATGAATAACAAAGTAAATAATAAAAATCAGGTATTCATCTAAAAAATAAAAATAATCAGAATAAAATGAGTATTTGCAATATTCTGATTAGAAAGTAATAAAAGTCCAGCACTGATATTACATAGCAAGGTTGGTCTTAGGAAGATATGTATAGTTGTAATAAACCATTCTCAGCATAGGATAGAGACCACTTGTTTGCCCCTTATTTGATAATATTTAAAAACTTGAAAAATAATAACAAAAACTTCTACTTACAATCATATCATGTTGAATACATCGATTCTCATCTGATCACTGACGTTTTCCACTGATATGAATTGGAGAAAATTATATTGACACAATTGCTAGGTCTACTGTGAGGGAACCTGCAAGACAATTTCTCTTGTCAAAATCCATCTTGCACATTTATAAATCTACCATTCATCCTTACATTGACTATTGCTGCCATAACTGATCTACTGCTCCTACTATATATCTCAAGATTCTTGATAAACTTCAAAGAATGGTTTGTAATGTATTTGATCTTGATCTTGGATCTCAACTTCAGTCACTTTCTCACCAATATGATGTGGCTTCTCTCTACCTTTTCTCTAAATATTTTCATGGTAACTGTTTTGATGAGCATTTTCCCTAGCACCTCAACTACATGAAATGGCAACTAGGTCCCACCATTTTACTGTTGAACTAGAATCATGCAACTGCCACTTCTATTCTAATAGTTTCTTTTCTTGCACTTCTCACCTATGGAACTTTCTTCCAATTTCTTACTTCCCTGCCAACTACAATCTTCAAAAATATAAATGCAATGATAATTGCCATTTTCTGTCTTCTTAAATCCTGTTTCTTTGTCCTTTCCTCAATTCTTCTCACTAAAGTCTTCTCATTCTCTTTCATTCACTGTAAACTATGAATCCTAGTGGCATTATCACCTTGCTTGGGGTGAAATGATTAAAAAAAAATGCTTTGCAGATCTGTGTTATTAACTGTAAATTGTACAAGTGGATTAAAGCTTAAATTAAAACATATCATATTCCTTGATAGTTGTGAGTTCAATCCCTTGTTTAGTATTGCTGAAAAATAATGCACTCCAATTCAGTGGAAGAAACAGACAAGTGATATCAAAGCGAGTAAGATTGTCGAGTATTAACCGATTTGCTAATTATATATTCTAAACATGGAAAGCAGATTGAGAACAATCTAGCTCCATGGACTGAATGAATAAAGGGTTCAATTTGGAATTCCAAGAAGGTTATTGAGTAAGAAGGCAGACATCTAAAGATGGCTGAAGGGTTACAAGGGATGAAAACATTGAGAGTATAACAACCAAAATGATCATGCTTGTCTGAATATAATATAATAATGGTAATTCCACATCTGAAAGGTTTTGACAAAAATACTGTATTTTCTGACTCATTTATACTAAATTTCTATTAGTCATTGACAAAAGTGGTAAGAATAATATTAGCTTATTATAATTAATCAACAAGTATATAAAAATCAGAACAAGGTATATATTCTACATTCTGAATCTGAATGAATAATTTCCTTCACTGCCACAAAATTAATAACAGATACTATATATTTCAATCTTTTTTTTTTATAAAAGAAGCTCAAGATATTTTAAAACTACTATCAGTCCTATAACTTAAGTAAGCTATAGCTTAGGCCCAAACAACATTTGGTGACCTCTTTTTTTAAATATATTTTTATTTTATCAGTTTTTGTTCTTTAACATTAAATCATCAAAAATTATATATAATCATTAATAAATAATAATCATGTATAATTATCTTAAATTTATTTACTCAAATCTTTTTTTGAAGAAGGTTAAAGTCTGGTCCTGACCACTATATCATTATACACATGCAAACATTAAAAATTGCATTATGCATAACGAAGCTGGTAAATACCAAAGTTGAAAGAAAATTTTCAATGAAAATTAGGTGTTTTTATGCAAACCTAAAACACAAACTCTTAATGATACATTTTATATACTCTGCATTAATTACATAGTAGACTGTATTTGTGATCATTTATATACTTGTATATATCTTCTTTTTACTAAACTGTTTTTACCTTAGTGCTAATATTGCCCAGTAATACTGTTCTGCCATGTAGCTGATCATATAGCCGAGAGAGAAAAATCACCAGTCTTCAAATTAGGACTCAACCTCAGATAGTAGCTAAACAATCCCATTAGAGAAGCCTTGAATTATAATTTGCATCTAGCAACAAAAAGAAATCTTTTGTCTTGATTTTATTTATTATAACACAAAACTGTTATATTAGGCAAACCATAATTTCAGGTGATATGTTATGTACTGTTTAATAATGATCTAATTTTTTTTTTATTTCCCCACAGATTTCCTAACTTTAAAGTTAAATTATATAGTTTGGCAGCAGTGGTTTTATACAAAAAACATCACCTTATGACTTGACTTCACTGTGTCTTTTTAAAATAAAAATAAATTCATCTGCATATTTTTGCTTGCATGTAAATAATTTCTATTGACTGAACAACAAGCCTGTCTAGCTCCCATAACTGTAATGTCACTGAGTCTCTCTTATATCGGTTGGTGATATCATGGTTTCTTTCCATGTATACTATTTGTTAGTAGAATGGTTGATTTTGGACACTCAGGTTTCTCTTCTTTATTTTACTTCTTCACCAGACGTATGTTTTCAAATGATGGAAAGATTTAATGACCTTAAATCTAAGGGAAAAATAGATTAAATATTTGATACTCATAGGACAGATTCAAAGCAAGAGTGACAGAGGAAAACAATGGATGACCTACCTAGCAAGTTTCAATCTCTTTGATTAAAATTATCTTTCTGTAGAAAATACAAACTTCTTTTACCGGTGAAAAAAAAAAATCCACATTACTAGAGCTATACATAGACCCTGAGTTAGTGAAAATAAGTTTAACTTGAAGCTTGCAGATAACATATTTTTTGCTTAAATCTTTTAGACTTACATACTGTAATAGTAAAAGATGCCTTTCAGAAACTAAACAAAGAATTAAGACAGGAAAATTACATTAGAAACAAAGAAAAGAGTATTGAATTGCATCTATTTTCTTATACAGCAGCGAATGCTAACAGATGAAGAAGAAACTCAAAACAACAGAGATGTGGTTCATCAGACGGAGACTAGGAATACCATAAACAGAGCATGTAAACAATGAGAAAGTTCGAAAGAAAATGGGAACAAAAAGTAAACTTATACCTAAAATTTGAAAGATGCAATTGAAATTACTGGAATACATTATGAAAAAAGTGGGCTTGGAGATTTTAACACTCACAGGGCATACTGAGGGAAGGAGAGACAGAGGAAAACAGTAGATAAACTAATGAAAGGGGACAAAGAGGTATGGCAAAATGTTAAGTATTGCTTAGAAATACAAGATATAGGAATCTATGGAGAGCAATGATTATCTACACCCTGAAAAAAATGTAAAAGAAGGAAACCTTGGCAGTGATTTCATAATTTTAAAAAAATCATGTTTTTTTAAGATTGAGAGACTGATTTGTTTTCTATGGCTTATCAACCCTTTGCAAGTTATTTTAAGCCAGAAAATAATTTTAGAGTGTAAGTATATATATATATATATATTAAGTGTTAAAATATTGACATAAAAAGAAATTCAAATTTCCATAATATAAGTTTAACTTAATTAGCTACTATATTTTCATAATACTCACTCCCCTCTAACACTTTAAATTACTAATTTCTATATCCCCACCTCTATAACCTCTTTACCTATATTAATTATAATTTATAAACTTTCTCTAACTCTAAGCTCTCCCCAACTCTCTTTCCATTAATTCCTTACATCCTTTTATCTATATATTTTAAAGTTATTTTTAGACCCCCTTTTTATTCCTCTTTTAATTTTAAATTAATATTTCATTCTTCATATAACCCAAAATTAATAACATAAGATTAAAATTCGGGTTTAATTTTATAAGATTTCTTCCCGTAAGACAAATATTCTCCACCCTCCCCTGACAACTGTCTCGTGCCTTTCGCCTAACTGAAACATTGAAATGTATAAATTCTGTATTAGTTTTTCAACTGTTTTCTTTTCTTTTCTTTTTTTTTAGCTTTCACAGTTAAATTTCTATTTCTGACACAAACTCAGTCCACACCAGGGTTGATAAGACAGACGACTGATATCTTCATCTGTTGAGATAGTTTATTCCCCATATGAGGTGATTTGGGATTTTATTGTTTATTAATTATTTGCTCTGTAATAATAAATACATTGAGCTCTTTTTCTGGATCAGTTTTAATATTTTATATGACTAGGATCCACTTGGATTATATACGAATGGATTTCTTACCTTTACTATATATATATATATATATATATATATATATATATATGAAATAAAAAAAAATTAAGTAGATTTTCAGTTATTATAATATTGTCACAAGACAGTGTATTGTTAGCGTATTTATTGATTGAATCATTTTCTATGGCTTATCAACTCTTTGAAGATTATTTAAAGCCAGAAAATATTTTTAGAGTATAAGAATTTTGTGGGTGGGGGAGTAATAATAATTTAGTATTACAAGTTTTACTAATTAATCCATAGCTGGGGTGGATACGGTGGATTTATACCTTTCTCAAGGCTATTTGCGTGTAAGTGAATATAACGAACCGAACTGGAAATGTAAATTTACCTTTACGATTAACAGTTCCAAGCTATTATCCCTTACACCTGGTATTCCCAAGCAGTCACTCATCAAGGTACTACCCATGCTCAGTGTTGCTTAACTTTGGTGATCATATAGGTACTGGTATTGCAATGTGATGTGGTTGTAAGACTATGTTAGGTTAAATTCTGAAATTTAGAAATATTTTGTCTGGTTATTTAAGAATGTTCATATACTGAGAATCAGGGCTAGTGGAATGGACTCATGCCCTCCCCCTTACCCCAATTCTGCTACATCTCAATTTTCATAAGGTTTTATTCATATAAAATACAAATTGTATTGTAACTTAATTATGTACAATATTGGATCATATGCAATATAAGTGAACAATTCAAAACAAAAAATGAAAATAAATACAATGTATCTAAATACAAATTAGAAATATGTCATAAAAGATCATTCCATCTTAAATAAATCAACAATGCTTTGTGGCAATTTTTTTAACATCAACTTGAGATTTTTCTTGTTAAAAAGTTAAATAATTTTAGCACATTCAGCATTATGGATAAAAAAAAGAGTGAATTTTATATTGAGACTTAGCATGAGCAAAACGAATTCACAGATTTGGACGAAAAAAAGAAAAGACCCCAGAATGACATGAAAATTTGCAAAAATTTTTCATCTTTTTAATAGTCAGTTGGGCTTAGTTTTATTTGTTATACATATAAATGTAGGTTGAAAAAAAGCAAATGTTGATAAGATAGCAAGGATCAAAAAGGACAGCCCGGGCTCCCCAATTAATCTTGCACTCCCCCCCACACACACACTCCTCCCCCATCCGGGGGTAGTTCACAAATGGCCCTGCTGAGAATATGGTCATTTGAAAATCTCATGGTGTGTACCTAAAAAGAGTAAGGAAAATAACAAATATGGCAGAGGGTTGATTCAAACCTCAGCAGTTAAAATTATCATTGATAGTTGTTGATAGAATGAAGGCAGAAGTTGAAGAGAAAAATAGTCGTTTGAATCCTTAGATGAATATGTCTTGCTGCTACTACAGGATAAAGAAAGATCTAATGTATACCGAGTCATAAATGAACATGTTTAAATTTTAGGCATGTTTCTTTTTATGGATTTTATTTGATAGCTTTGTAACAAACAGTAAATTATGCTTGCACACTGGTAATACATCATATTTATATTTGTTTGTATAACTATAAAATATAACAAAACTAAATATTTTTTTTAATAATGAAAGAAAGATTTCAAACTTTAGAAATATAATGTAATTTTATAACAAATTTTTTTACTTGAATTTTCATGCACAATTTTTTATTGTACAGCTTGATTCAAATGCATACAGCACATATTTTCTTGTAGATTTGAATTTTATTTTTAGACAGTTATATTGAAGATTTTATATTAAGATTTATGCTAACTGAAAATATTCATAAAATTTGTCTCATCTTGAAAATAAAGATGCCAACAAAGCAAAATTTAAAGAAAATGTATTCCACTCATTTTTATTTATATTTACAGTCTATGGCTACAGAAATTTTTAACTTTTAAAAATATTTCATCTTGCATATTTTTAAGTCGTTGCTTCTTTTTAATTTAGATAATCTAAAAATATTATTGCATTAATATTTTATTTTGAAAAAACCATCTTATTTAAATTTGTATATTCCTATCAATGAATGTTCACTAATTAATGAACATGTTTAAATTTTAGGCATGTTTCTTTTTATGGATTTTATTTACTAGCTTTGTTAAAAACAGTAAATTTTGTTTACAATCAGGTAAACAATAAACCTACATTATATTAATTTATATAACTATAAGGTTTCAATGTTTTAATATAAAAAAAATTATGGGATTTCATGAACTTTGGAAACCTAATAATGAATTTTGTACTTGAATTTTTATGTACAATATTTCACTTTATTGCTTTCTTTCACCACAAGCACATATTTTATTGTATGTTTATATTTTTTTATTTTTAGCCATTTATATTGAAGATTTAAAATTATGATCGCTGGAAAATTTAAAAAAAAAAAAAAAAAAAGGTTTTGTCATGAAAAAGACACCAACAATGCAAAATTTAAAAAGAAAAAAAAAATCTCACTCATTTTATTTTACATTCTAAATTTTTGTTTTAAAAATATTTCCTCTTGCAGATTTTTAAATCATTGTTTCTTTTCCGTTTTAATTAATATTTCATTTTGAAAAAAAGAAAAGAAAAAAAGACATCTTATTGAAATCAGTGTTTCTAATCAATGTGGATTTACAAAAAAAAAAAGATCCCACTTTTTTTGGTGCATAATGTTCAAATCTAATTTATATACTTTTTTTTTTATTCAAATATCAATAAGAACAGAAATGTAAAAAGAGAAAGAATGCACAAATCAAAATAAGCGGTATTTTAATAAATTATCTTGGGGAATCAGAAAACCCTATAGAGTCTATTTCTGGAGGGGAGTGATCTTGAAAAACCGAGAATCTCAAGAGTAAAATGTGACTACTGACTGATGCAGTCTTTCAAAGTCGCGGCTGACAGTTGGACTAGTTGAAAATACGCGAGAGAGAGAGAGAAAGATGGAAGCAACGTTAGCCTCGGGCTCGTAACATGTCATTAAATTTATTGTTCTGTTTCATGGGAGGTAACTTCAGCTAAACTCATCTGGTTCAAGTACCTCCACTTGCGCGTGTCCCACAATTTTCTCTGCTTATACTCAGTGAATTAGAAAAAATTATGGCGAAATACTATTCTTCTTTTTAACTCGCTATTTTTTCTGATTTTTTGCTGTGTCAAAAGATTTTTATTGCAGTCATCTGATGAATAGATAATTCCAAAACTCTATTTTCTAAGCAGTAACAGAGCAGAAAAATTGCTGATGAAGATTTGAATCAAGACAATATTTGATAAAATTCAGCAATGTTCATGATTTATTTTATACTCTTGCTCAAAGATAAAAGTGTATTTAATATTATATTTTCTGAAAAAGTTAAACCATAACAAAAAGTAATATGAATGAAGTGATTAATTTCATAAATAATTTCCTTTTAAAATATTTTCACTCGTATTCAGCTTTTTAAATGTAACATGAATTTGAAAAAGAATTTAAGCTCCAGAATGAATAAATAAATAAAGCAAATTATATACTAATGAGTGTAATTGAAACCTACAAACTGATATATTTTAACACTTCCATGAATAATTAAGCGAGAAAGTTAAACTATAAGACTTCAAAATTAATTGAAGCCATATTACAAATACATCATTAAATCTATTGCAAGTCAAAATATTTTTTAAATTGATATTACCAATACATGCACACAGATATATATATATATATATATATATATATATATATATATATATGTGTGTGTGTGTGTGTGTGTATGCATAACAAAATATTATTTAAATAATTTTTAAGCATTGACATCTTTAATGGATTAAATTTTTTATATATGAAGCCTTCAGTATGTGTGTGTTAATATCTTGTAAACAAAGCTAAATTTAATACAGTAAATGCCCATCATATATATATATATATATATATATATATATATATATATATGTGTGTGTGTGTGTGTGTG
Source organism: Acanthosepion lycidas (assembly GCA_963932145.1). Taxonomy (NCBI): domain Eukaryota; kingdom Metazoa; phylum Mollusca; class Cephalopoda; order Sepiida; family Sepiidae; genus Acanthosepion; species Acanthosepion lycidas. The sequence continues at coordinate 28,470,445 of OZ010575.1, forward strand.
TGTGGTGACAGCAATCCTTCTTTTATACAAGTCCAAGTTTTGTTAAACACGACTGACAAGGTACTTGCAATTAAGCTTTTTATTTTTCTTGTGTTCATACAAATGTTTGCTTTTCTGAACATAAAGTGTGCGAAAACTGTCCAAAAGTCCTGCATATTCAAGTGCTTTTGGAAATCAAAGACAATTTTTATTTTTTATTTTTAACCAATGTGTGGGTTTTTATGTATGTGTCTGAAGTTACAGGCATGTTTAATTTTCCAAACATGGTCAGCACATTGTGCCTGAGTTCGTAGTTAATGTTATTGAGTGTTGATTTTTCTTGTTTTATTATTAAGGCTTCCAACTGAAACATTGTTACCATGGCAATCATGCTACTTAGAAATGATAGGGCTAATTTAAAAAAATGTTAACAGTTTATGAAATTTAAAATAACTGCAAACAAATCAGTGAGATTTGTACACAGGAAAAATGTTAAAATAAAACACAAATATAGCGATTTCATGTAGGAAAATAAAATAAAAAAAAAGCTATGGTGAGAAAAATAAAGAACATATATCCAAGAAAAACATACTTATAATTTAAATTATAATTGATGAGTATGTTGCTTAGATATTAAGGAAAATATAGAATTTAATTAAAATTTTCATTAAGATCTTTAATCAGTATCTATTTTAATATTATTTTGTTAAGTATTATCATAGCCAGAAAAGGTGATATTTTTATGTCTATATGTGATTTCCCTAAACATTATAATATCAAATTCTCACCATCATCTATGATATATCTGACTGGACTCTTTTACTCTCTTTTATCTGCCAGTAATATTTTAAGGGATATGTGTAATTTCTGTATTTTTCAATTTGTTTCTATCAAGCCAAAATAGTATTTCAGCTGATTATCACATTTTATACTAGATCTATAAATAATAGTTCATTGGGTATTTAAGGGACATTTATTATTATTTCGAAAGTTCCATTTTCTCTACATTTTTTCTTCTGTTATTTCATTGGTGCAGTTGTTGAAATTATCCAATAATTTATTATTATGATAGGATATTAATTTTTCCATATTCTTTACACAACTGTAACTTACATTTAATATTACACCCAGCACTCACTCTGTGCTATTTTATATATATATATATATATATATATATATATATATATATATATATATATATAAAAACAAGTAGATGTGCATACACACACATGTATATAGACATACATACAAGTGCGTGCGTATATATATATATATATATATATATATATATATACACACATAATTATATACATATATACACATATAATTTTATATTTATATATATATATACACACACATAATTATATACATATATACACATATAATTTTATATTTATATATATATATATACACACACACACAGATATAATTATATATATATATATATATATATATATATATACACACAGATATAATATTATACATATATATACACAGATATAATTATATATATATATATATATATATATATATATATATATACACAGATATAATATTATACATATATATACACAGATATAATTATATATATATATATATATATATATATATATATATATATATACATACACATACATACATACTGTATAAGACTTTTGCACCATTTGTAACATTGTAATACTGTAGACACCCACATAAAAATGGAGGAGGTGGTTTTATCTTGAGCTCAAGCATTTGTGTTTGGTGGACCAGCAGATAATTCCTTTTGAAGCTTGGTTTTCTAAGCAGCATCCACTTTGACTGAAGGGGAACAGGAAGTAAAGAAGAAAATGTGGTTTTTGGAGATCAAGTGACAACAAAACCGGAAATAGGGTATATCCGGGTGCTGGTCTATATTAACAGTCATGCTTGGGATTGGGGAGAGTTCTGATTTGCCCTTAGCAGGGAAACAGACTTGTCTATCACACAGTTCTTGTGCTGTCCATTCGTATTGCCAGCCACCACATCCAGGATGAGTAAATGTGTGAGCAGTTGGTCGGGGGAAGAGCTGAGCTTTTAGACCAACATAGCGGAAGTTGTCCTAAGTATCACCTACCTACCCACCTACCCAGGTAGGCAAAGCCCTGAATAAAACATAAAATATGGGAACCAGGGTTTCTGTTCTTATTTCTCTATGTGGAGTTGTCTTTCATCTTCTTACCCTGTGACCAGTGGTTGGTCTTTTTCCCAGCTTTCAGTGCACACTGACAAGATCAAAAATCGAAATGCAATGTGAGGTGATCATTGGCCTTTGAAAAGCTTGTGTTAGGGTCAGACGTCTTGGTGTATATTTACAACATGTCTAATTTATTTCTAAATGCTTATAGAGTAGTATACTTAATGGTAAACCCTATTAACAAATTTGAAAAATCAGCTCTATATCCCATACATTACTTCAGTTTGTATACACTGTAGTGTACTTAACAGTTTTATTTTTAAATGTAATAAACTAATTTGAAAATGAACTCTATATTCCATACATTACATAGGTTTGTACTGTAGTGTACTGAACAGTAAACATAAATAAACAAATTTGAAAATCAGTTCCATATTCTGTACATTATTTTGGTCAGTAAATGTAATAATCAAATTTGAAAATCAAGTTTATTTATATTCTGTACATTACTTCAATAGTGTACTGAAAAGTAAACATAATAAACAAATTTGAAAATCAGCTCCATATTCTGTACATTACTTTGGTTTGTATACTGTAGTGTATTGAACAGTAAAAACATAATAAAATAAATTTAAAAATCAGGTCCATATTCCTGTTACTTCGGTTTGTATACTAACTGTAGTGTACTGAACAGTAAATATAGTAAACAAATTTTAAAATAAATATATTCCGTACATTACTCCACTTTGCACATTGTTACACTGTGAAGTGTAAATACAGTACAAGTAATTTTTTGTTATCTATTTTGACAATTTTGAATCAAGACTAAATTTCCTCAATCACAGTTTTCATACAATATACTAACTATACAGAATGGTGATTTTTTCTTAAATTTTTATTTTATAAGATTCTGTATCTAGTCATAAATTTGGTGGTCATTAAACAGCTAATTCCTCAAGTGAGGAGTGGTTATATATATATATATATATATATATATATATCAAATAAGAAATGATAATTCAGTATAATGTGTTTAATGCCTGTGTGAAATAGTAAATAAAATATTTGCTATGTTAGGATATTTACTTTGTAAAAAAAAGTTCTGATCAGCAATGCTATCATTTAAAAACTATCACAATGTATTCCACTTCACAGTTTTCATTTCTTGATCAATAAACATCAATAAGGATCTGCCAAATTTTTTTTAACTATACATTAATCTTATAATTAAGATGTGTTAGGTTCATTAAACCAAATAGATGCCAACTTTGAACTTGAAAAATGTAACTTGATTATTTTTTCTACTCATTAGAAACTAGCAGATAAAACTTAATCTCATTTGACAATGAATTTATTTTGTTTATTTTTATAGAATGGCTTATTTTTGTTTCTCTTGATGTTACCAAACCTTCATACATAAGTGATTATTATAGTATATGGCTGTCTCTCCCATTGTTTATCTATTTCAAATATCCTACATTATAAATACATATATACTCAGCTGCAATTTATAAAATAAAGAAATAAATTGAAAATGTTTTCAAAATAACTAATCAAAAATTTGAATTTGTTTTGGCAGGTTTTAAACTTCTTTGAATAAGAAAAGTCATATTTTTTCAAGCATTTAGTTTTAAAATTAAATTTTTGCTATTACAAGTTTTTATTATTATTATTGTTTTTTTTTAATCAATTTGCTCCAAGCACAGCAATAATACCACTAAGACACAAGGGGCTACTGGGAATGAAAAAAAAGAAAAGATTTTAGAAGTAACCAGAAACCCAATCCTAAACAGGGAATAAGGGATAAACCTCTACTCCTGTTCAAAATACCAGGGAGGAGTGTCAATTGCGTAATAGGTCAACCTATTTACTCCTATTGAGGAGAAAAAAAATCAGATTTCAGACAGAAACATAAGAAGTATAGAATTGAAGTAGACATTAGAAGGAATAGGAAACCCAATCCTAAACAAGAAACAAAGGATTAACTTCTAATCCTGTTCAAAAGAGGTGTGTGAACAGGGCAATAAGTGGATCTATTTACTCTCAGATAGTTCTTAACTGCAAGAAATAAAGTACACAACTGCAAGGGTTGGAATATACATGTGTGTACTCCATTCTCTGTAGTTGTAACTAAGAATATAAAGGTGAAACAAGCTGCTCTCTAAAAGTAAGACTGGGGTAAAACAATGAAATTGGGCATGGCTAATCACATATGGAGGGAAAAGAGTAGTCATCAGCTCCTGTAGAATGAAGTGAAAATACTTGACAAGGAAGAACACTGGAGAGTTAAATGTCTGAAAGAATCACCACACGTGCTAAGCTATGAGAGCCTCATTAGTATAAAAATAAATACAAAATAGGAGCCGCTAATAAAGAAAGAAAGACAATGTCAGCAAGTCTTCAACTACAACAATCATAATCAAAATATAACAGACAGCAGCAGTTGCAATCAACAGATAAGTTAGTTTTAAGGCTCCAAGTTCACTACAGCAAATTGTTCTATGGCACAATAACATAGTGCATTAATTTATGAATTTGGTGACAGTGATTTGGGGTTCAATACCTGGGTTGGGCAGTGTGTACATGCACTTAGTGTTGAGCAATGACTGAGCAGTACTAAATAAAGATAAGAAATAGATGATATCTCTCATGGAACGAGAACAGTCTGCCCCCGTAGATTAAATAAAGGTTTCAGTTCAGAATTCCCTGTAGGTTATCTTGATCGATATATATGCCTGAGGAAGAAATGTCATGATAACAATGATAAAGATGAGGATGATAGTCTGAATATAAATATATTTATTTAAATATACTGTTCAAAATAAACAGTGTCAACTCAAATATAGGTGTATTATATATATATATATATATATATATATATATATAGACAGACAGACAACAGAATATATTATTAGAGCTGCTTTGTATAATCAATACGTTTGTATGCATGTTTTTACTGTATACCTACTTTTGCAACTTTGCATATAGATAGATAATATTAGTGGTATATATATATATATATATACATATATATATATATATATATATATATATATATGTACATACATACACACAAAAGTATATATTATTATTGCTGGTTTGTATAATCAATACATTTGCATGCATGTTTTTTACTGTATACCTACTTTTGCATATACATATATATATACACACACACACACACACACACACACACACACATAACAGTATATATTATTATTATTGCTGGTTTGTATACTCGATACATTTGTATACAAGTTTTTTTACTGTATACCTACTTTTGCATCAACCACAGACAGACTGTTTTGCTGTATCACAGCTCATCAGTGTGGCAAGACATCCAATTGCTTCAAGCCAGGATTGAAACTCAACCAATTTGGCATCACTCACCAACTCTACCCCTAAGCTATCAGCATATTATATACGTGATGTACATAAACGCTAACCCAGCAGCCAGAGCACTCAATTCCGATGAGTGTGTGTGTGTGTGTGTGTGTATTGAATTTATTAAACATTTTTAAAAATTAGAACTCATGATATTTAATGGAATGCATTTGTTAATCTTAGCAGTCTGGCACTAAACTGAGACCTAAGCTTTTAATCTCAAACTTTTTAAATCAGAACATTAAACATAGTAATATAAAATTCACTCAACTATATAAACAAAGATATGAATTATTAATCAATTATTAATTGAAAAACAATACAAACTACAATATAATAATATATGGATATGTGCATAACATAAGAGTCATTGGTACAGAAAATTGGATTGGTATTTCTTTTTTATATTCAATACTTCCTGAATATTAACTTAAATTACATTCCATTAACCAGTGAGTAATTATAGAGTTCTATTGATGCATATACTGTCAATAAGTCCAAGTGATATTTCTACCATTCTTAGAGATTTCTGGACAACTGAATGCATTCTTTTTTTTTAACAAGTTTAACAGAACAAAAAAATTTTATTGCATTTTCTACTATGTTCCTAGAAAAGTTTATGACATTCAGACATGTAAGTTTTTTATTTTTTTTTTATTTTTTGAGTAAACTTTACTCTGTAAAAGGCCCAGGGGCCACTCAAAATAAAGGGTTACATTAAGAGGCAGTTTGTATGGATAGGTGAGGAAGGTGATGGATAACCCTAACCTTGAACAGGTTAAGATTATAGTGATAAGGAAAACATTCTCTTGGGAGTCGGTTCCACAGCGGAATGTTCACGGGTACAAGCTGTTAGAGTGGAACTTACTTCTCACTGACGCAATAGAGAGTAAATGTGGGTGTTTTGCTATATTGTAAGTGGCTTGGCAGGCCCTTGCCATGAAGGTTAGGCCTGGCAGAACCCAGGAATGTAGTTCATTCAAGTACTTTCCGTGAAAGTAGTTAGTGAATTCTTTTTGTAATGTAAAAAGTGATGCATACACACAATATAATTTCCAAAATAACAGAAAAAGCAGTACAGAGTCGTGCTTAATCAACATCTCACTTCATGGCCGAGTTCGTCAAAAGCTCTATGGACTGTTTCTCCTGCAAAGGGGGACACAGGTTTGAGTCCTGCTGGAGAGCGCATTTTTCTTTAATAAGATTTTTCGAATATTCAGGTCGGTAGAGAAAAAAAAAAGAAAATACTATTTAAAAAATAAACAGAATATCTACTCAGATATGGTATCCACCAAAAGTAACTTTTAAAGTGAGAAAAAATTCACTATATATATATATATATATATATATATATGAGTGGACACTGAGGTCAACACCGAGTGGCAACAGTCTGTTTCAAGCTTGAATACAATCTTAAGGTTATGTGTGCTGGGTATACAACTAGTTAACAGTCATAAGATAATTAAAAAAAATTACTCAATTTACAAAGAAAACAATAAATTCCTAAAGAAATTCAACGTCCCTATGAAGGAAATAGATAAAAATATACAATCGAGAAATTAAGTTAAAAATGGATGCTAACACAAGTGTTAGGCAATTTAATAAGCACCTGGGAACAAATACCTTTAAATTCACAGTGAAATAACAATGTGGATGTAGATAAACAGAAAAACCATTAGTGGCTGAAAAGTGCATAGCTAAAAGAAGAGATGGAGGCATTTACAATTGTTACACAAGACCAAAGCCTAACTAACTGGAATTACTAGGCAAACACAATAAAGAATGGTGCTGACCCAGTATGTAGATTACATGAACAATATTTTGAGACTATCAGCCTATTATTAGTTTGGTTGTCCAATCTTAATATTGAAGGAATACAAAGCTCAACATTTTAAGATTGGGCAGTATATCCATACCCACATGTTCCGCATACTGAAAATATATATAGTGAAAATAGTATAAACAACATCCTAAGCCAGTTATGGAAAGCTACTATTCTTTGGTACTAGAAATTGTGATTAAATATTATAAACAAAACAAAAAGAAAATTCCTTCTCAAAAATGTGGCAGTGCTATTAGATAAAAATATAACTGTTAAAGGATATGGCAAATTAAATAAATATAGAATTTGAAATGAAAAAATGGTGGCATCTTAAAACTACTGTTATAAGTAAATCTGGCAGCAAAGCCTCTGACTGGGATATTGGAGGTTTTGAATGATCGAGAACCACCTCAATTGCTATTGTTCTGAGCTACACCCTCACCTGGAGTGGTAACACTTTTTAGGGTCCCATCTATGGGAAAATAATGAGCCCCCAATCAATAACACTATGAAAGTATAAAACGACATTTTAATAGTAAAAATATCAGCAATACATTTTTATATAAAAAGATCGACACTACATGATCAGCAATAATTTTATCTATAATTGAAGGCATACAATTGCATTCAAAATAAATTTAGTGGAAACCATAAAATTGTTCAATTATTTAGATTTCAACATTGAAGGTTGATATGCCATGAAACAGAATCAACCAACACAAACTCTTTCATGATATTAATCCATATAATATCCTACAATTTCTTTAATCAAACTGTATTCCAAAATATTTCAACAAAATAACATAAAACACATATCAGTGCCTCTAATAATTATGTCCACACAAACATTTATATGCACAAAAACTGAGTATCATCTGCCATGTAGGCAATTGTGGACATATATTTTTATGAACTTCAAAGCACCCAAGAAAATTAAATTTTGGCATTAAATGAGCCATAAGTAGTTGATATGCCATTAAACAAATCAATTAACTACTGTTATATGTATAATAATTGGAGACCTGGGTACAAACAAAGATACAAATATGAATATTAAAAAAATCCATTGCAGCTCCTGCTTACAAGTAATACAAAAAATTGCACTGTGTGGAACTGCTTACCTACTCAAGAAAGTATTATTAATGTAAAGAAAATATAAACACAGTTAAGTAGTACATGTTAAGTAGCACTTGACATCAGAATTTGTGCAAAAAGAATTATTTTTTTTAAAACATTTCACCCCAAGCAAGGTGATAATGATTCTAGGACACAATGGGTTACACAGAGTGAAAGAGAATGAAAAGACTTTACTGAAAGTGAGGAAAAGGACAATAAAGGAACAGGGTTCAGGAAGACAGAAAATAGCGATTGATGTTGTATTTAAATTTTTGCTACCTTGCCTTACATAAAGTCTAGACAGTGGTTCCCAAACAGTGCACAGCACCTCATAGATGCAGCAGAAAAGAATAGCAGGTGAGGTGGAATGATTGAAAGACAATCAAAGATTTAGAAACAGTTTCAGGAAATTCATATGTCAAAAATAAATATGATTTCAAAATTTAAAATATGGATTACTTGTAATTGCATGCATGATTCCCAGTATAGTTATAAATAATTAGTGACCAATTTTATCATTGTGATATTTTTGTATTATATCAAGTATTAAAAATATAGTAACTAGGCTCTGTAAATTGGAGGAGAGAGTTATCAATGATAATGTTCCAACTTCAAATCTGTGGTTATCTCTCTTTAACCTTCCCTCTGCTTTTATTTTTAAATGTACTTTTGAACAGATAAAATTTGGTGAAACGTGAGCAAATTTTCATTCCGAAAATGTGGACCAGAGAAAAAAAGTTTGGGAACCACTGGTCTAGGGTAATGACCCAATAAGGGATTGTACTAAGCAGAAAAACATGATGATAATGATGATGGACATGTCTGTACATACTGAAAAAATGAAACACCTTCCTGAAAACTACAGAAAAATTCTCCCAAATACAAATATCTCAAAATAGAAATTGAAAGAATGTGGTGGGCACATACCACAATAATACCATTGACAATAGGTGCTCTCTGTCTGGTCAAGAAAGGAAAGGTAACAAAACCGCTGACAGCATCAAGATACAAAATGTCCTCAGCACTGCACACATATTAAGGGGGACTCTATCCATCAAATAACCCCATAAAACCCTCATGGTAGCCACAAGACCAAGAAAGGGACTTGGCTTCATGACTGAACAAAGCAGCTTATCAAGAAAAAACTCTCAATAATAACAATGATGGTGATAAAGTAACAGAAATGGGAAGTAATTTAATTAAGAACATGCTGATGATAATGATTACAAGCTGATTTATTTTATAAATTTTTTTTTTTTTTTTTTTGCCAGGCAAGGTTACAACTTAGAAGCTGATAAGGATAAATATATATATATATATATATATATATATATATATATATATACACACATTTTTATTAAATACAGAAAAGCATAAAACTGCAAAAACTATTTTCTTACTGAATTATTTAAGTGATAATAATTCACTTATTAATAATCCAAAGGGATCAAGGCTAGAAAGCTCAGAGAAGATTCATTGATTTTATGGGAGATGAGAGAAGATCGAGAGGGGTTACAGAAGATGAGAAAAATTTAAGTGGAAGATGGGAAAATTGATTTCACTGACATTATTCACGTTTGATGTAGAATATAAAGAATGCATGGGCAAAGGGGTGTCTTGTCAAACATTTTGTTAAGATTCATTTAGCATTGATTTTTATTCATATTTAAGTTTTTAGCCATTTTCTTCTTTTTTTTGCATTTTTGATTTTTTTCTTTCAATTTTTTCAGCCTTTTTGATTTTTCTTTCTTTCTTTTTTTTGCATTTTTCATTTTTCTTTCTTTTTTGCATTTTCGATTTTTTCTTACTTTTTTTTTTGCATTTTTCATTTTTTTTTTTTTGCATTTTTGATTTCTACCTTTATTTTGGCATTTTACTTCATTTTTTTTTTTTGCATTTTTAATTTTTCTTTCTTTTCTTGGATTTTCGATTTTTCATTTCTTTTTATTTAAAAAAAAACCCAAATCAGTGTTCTGTCAGCTTGTGCACAATTATTTTCTTGATTGGAAATAGGGAATTCAGTTAGCAGTGACTAATGAGCAGTCACACGGAGAAAACACTTGCCAGCATTTTATGTTCTGGTAGAGGGAGCTTGTTTCTCTCATGTATTGTGCACATGCTTTATTTAAAACAAGCAAGGTTAACTACTATTGCCTGGATTATTATTCTTCTTCTTCAATGTGGCTTGCCCTTTCAGGACAATGGTGATCATGGGTCTCCACAATTACCTATCCTTTCTAGCCCTTAGTAGGTTTTGTCTTTTTACTATCTTTCCTAATCCCTGTTCTACCAACTGTATACACAAACTCATTAGGTAGGTTATATGTTGCTTTCTTTGTCTCTCTTGCTTTCAAGACTTGTGAGTATCAAAATTTTCTAAGCCCTCCTTCCTCATTATGTGCACTAGAAATTTCAATTATCTCTTTCTGATGTTAAGTATAAGTGCCTATTTAGTTTCCATTTTCTCTAATACTTTGTTCTTACATGTTTAGTTCATGATATTCTCAGTATCATTCTATAGAGCCACGTTTTTGTCATCTCAAACGTCTTCTTCAACAGTGAGGAGATTGTCCAGCAGTCAATGCCATATATAAGAATTGATATTACATAGCAGTTCAGTAATCTTTTTTTGCTTTTGATGACACTTTCCTGTTTCTTAATAACTTGCTTAAGTTTTGGGAGACATCTTTTGCTATCCCAAGTTTTCGATGTTGCACTTTCTGTATTCTATTAAAATACATCCTAGAAATCTAAATTATTGTACTTGCTGGATTTCGGACTCTACAATTTTTTAAAGTTTTTTATTACTTTTCTCTGACTAAATTTATTACTTTATCCATATTTATATAATAATTGAACTCAAACTGTATATATATATATATATATATATATATATATATATATGTATTTCTTAAGGTTAAATTTAACACTTGTTTCTCCCCCAGTAAAGTTAAGAAAGAACATTGTAACAAATAATGTCTAATTTGATAGAAAATTGTATTTTAGCACAAAGTTTATGATACGTCCAAATGAAAAGCAGGAAAGTCTATAATATTTCCATAAATATATACATAATAATTAATTTAAAAGGACTTGAAAAATAATAATAAAAATTATAACAAAAAAGAAAAGACTACAAGTGATAGATTAATATATATATATATAAAATGGGCAAGAGTAGACATAAAAAATATGTTTTTTGTCATTTAGGCATTATTTTAAAAACAAATTTATTGTTTAAAAGAGAAATAAATTAAAAAAATAAGTATTTAAAAATA
>OZ010575.1:28489678-28557178 GCA_963932145.1 Acanthosepion lycidas
TAGCTTCAACGTATAATTTATACGTTAGCTTTTGTCCTGATGTAAATTTTTCATGTAAAAAAATTTCACCTGTCATTGAATTTAATCTGAAATGTGCTTTGGCAATATTGGAAGTCTTGGAACTAAATTGGTATGAAATTTCACTATTTTTGTCCAAATCAGAATCTACAGCTGACAAAATGGCAACTGGAATAGTAACATCATGTTCATAACTGATAGACACATTGTAAACATTTTGGGAAAAGATGGGCGCATTATCATTGACATCGGTAACAGAAATATGAACATCAAGAACACTTTGTTTGGGTGGTGAGCCACCATCTTTAGCAATCACCTGAACAACATAAGAATCCTGAACCTCTCTGTCCAATCTTTCTTCTAAAGCAATACTGAGTTTTGAAATGCCGTCAAGACTTTTAAAGACAGATAAAGTAAATGGCTTGTTCATGTTTTTTTCTAAATGATAAGAAATTTTAGAGTTAAGGTTCCCGACATCTCTGTCAATTGCATTTGGTATGGATATTTTTGTTCCAGTTCCAACATCTTCATAAAACTGAATGTTGACCTGTTTCTCAGGGAATTCTGGTTGGTGGTCATTAATGTCTTGTACAATCACTTTGACTTTTAGAATTTTCAAGAAGGTTTTTACCCTGCGAACTGCAACTTTGATTATTTGAAAACATTCCTTGTTATTAACACAAAGTGACTCAGCATCCAGGGTTTGGGAAGTGTACAGTTTACCCGACTTCTTTTCAACTCTAAACAACTGGACACTCTCCCCAAGTTGGCTGAATCGAATCAAGTTGCGATCTTGCATAGGGACACTGTCCATCAAATGAGAATCAGCAGCTATGTCACCCACGAGGGTATTTGGACTTTTTCCTTCCCCCACATAGTAGGTGAGGTCCACACACAGACAGAGGTGTAGAACAGACAGCAGGACATATGCAGGTAAAATCATGTTCAGCCGGCTCCTTGGTAGAGAATGAGAGTAAAATCCATTCAATCCATAAAGAATATCAAAAATTTACCTGAAATGTTAATTAAAATAAAAATAAAAATTAACATGAAACATTAATTTAACACAGCATGACTCGTATACATTTACATTATATATTTAACCTTTGTCACTCTGTAACTTCATTTTCTGTACAAAAAGTTTTATCCTGCCATTGAAGATGACTGATCCCTAAACAATAGTGTTCGAATTTCATAGAAGTGTTGTCATCTCCTGTTATGGCAACAGAAAACAACTTTGAGTTAAATTAAAAATAAGGATTCTGTAATTGAGAGGTGTTGAAAAAGAACACAATGGAAAGGGAAGTAATATTAATAATGCAGTGTTAAAGGTTAATGATCATTTTAACAAATCCAGACCTTTTAAAGTTTCTGTTTGAATTTCTGGGATAAGGAATTATCATTATATATATTTACACTATTTATATGAAGATTATTATCCTTGCTATCATGTCTTATCTGTTGTACCCTCCAGCCTTCATCTGGTGTACACTGATCTACATAACCTATAGAGAATTCAAAACTGAAACATTTATTTAATCCACAGGGGTAGACTGTTCTCATTCCACTCCATGTAACTCAGGATATCCCCTCTGGTTTTTATTTTTAGTACTGCTTAGTTGTTGGTTACCCTAAGTCCAAGTACACACTACCTGACCCAGAGATTGAACTTACAAATCACTATGTCACCAAATTAATGACACAAAACTCAAAGCAGAGTTAAAGCATTAGAAAAGAGCCTACCCTAATAGATTTAATAAAGTGTTCAGTTGCGAATTTACTGTATGTTACCAGATTGACATACCTGATAAAACTTAATAAAGGCCAGAGTACACAACTGCAAACAATGTTATTCTTTTACTGTTTTTTATAAAAGAAAACATTATAAACCAATGCTCACAATAAAAAATCATTAACAAAATACAATTTGAGAAATAAGTATCTTAGCCTTTCCTATATTTAATGTTAATTCACAGATGTAATAATTTTATCAATGTTCTTCTCCATAGATTTTCCACTTATAATGAAAAGTATGCTGGACTAATAGTTAACAGCTCAGATTAAGGAACCCAGAGAGCTGAGTTTGAGTCCCAGTCAAGTTCATTACATTCACATGTGCTAATACCTTGAGAAAGGTATAGATCCATCTCTTCTCCCCACAGCTATGGGTAAAATAGCAGGACAGACATGGTTTTGTAGCCTTAGGTGGCAACCAGTTTAGGAGAAGGAAACTTTGAATTCAAACCACCTTCTGCCTTGTAGGTTCTCTCTGTTTAGGCAATGGCTTGAAGTTGGTAACTTCAAAAACAAATCCACCTCTTAGAGGGGTACAGGGTAACTTCAACATCCCCAGTGGAAAAGGAACCAGCAAACCATTGCAATATTCTACCTTTGAATGTCGCCATGATCCACAATTGTGAGATGGAGGGGAATGCGGACAACAGTGGCAAAAATGTGCTAACTAAATAAAATGAATGAATGAAAAGCATTTACTATTTTTAGCTATGTGCTTTCATTTTAAGTAAAGTTAACAAAAACAAATTTAAACATTATTTCTATTTGTATATAATATTTTAAAATAAACCGTATTTGTAATATAAAGAAATAAAAAAAAAGAAATAAACAAACAAGTCTTCTTGCAAAATATTTAAGCAGATAATAAATGCCCAAGTGTTGAATTAATGACATTGATTAAGTCATTATTCTGAGCTCTTGGCCCAGCAAGTAAAAAAATTATGGTAGAACGTACACAGATATGAACAATAAAAAATAAATTAATTTACACACCGCAATTTATTTCCTGCATTCTTTTTTCCATCTACATTGCACTCAGTAGGTTTCTGCGTTTATGCTATCTACCATGAGTAAATCTAGAACATGACCAGTAATCAGTGTAGATTTTCTTGTGATGTTATCTCCCTTGGAAGCAACAGTCGTGCATCGACTTATGTTCATTATTTCATATCAATGGAAATTTTTTAAAACAAATTTCTTTTGCAAAGGATTTAAAAAGTAGGTATAAATTAAAATAGGAATATATATTTAAAATACAAAAAAAGCTCTGAACATAAAAAAAAATTAAAATTTTAATATAATTAATTTTTTTAAAAAGTATATATCAAAAAAAAAAAAAAATCAATATTTTAAAAAAATCCAGTTAAAAAGGCAATTTACCTTTTCTACTTTTTCTGTTAGTTTAAATTACAATATAAATATATCTTTTTTTCCTAATAAAACAACAGACAAATTAAAAAGCAACTTTGTGACATTATATCTATATATAGTTATAAAAAATAAACTAACAAAGATAAATTGTTTTATTTTAGACAAATATCATTCAGGGACAGATATTATCTATATACATTTCTAATTTTATTACTTCAGACGTTATATATTTTAGTGGATACCCTATTTGAAATAGATGCTCTGTTTTTATTTTAAACCCTGTCTATGCAGCCTGTTTAAAATAAAAATGGTGCTTCTATTTCAAACACCTGGTATCCACTAAAAAAAAAAAAAATAGCATTTGAAGTAATAAAAATATCAGATTAAAAATAAATCCATTAATTCTTTAAAAATATCTATCTATCTATCTATCTAACTATCTATACTAGTACAGAATTCTATCTCTGATTTAATAACTACAAGAAAACTATCAACAAAAAAAATCATTTTCACTCGAGCTATACATTTCAACTGGACAATAATATTGATAACATTAGATGTAATCATGGCTAGGACCAGCCATGCCACTTACATAGTAACAAATCATCCTCATTCCCTCCGTATTCCATCAGCGATGAGTAAGTTCCACTCAAACAGCTTCTTCTCACAAACCACTGCCATGTGGAACAGACTCTCAAAAGGATGTTTCCCCAATCACTACAAATGTTAACTTGTTCAAGTCTAGAGTCAACTATTATCTTCCCCTTCTATTCATATAAACTACCCACTAACATAACCCTTTATCTCAGGTGAACCTTACTGTAAATAAAAAAAGCTTTTTAGAGTCCTCATTTACCTGGCAATAAAATCACAGTAAATTTTACAAATAAATTCCCACATTCTAGCTTTAAATAGAAATTTAGGCATACTCAATGAATAGTTTCCACAAAAACCTTCAGCAAATGCCCCACAACCCTAATCATAGCTATTTTATTATTTTTAATTATTATATTTTCTACACCAACAATTTCTTTTTTTAAAAGTCCCGCCTGTAGAACACCCTTTACTTGCTTCCCTGATGTATACAATCTTCAAAAACTTAAATGCAATGTCAATTGGCATTTTGTGTCTTTTTGAAACCCATACATCTTTTATCCTTTCCACAATCCTCCCAATATCATCTTTTCTCTCCCTTTTACTTTAACCACCTGCATACCAGTGGCATTCCCACTTGGCTTGACGTGAAATGATTAAAAAAAATATTTTATTCTGTCTTTTCAAATTTCTCTCATCAACCTACTACAACTATATATATATATATATATATATGAGCAAATGAACAAATAAAATGCTCAAACCTTTATCTCTTAACACCAAGTTTCTCAGAAGTAAATCCAGTCTTCAGGAGTAAGATAAATCAATTTAATTTATTAACAGACATCAAAACTATTTTTAAATATTTAAAATAAAAAAAAATGTTAAGTTTTGACTACAACTAAATTTTAAATGTGTTCTCTTGTACAGATGTTATTATTTTATTTTGAATTGTTTGATTTTGTATGAAAATCTTAAATAAATAAATTATTGGGCAATTTATTTACAAAAAGCTGCTTGTTTTAACATCATTATTCACCATTAAAAGTTCTTAAAAGTTTTTAGGGCATAAACCAATATTGTTATTATTGATAATATGTATTTTTGGATTATAATTTTGTTTACATTCGAGATATTTTATGTAACTCAAATTAGTAATCCTTTCGAAAATATTTCTTTTTCAAATTCATTCATACAAATGTCATTTTAGTTTACTTTTGCTTATCATTCAAGATCATACGTTAAATTTATGTAAAATGAAATATCTCTCCCATAGTAAGGCATTAGTGGCAATGGTGTCTTCCTCTAGCTAATATCTTATCATTTTGTGGGAGGTATTTTTGCTGCACCCTATATAAGTTGTAATGGTTTTTACGAAACAATCTATAAGATGAAATACATTATATAACTCATTTTACTAACTCAAAACATTATATTTGCATTGATACATAGATAATTTATTTTACTTGCTAACAAAAAAACGAATTTAAGAATTAAGGCCAATTTACTAACAATTAATAAGGATAATTATGACATTCCAAATAAACTGGTATGTATTTATTCTAAACATTATTTTAGCACTCTTTATATATATATGAACAAATAAAGAGTACATACAAAATCTGTAAGTTAACAAATATTTTCATGAGAAAAGGAAATAACCAATAATGTAGTATCAAGATATTATATAGATCAGTGGTTCCCAAACATTTTTTTCTCTGGGCCACGTTTTTAGAATGAAAATTTGCTCATGCCTTACCAAATTTTATGTGATATAAAGTACATTTAAAAATAAAAGAGAGAGAGGGTTAAAGGGTTAACTGTGGATTGATAACTCTCTCCTCTAATTTGTGGACCCTAGTTACTATATTCTTGAAACCTGATATAGTGCAAAAATATCACAATGATAAAATTGGTCAACAATTATTTATAACTATTTATACTAGGACTCATTTACACAAATTCATATGATAAATGATTGATATGAAATATCCAGACAAAATATGTAAGATGGAATATGTGAAAACAAAATGGATGCGTAAATTTTTTAAATTATTTTATTGTTAATTCTTTGCTTCTTTTATGTGAGCATTATCAAAATACAATTGAAAAATCTAAAGAAAAGTCATTACCAAAATGTTGTAATCAGCTTTGAAAATTTTAACAGGTAATAAAACTTAAAAGTATCCATGACCTCAGTGAGGAAATATGTTAAAAATAAAATGTAAATATGCTGATTTGACATAGTAAAATAAAAGTGAGTGAAAGAAAGTTATAGCAGAAAAAAGAAAATGCTTATATAAAAAAAAATATAGCAAATATTTATAATTAAAAAAAAATTTGATTATATATTATTTAGACATTAAAAACGTATAAGATGTAATAAAAATTTAATTAAGATGTTTAGCCAATATCTATTTTAATATTATTTTCTTTAAGCATTCTTAAGAAGAAAAGGTAATAAAAATTCATATATGTGTGTATTATGTTCAGTGGACATGTCTACTGAGCATAATGGTTTCTGTTAATTCTGATTATTTCATGTTCTGTAAATAAAATCCTAAGGCAGAAAAATCTGAAATGTTGCAATCTTATATCAAAGCTTTTGGGTACAATAATAAAAATAAATAGTTATTATCTTCATCATAAACGTAATAATACCAACGGAAGGGAGATAACTCTTTTTTTTTTCTATGTCAAGCTGATTGACTTTTAAATTTATTTTGATTTCTTCACCGGGAGACTCCGTAATTAGTGACCGGGGTAATAAATATGGTAGCTTAACTCTAAGGGGTCATCTCCCCAGGCAAGACCACCACCTATGCACAGCGAGAGAAAGGGTCATGTTCAGGGTTAATCTCTAAAATGTCCTTAAGAATCGCTGAGGGATCAGAGTATTGTAATCCAAGAACTAGCGGACTTATTGAGGAAGGAGCAATCCGTCTGCGAGCAGAAAGTTTTGGGGAAAAACATTTATTTACGTGAATAGGAAGAGACAACTTAGATTCCTTGAAGAATTGGAAAATTTAACCCTTTTGAGGGCCAGAGAGATAGGGGAAGGCAGCGAACCACCTACCTAACGAGATTGTGTGGATGGAAAGTGAAACGGAGACAGGGTTTCAGCAAAAGTAAAAAAAAAAAAAAAAACTGCTAACGGCCAAGGAATAGGAAGTTTTGGAGAGCCATGATCGTCCATGTTCTGAAGGGATGCAACACATAGGGGTATAATAAAGAAGCATGCAAAATTAGCTGTACTATTTTCCCCCCTCTCATTCCACTTGTGCCATTTCTCCATATCTTAGTCCACTTGTGCCATTTCTCCCTCTCATATTCCAATTGTGTCATTTTCTCCTGTCATTCCCTTGTTTTATTTCTCTCATTCCACTTGTGCCATTTTTCTAACTCATGCCATTTTTGCCTAAATTCATTTTATGTTTAAGTAATACACTGGACATTTACTTTGAGAATTACACCATAAATCAGTTACTGTCAAGGAATTTTTTCATAGTGCCTTTTTTTATTATTTTTATTTACAGTAATATTCACCTTGTAAAAGGTTATGATAATATGTAGTTTATAAGGATAGGGGGGAAGATAACAGTTGACTCTAGAATAGAACAGGTTAAGATTGTAGTGATCGGGGAAACATCCTTTAGGGAGTCTGTTCCATATGGCAGTGGTATGCAAGAATAAGTTGAGTGGAACTTACTTTGCACTGATGGAATACAAAGGGAATGAGGGTGGTTTGCTACTATGTAAGTGGCATGGCATATCCTAGCCATGAAGGTCTGACCTATTGGAACCAAGAGATGCAGTTCATCCAAGCACTTTCCATGCTATTAGCGACAGAACAATGAGAGACTCTCCACATACCGCCTGTGAGAGAGAGAGAGGTTGGAATGTGGAAAGTAATTCTTCTCCAACAAGGACTTGGAGATGCTTTTGAACTCTATCAAGACTGGAAAGCAAGGTTTGGGCAGCTCCTGCTCAAATATGGCAACAGTACTCCATTTCAGCCTGATCTGGCTCTTATAAAGGTAGAAGATAGCATGAGGTGTCAGGTACTTACTGGAGCAGTACAGGGAGCTGACCATTTTACCTGCATCTTTAGTGATGGATCATATATAGGAATTCCACTTAAGGTTGGGTGTGAGTTTGAGGCCCAGTTTTCTTCTAGGAGCACAGGGCCTCCTCAAGAGGACATCCATTTATCATGATGGGGAGACATGAAGCAACAGAAATATGGTTTGAAAAAAGGATGCTGAGAATACCATAGACCAAACATGTAAGCAACAAGGAACTCTGTATTTAGAATCATAAAAGAATGAAATGAAGTTTCCAGGATACATAATGAGGAAAGAAGGGTTGGAGAATCTAACACTCACAGGGTATAATGAAAGCAAAAGGAGCAAAAGAAAACCACAAGTAATCTACCTAACAAGCTTGAATATGGACAGGGACAGATAGTAAAGGGACAAACATTGCTAAGAGATACAAATGATTAGACATTGTGGAGAGCAATGATCACCAACATTCTGAAGGAGCATTCCACATAGAACTGATAGGATCAATTGATAGATATTAAAAAGAGGCTAAGAGAAATGAACAGATATAGTTCTTCTTTTATGTGCCATGTCGCTTCAGGATGTTGGTGATCATGGCTCTCCACAATTTCCTGTCTTTTGTAGTTCTTAATAAATTTTGTCTTTTTGTCATCTCTCCCAAACCCTGCTCAACCATCCATTCACTCAAGCTTGCCAGATAGGTTATGCATTGCTTTCCTCAGTCTCTCTTACCTTCAGTCTGCTCTGTAAGTATCAAATTTACCAACCCTCCTTCTTCATTATGCACCCCAGAAATTTCAGCTGTTTCTTCATGTTAAATATAAATATTATTTTGTTGCTACTGTCTCCAGGACTTTTTCATTGCTCACATGTTCCATCTATGGTATTTTCAATACCCTTCTGTAGAACCATATTTCTGTTGTTTCAAGTCTTGTCTTCATCTGTGAGGAGATTGTTCAGCACTCACTGCCATATACAAGGACTAATACTTCAGTACTTGTTTCTAATTAGATTTTTCTGTTTTTTAATACTTTTCTCAGCTTTTGGAAGGCATCTTTCACCATCTCAAGTAAAACTATTTAGATATTAAAAGACTATGATAGACAAATCTAGGATACAGCTTGCAAAATAAGTACTGTATATACTCATGTATCATGTGAATTTCGAATTTTGAAGCTAATTTTAAGGGGGTCACATCATACATGAGATATAAAATTAGCATATGTACTGCTGGCCCTGACTATACTGTTGACCAAACTATAGATCCATGTACTGTAGTAAAAAAGTACAGTTGTATTTAAAATAAACATGATTTTGATAAAACTGATGTTTTACTTAACTGTATCCAATAATAATGCATGTAAAATTCACATATTAGTATCATATTGTAAAATACAAACAGCAAATATGCATTGTTTCCATTGTTTACGTTTATAAGATGTTTAGCTGTTTCTGGGTGTATGCATTTACAAAATGAGTATACCATTACTAACAATACTTTTATCATTCGCTTTTACTTTTTTAACTTATCTAACTAGAAGATGGGATAAAGAGATAGAGCAAAAGAGGTTAGTCTATTGTAATTTGGTCTCTCCAAAAAGGAACTCACATGATACACAAGATACATTTTTATAATTGAAAATTGTGGGGGGGCACGATATGCAAAATCATGCATTACATGTGTATATGTGGTATACAAAAATGTAATAACAACACAAATAGCATTTAATAATATTGTTGACATTTATATTTTACATTTAAACCTTTCTTTTTTATAGAGTTAAAATGCTTTTATTAGAAAGCATGTCATCGCCAGAATATTATGAAATTAAATGATAGCCAGGTCTGAAGAACAATGGTAAAGATAGTTCATGCCTAGCAAAACTTGTCAGTCAGTAAATTGCTGCTGGAGGATAATGCATTTGAGGCAAGCAAATTTTTATAAATAAAGTGCTTAGCATTAAAAAAAAATACAGTATTAACATTGAATAGATAAAAGAAAAGTTCAATGACTATAGAGATTCTAGTATTTGCACGATCTGATCATTATTAAAGCCACTAATATTCATGGCTGACGGCCACATGACATTGAAACACCAGTTCCCATACAATCACTGAAGTTAAGCAACATCGAGCCTGGTCAGTACCTCTATGGGTGACCGTTTGTGAATACCAGTAACTGTAATAATGTCTTGAAATTGTAAATCTAAGAGCCAAGTTTCAATTCCAGTTGGGTCCAATATATTCACTTATGTACAAATAAACTTGGGAAAGGTATGAATACACCTTTTCTCCTCTCAGCTATAGATTAATAGACTAGTATCAATAAATCTTTATCTTAAAAAAAAAAAAAAAAAATTCTTACAATCTAAAAATATTTTCTGGCTTTAAATAACTTGCAATAAACATAGAAAAATGATTCAATCAAACAATCCATTAGGGTTATGTCTTGCAGAAAGGTATGAGTCCACTTCTTCACCCCACCCCCATCTATGGGTTAATTAGTTAGACTAGCATCAATATTTCCTGTCACTTAAAAAACATTCTTATAATCTAAAAGTATTTTCTGGCTTGAAATAACCTACAAAGGGTTGATAAACCTAGGAAAACAACTTAATCAATCAATTCAGTTGTGTAGTGCAGAAAGATATGAATCCATGTGTTAATTAATATGAAAAAAGATCCTTCAAAAATGTTAAAAATGGCATCTTATGATATTTTGATAACAAGAACAAGTAGTCTCTGAATTACCAGGGAAATACATAATTCTGTGATGGAGAAATAAGTGAGAAAGTCTTAAAATAATTAGGAACTACAAAGAAACTCTTAAAGAGTAACCATCCTGAGTATGACAATAAACTACATCTGCGTCTTGGGTAAGATGATAAACTACGTCCAACAGCAAGGCCTCTGATCAGGAGGTTTTGAGGAGTGTGGAACCACCTCTTAATTGCAGGTGTTCCTAGGTTCATCCTGGTAGCACCTGTTAGAGTCCCAGCTATGGGTAAATAGTTAACCCCCAAACTGAGATCAAAACACTATTAAAATGTAAAAATAGCTTTTAATACCATAAATACTTTGTAAAAAATTATTACCAGCAATACATTTTTGAAAAAAAAATTTACCAGCAATACACTTTTGAGAAGAAAAAAAAAAAATATTACCAGCAATAAAAATCTTGTTGGCATTAAATAACCTATTGAGATTGAGATGCCATAAAACAAAACAAAACAAACCTAAAAAAGACAAGAAAAATTTTTGAGACACATAATGAAAACGAATGTTTGGAGAATTTAACACTCACAAGTATTCATGGCTCTGGAGAAGAGCTAAGGAGCTTCAGCTCCCACTACACTTTTTCCTGGGATTCAGAACTAAAAAGAAGACTTAATTTGTTTCCTTGGCCCCAGTCTATAAGAATGCTAATATGCTGAGCAGTATGATAAAATCTAATAACTATTGTCTATAAGAATTCTTCTATGTGATGTGTCCCTTCAAGATATTGGCAGTCATGACACTCAACACTTTCCAGTCTTTTGTAGCTTTAATAAATTTTGTCTTTTTGTTATCTCTCCTAAATCTTGTTTTGCCATCCATTTATTTTAAGCTCATGAGGTAAGTCACGTGTTGTTTTCCGCTGTCTCTCTTGGCTTTAATCTGTCTTGAGAGCATCAGATTTTCCAAGCCTTCTTTCCTTATTATGCACCATAAAAATTTCACCTATCTGTCCTTTTTCTGTTAATTTTTCTCTTGAACTTTGTTGTTGCTCACATGTTCTACTCTATTTTTTTATGTCATGAAAACCAACAATTCTTATTCATCATTTTTTCCTGATTGTTTCGTGCAGTCATCTTTAATGATTTTTGTCTGCTTACACTACTATTTCTTCTATGTGCTGTGTCCTTTCAGAATGTTGGTGATCATGGCTCTCCATAATTTCCTGTCCTTTATAGCTCTTAATAAATTTTATCTTTTTGTTATCTCAGCTAAAAATAATTTTGCCATCCATTTACTCAAGCTAGATAGGTTATGCATTGTTTTCCTCTGTCCATCTTTCCTTCAATCTGCTGCTGTTAATTTTCTAACATCAGGTAAGTTCCATTTTCCTTCTTTTTTTCCCCTGAAACATTAGATTCTAAAACTTTTATATAAATCTTATATGTTAAAAAAGTCATCTGGTCTCATTAAAGAAGATAAGTACAAGTGCAAAAAGAGAAAATTAAAATTCTAAAAAAAAAAAATGTTTACACTAGGATTGAAGAAATATTAGGTTGGTGCAAAAATAATGACTTAATAATGTCGATTTTTGACGTATTTTTTAACGTCAAAAAAGACATTATTACGTCATTATTTTTGCACCAACCTAATATTAATTTTATTACAGGATGAAATAAAAACAAGAATTGTTTAAATTTAGCATCAGATTAAGCCTCAGCTTAATTTTAACATTTGATTAAGCACCCCTCCCAAATTCAACATTTGATTCAGACCCTCCTCCTATCACTTTTAACTTCTAATTTAACCCCCTCCTCCCACTTTTAACATCTGACTTAGCCTCCTCCTACTACTCTTAGCATCTGATTTAGTCCCATCCTACCACTTTTAGCATCTGATTTACCACTCACTTCCTACTTTTAACATGTGATTTAGCCCCCCTCCTCCCCCTTTTAACATTTAATTTAGTGCCAGCTTCCCACTTTGAGCATCTGATTTAGCCCCCCTCCTCCCACTTTTAACATCTGATTTAGCCCCTTCCTCCCACTTTTAACATTTTTCAGATCCACTTTTTATTTTGTGTCAGTGTGCTTGACAAGGTTCATACCTTGTGGAATTGCCACCCAAGAGCATACTTTCCACCCCATTACGATCTCAATCTGTTCAACTGTTATCTTTTCCACAATTCCTCATAAACTAAATATAACTTTTATAGTAATAAGAAATAATGTCATATTAAAAGAAATAATTAATTGCTTAAAAATAATACAATTATTACTAATTAAAATTAAATACTTCACTTGACTTTTTTCAAACTAAGTTGTATTAGATTATTTAGTTAGGTTTATTTTCTAAGATTATCTTTAGACTTATTCCTTCATTCCTATATCTGCTAATGAAGCAATAGCTAAAACAAAATATCATTTAAAAGAGTAAGTAGACAGCCATGTTTTAAAACTGCATTACCAATGCTGAAGAGTATTTTATCTAATCTTTAGATTTGGGGATTTTAAGGTTACAATTTATAATATTTGGTGGGTATTTTTTTTTTACAGTTTATATTACTGATTACTATAAATACCATCTTAATGTGTATGTGTGTTTGAGGAGATATCCCTGTTTATTTACAATGAAATTAATATCTACCAACCTGGATCATTAGAATTTTATTAAAGAAGATTTACCTCCCAATCTGAATTAAAATAGTTCACTTATCTTTTTTCAGTCTGAACTCTAAGTTATATGTATATGTGAGTGTTGGAAGTAACCCCCCCCCAAAAAAAAAACGGTGCTCAATGTAAAAGAATAGAGCTAAGATTTTTATTAAAAAATTATATCAATTTTCTTTACCTTGATGTAAAAGGACAAAGCGAAGATGAAACCAAGTAGCATCATGGAGTAAGTAATGATATAGTCTTTTAAATATTATGAAGACGTCTTACACTTTATTTGTCAGATAAAAGTTCTACTGCACAACATCTGAAAACACATTCCTGTCCATCTTCACAATACAGGAAAATACTTGTTGACAACACCACAAAAATAATAAACAAAAATTTCAAATACTGAAAGCCCTCTATATCAAAATCAACCAACCAACACTCAACTAAATTTATTAGGAATATAGTAACAATATATTAAAGTGCATATAGCAGTTAATGCCCTTTTATATTTCTACTAATTTCCAGCCAGCTTTTTTATATTGAAACACTTGTCTTGCAAAAAATTCCATAACTACAACGGATAAATTTAAAATTCTAAAATAACTATAGTAAGCAAATACCTAACCCAAGTACTTTTAATCTTTTCTAAGATCATCTTCAGGGGTAAATTACAAAGACAAACATATTGTAACTGCAAAAAAATTCCATACCTACAATGGATGAATTTAAAATTTAAAAATAATTACAGAGTCTGTACATGTTTTTTTTAAAAATTGGAATGCAGATTTTATCACAGTTACAATAAGTTTGTCTTTGTAATTTGCCCCTGAAGATGAGCTTTGAAAAGATCGAAAGTACTTGGGTTAAAAGAAACTACAGCGCCTTCCTTGATAAATTTTATCTTAACATCAAGGAGCTTATTAGAGAACTGGAAAGGATCAGTATAAAATAAGTAGACACACTATGTCTATACTATTCAATGAAACATGTTTGAATGAAGATTATTTCTGTAAAAAATGAAATACAACATTCCTAACTCAAGACTAGAACAATCAAAAATGAAAAACGATAACATGCCTAAAGTAAAAACCAGAAACAAAATAGCAATAAACAGCTACAATTGAAAGAAAAGAGGGAAAGGAAAAAAGAGAAAAAGCTAAGGAGAGAGTGTAAAGTGAAGGAAAAAAATGAAGTATAGGACAAATAATCACAACACCCTACACATACACACAGATAGGCACATGGTCACACGCACACAAACAATACAGAAAAACTTACTTCAATGATAAGTGCATAAAAAAGAAAAATCGAGAAATATAAGCAGTCAATTGCTGATATCCCCTGAAGAGTGGACAGACAGGTCTGTCTACAAAACTCTAGAGTTGGGATGCAGAAGGTAACATTAATCAGCAAAGTGACAAACATATTATATATATATATATATATGTTTTGTGGTACAAAATTTAATGATAACTAGGAAAAAGCAAAATTCATATGGCATTTTTAAAAAGCTAAAAAAGAACAACCAGTTTCGTCCCAGTCTTATCAAGTATATATAAGCGTGTAAATTAATATAATGAATGTAAGGGAATATATATATATATATATAGATGGATAGATAGATAGATAATATTAGTGGTAAATATACACATACATATGCAAAATATATATATACATACATGCATGCATACACATACATATATATATATATATATATATATATATATATATATATGTTTTGAATAAAAAATTCCAAGAGGATAGAATCCAGGTAGAATGTCCAGGACAGAGTAAGGATATAATAAAAAGGCTTAAACACTAATATTCCATGGTCATAATTTATTCCATTGGAATCGTAAATACGATCCAATTCATCAGACCTACAAATTTAAAATTGAATTTGTAGGTCTGATGAATTGGATTGTATTTACGATTCCAATGGAATAAATTATGACCATGTAATATTAGTGTTTAAGCCTTTTTATTATATATATATATATATATATATATATATATATATATAATATAAAAGGCTCAAATGTTAATATTCCATGGTTATAATTTATTCCATTGGAATTGTAATCACGAACCAATTCATCAGACCTACAAATTCAAAAGGAAACTGAAAACATAACTCCGGTTATTTGTTTTTATACCTGGAGTTATGTTTTCTGTTTCCTTTTGAATTTGTAGGTCTGATGAATTGGTTCGTGATTACAATTCCAATGGAATAAATTATAACCATGGAATATTAGTGTTTGAGCCTTTTATATTATATTCTTGCTCTGTACTGTACATTGAGCTTTACATGGATTTTATCCTTTTGGAAATATATTTATATATCAAACACTAATATTATCTATATATATATATATATATGTGGTATGAATGGATTTTATTAAAAATTAGCAGACATAATGTCTGTAATTTATTTAATCAGACATGCCTAAAAGAGAATTTGCTGCCTAAATACACAAATTATATATCTTACGTCAATCTAAAACAATCCCTTAAAAACTTGTATTAAAAATAAAATAAAAATATGTAAACTTGTAAACTAAATTCCTTTGTAACTAGAGATGTGACCTGATGAACCAGGAAAATATATTTTCTGGGGAAATAAATTATAGTTATGGAACCTTAAAGTTGTCTCTTTCTTAATTTAATTTATATATATATATATATATATATATATATATATAAAGAGAGAGAGAGAGAGGCAGAGACCATTTTGATTAGGTTTATCTTTGAGCTACAACTTTCTAAGACTGTAGCCTTATTCCTTCATTCATATATCTACTAATAAAACAAAGGCAAAAAACAATATATCAATTAAAAGAATAATTATAATTTATGTTATAATCATAGTAAAAATACATGAAAAATAAAACATTCTACAGAAAATACTTATGTGCACATCATCTGATTTGAAAATTATTTATAGGCCAACATTCATGGAAAACTATAAACAATACTATTAATAAATGAAAAATGCTTACTTAAGGGGGTTAAAATTTTAAATTGGACTTGTGGGTGGCCTGATGGTTAACAGTAGAAAAAAATGATATCTACAATCTGAGTTCAAATTTTATCTATTAACTTTTTCATTTGTGTTCATTTTGCACTAATACCTTTGGAAAAGATATGAATCCATCTTTTTTCACCTCATCTATAAGTAAAATAGCAGTGCAGACTGGATTTTCTAGTACTGATTGGCAACCAGTTTAGAATGACAACTCTGAATTTAAACCCACAATGGAACTCCTTCAACCTATCAACTTTGACTTCTTTCTGGCACTTCCTACTTGGTAAGTTGATGCCAATACACAGTGGTTCCTAAAATTTACAGCAGCTGAATCTTTAACAGACATACCAAGCTAGAAGTGGATAAAAAATATTGGAAAAGTTATTTTTAATACTAGAACTCACCCACTGCAAGGATCAAGAGTCACTCAAGAGAGATTTATTACTAAAATGGTTATTAATAATGGGATGTGTTTATGAATAAAAGAGGAGGTGGGTGGAAGTGAAGATTATGAAGATAAAGAGGCACGATAGTGATTTACCCTTGAATTAAAGAAGTTCAGGGAAGTATCCATGTAAGAGTTTGTTCCACAAAGTAGCAGTTCTTGGGAAAAGTTGAGTGTAACTTTCTCCTTATATTTGGAATATGGAGGAAATGACAGTGAATTGAATGTGCAGAAGTAGCATGACATGCACTAGCTGTAAATGCTTGAACAAAAGAACAGCTCAACTGAATATTTATCATGGGAATAGAGGCAAAGTAATGATAGGCTTGTAACACTGAATCTGTTGGAAAGCAGTTGCAGAGTGGAAAAAATAAGTCTTCTCCAACAAGGCTGAAAATAATTATGAACTCTACCAAGGCTGGAAATTAGAGATTAAGTAATTCCAGCCCTGACTCTTGTAAAGATAAAGTATGGCAAAAGGACTCAGGTTCTTCCTGGAGTGATGAAAATAAGTCATCCCCTAAAAAGTCTATTTAAATGATTTTGAACTCTACTAATGCTGAAAATTGAGGACTGAGTGGCCCCAGCTTGGAAACGCAAAAAAGGAGAATCTCTCCATAAAGGTTTCAAGAACAAGTGAATAATTTTAAAAAATTGTAAAGTCTTGAAAAATAATCTTAATAATGGAGTTTTGCCATTAGAATATTTTGTTCTGGCTTTCTCAAACTTCCACCATGTTCAATTGAACATTTTCAATAAATAGATAAATTAAATTATAGTTAAAAAATGTAAATAGGGATATGCAGAATTTAAAGGGAAAATGCATTTTTACAGATATTTAACATTTAATTTGCATATTTACTATTTACTGTGCATAAAATGCATTTTTATTTTATTTGTAAATGAATCAAAAACTGTCCTACGCCTAATACAGCCTAATATCACAGATGGGAGATAACCAAGGTTTTGTGAATGATGATTAAATAAACATTTATGATACTATTTTTAGGTCTTTTGCAGCTTGCTATGTATGATAGTCTGTACAGTTTGCTGAAATACCAATTTTCTGTTAGAATGCATTCAGTTTTTTCCGTACTGTTTGCTAAAAAAACAGTTTCTGTTAGAATGCATTCAGTTTTTTTCCCTGTTGCTTGTCGTATATTACTGGTAATATTCAGTGAAATATTTTGTTTTCTCTGCAAGTAATGTAATTACCTATATGAATTTATTCACTAGATTGGTGTTGAGATCTCATCAATTTACAGTTGAGCTGGCGAGATGCAGTTGTAAGTTCTATGCTAATAGTTTCTTTTCTTGCACTTCTCATTTGTGAAACTTTTCCGTCTCCATGCTTTCCAGCCAACTTTAATTTGCAAAAATTTAAATGCAATGTCAATCAGTATCTACTGTCCTCTTGATTACTCTTTTCACTTTCCACTCATTATTAATGTTTCTGTTCCTAATTCTTTCACGCTCTGTAACCTCTTGTATTTTAGTGGCTTTACTGCTTTGCATGGGATGATACCAATTAAAAAAAAAAAAAACTACATCCATTGTACTTTATTGGTTGCTTAATATGTACCAGTACTCTTTGATACAAAAGTACCACTATTTTGTTTCTGCTTTGGCAAATTTTATTTAGTTTCCTTTGAAGGTTAAAGTTATGATATATGATTTCATATTTTATTCCAATATATTGTTACAGTATTGTAGTGTGCAGCAGAAATACCTTCCACATAATGATAAGACATTATCTAGATGAAGAAAACATTGTCACTAATTTCTTACCATTATGTGGGAGATATTTCTACCACGCCCTGAATCATGCATTTTCCTCTACAAAACCACGTTAAAATACAGGGTGTATCAGAAATACCTCCCACATAACGGTAAGATATTAGTAGCATTGGTGTCTTCATCTAGCTAATAGTGTACCATTATGTGGGAGGTATTTCAGCCACACCCTGTATATTTCAATAAATATATGATGAAATATACTAATTTTTTTTTTCACGAAATATCCTTGTAAAATAGGTGTGTGTGGGGGGGGGGGAATCTTATGCAGCAGTGCATGTTATGCAAAGGCAAAAAATAGTAATAAATTTTACATCTATTTACTATGATTCATTTTCTATGGCTTATCAAACCTTTGCAGGTTTATTTAAAGCCAGAATATATTTTTAGATTGTAAAAAACTTTCTTTTTTGAGATAATAATTTATTGTTTAGTGATACAATTGTTACCAATTAATCCATAGCTAAAGGGTAAAGAGGTGGATTCATACCTTTCTTCAGTACATGACCCTAATGGATTGATTGACTGATTGGGTTGTTTTCTTCAGTTTATCAACTCTTTGCAGGTTATTTTAGATTGTAAAAATTTTTGTGGGGGAGATAATAATGGCTTAGTGATACAAGTCTTACAAATTAATCCATAGATGGGGACAGAGGAGTGGTGGATTCATACCTTTCCCAATTGTATTTGCATATAACTGACTATAACAAATTCAACTGGAATTGGAATTCAGCTCTCTGATTAAGAACTCCAAGCTATTATCGAATGCACCACTTCCATATCCAGACATACAGCACCTGATATTCCCCAGCTATCACCCTTCTAGGAATTGACCCGGTTCAACGTTGCTTAATTTCAGTGATTGTATAGGAACTATTATTTCAATATGTTGTGGTCGTATACCTCACAATGTGGGATATTTAAAAATAACAAAAGAAAGAAAAAAGGGAAACTGATTCAGATCATGTGAGATGTTTGTCTAGACATTTATTTAATAAATTTTATATTATATTTAAGCCTTTTATTTAATACATTTCTGATACACACAAGTTTGAACTGGCATGCTTTGAACAGCATCATTTCTCCCCCATTAAACTTAATAACTGAGACGAGTGATGACTGAAATATTATTCTCTTAAAAGTGATGCTTTGATGCAGAAATCTTTGTCATAAAAACAATTTAAAAATGAATTATCATATTGTGATATTGATATCAGTGTGGTTATTGTGACACCAAACTATTTGTTTTTAGCATTTCCATATTTTTTTTTATAAAAGGAGCAGAAACAATGTTACTTGAGAAGGAAGGAAGGAATCAACGAAAGAAGAGTTGAACAGTCTCAATGTCAGCCACCAATAATCCGAGATCTCGCAATGCACGATGAATCCCAGTGAATAAAAGAACTAATTGTAATAATATAGCTAGCAAAGATTATTTAGCAAATAGGTTCGTCAGTTTGTTGGTTCTCAAAGACAAAAGATAGGAAGGAATGTTCAAGCCCGCATCTCCAAAGGGCTTCAAGAAATTATTTGCTTGAAAAGCAATAGGATTAAATTCATTGAACTTGAATTAATATCTGACTCAGTTTTAGAATGAAAACAAAATTGGGATTATTTTAAAATGAAAATACTGACAGATATTTCTTCAATGAAAAAATGCATCTAAATTTTTTTTTCAGGATTACATTTTTGGCATTGATAGTAAAAAAAGATCGAAAAAAATTGAAAGTATGTAAGATCAAAGAATCTTAAAATATAAGTATTTTTCAGTTCATAGTTTTGAGGGTAAATCAGTGGCATCTTTATAAAAGATAGTGCCTGTACAAAAGAAATGTTTGCTAAGAATTTCTAAAGTCTTATTCCCCTATCAGAGGAATAATTTTATTTATTTTTTTTTTTATATATTATTATTATTATTGTTGTTATAATAATAATAATAATGATGATGATGCCACCACTTTTGATTTCTGATGTACAGCCATTTCTTTCCAGGCCCCAAACAAAGCCCACAAGCCAGGAATGGCATCAGGACATTTCCCACTGAGCATTTTTTGAAGATATCAACAGAGAAAAGAGCTAAATTCACATAAATTTTACATAGGTAAAGCCCTTCATAAAGTGTAAGCTGTGCTTGTGAGTATTATTATCATCATCGACAATAAATAAAAAGATCACAATATTTATCTATGACTGACTAAAAGTTTTGCTGTGTTATTGCTCTTCAGGGTTAGATAAGAAAATTCTATTACTGATAGAATATATATTTTCATGGATGCATATTAGATAGACTAAGCTTAGATGTGCAAATGGATAATGGCTCAGAATTGTTAATCAGAGAGCAGAGTTCCAATTTCCTTGGGGGTCTGTTATATTCATTTATGCCCAAATACCCTTGAGAAATGCATGAATTCACATCTTTTCCCACCATCTATGGGTTAATTATTAGGTTGGTGCAAAAATAATTACATAATAATGTCGTTTTTTGACGTTAAAAAATACGTCAAAAAACGACATTATTATGTCATTATTTTTGCACCAACCTAATAGTAATACTTGTATTGCTAAATCATTATCATATCGAAAAAAAAAAAAAATCTTAAAATCTAAAATGTATTTTCTGGCTTTAAATAACCTGTAAAGGGTTCATAAACCATAAAAAACAAATCAATAAATAAATATACTAAAAATACACTGTCTTGTGACAATATTATAACTGAAAACCTACATTTTAATTTTTTTATTTCCATGTGTGTGTGTGTGTGTATATATATATATATATAAAAATAAATAAATATATAAAAATACTCACTGCCAGAAAGCTATTTTGTAAATATCACAGAAAACAAAACAAATATTCAAATATTACCGGTTATATACTTAATTAAATATATAATTATTTAGATGTTCATCGATTTTATTTAAACATTTTTATTATTGAATCCAAACAAATATCAAGCTTAAATTATAACATGACAAAAAAAAAAAAAAAAAAGAAAAATACAGAAAGATATTTCCTTACAAAATTTTTTCAAGATTATTTTTTGGGTAGTAATAGTTAATAAAAATATATAGAAATTCTTTAAAATTGACTAAGATTAATTAGTTTTAAAATCTATCGATATTTTCAGTTTATAGCTTTATGAGTAATTCAGTTAATAATTCAGTTGTGGGTAATTTGTTATAAAATGTTGCTTATAAAAAAGAAAGATTTGCTAAAAATTCTAAAATTTTGCTGACATATAAAAAGAAAAATTTTTATAAAATATTCAATAAATTTCACTAAGACAGAAAGTTGGGCAGAAATGATCATCCATGGCCTGAATGGACAGGGCATATAGAAGAAGAAGTAGGATAGGACAGAAGGTTTTTTTTACAGCTTATCAACCCTTTGTGGCTTATTTAAAGCCAAGACACATTTTGGATTGTAAGAGTAATTTTTTGTTTTTTTTGCAAGTGAATATTGAATTAAAAGATTTATGAGAATAACAACGTTTTTTCCAGATACAAGTCCTACTATTTAACCCATAGCTGGGGAGAGTAGATGGATTCATGCGATTTTCAAGCGTATTTGTTCATAAGTGAACATAATGAACTTTAATGAAATTTGAACTCAGCTCTCCAAATTCTCATTCTGAGTCACTATTCATTAGACCACCTGCACATCCATCTTAAGTAGTAAAATTTAACAATAATAATTGGTCTATATACCGTATAATTTATAATGCAAATTTTCAAAGCAAACAGATCCTACCCATTTGGAAAACTGATGCAACACAGTCTTTCAACACCCCTTAACCTAGTGCCAGAAGTTTAGTAAATATTATCACTGGAAAGTTTGAATCCTTATATATCCTTGAGAAAACCAAACATAATACAAAAGAATTCTGTTTAGAAAAGCCACACATTTCTTTTTTTAGTCAGTGTAAATAGATTCTTCTTTTAAATGCTAAAAATGTTTCAGTCAACTAAAAATAAATTTTCTTTATAAAATTGCAACTAACACCGAGATGGGCCTATTGTGTTCATTTCTTTGTTTACTGATCATAGATAAGAAAAAAATGTAAGTGAATAGCTAATTAGATGATCAATAAATTATTTGACACAAGTTCAAAATATCATTTTGCTATATGATTCAGTCAACCTTCCTCCTGAGAAAAAAAAGTAAATGAAAGATTCATCTTAAAATTTTTGAAAACTAATTAAAATTTGTGTTTTTCCCTAGAAGGTATTATTGTTCTTGAACTTTGTATTTTTGTGGGTAAATCAGTGATGCTGTTATAAGTTATGTTTATATAAGAAAAATGTCTGCTGAATATTTCTAAAAGTTTTGCTCACATATCAGAAGAGAAATTTTTATTATGCAAATTGTCAATAGATTTTATTCAGTCTTCTCCTATGTGCCATGTCCCTTCAGAACATGGGCGATCAAGGCTCTCCACAACTTCCTGTTCTTTGTAGCTCTAACCAATGTTTCTCTTTTTACTATCTCTCCTAATCTCTGTTCTGCCAACCATTTACATAAGCTCATTAAGTAGGTTATTTGCTTTTTCCCTCTGTACTCCTTGCTTTCAATATGATCTGCGAATGTTAAATTTTCCAAGCCCTCTTTCCTCATTGTGTGCCTTACAAATTTAAATTCTCTCTTTCTGATTTTACTCAGTACACAAAATTATTATGATTTGATTTTATCAATGATTATTTAATTGGAATGGAGACTATCCAATAAAATCTAATTTTCTTGATAACTGTCACGCATTATAGGTCATCTTGCAGTTTTAAGTATTTAAAATAAAAACACTGACAGATATTTCTTCAATGTAAAAACCTAACAAAATTTTTTCAAGATTTACTTTGGGATTGATAATTAAAAAAAAGAACTAAAAATACTTTAAAAGTAAGTAAAAGTCAAATGTATCTATATTTCAGTTTATAGTTTTATCTGCAAATCAGTGGCATCTTCATAACTTTTTGCATTTGGGCAAAAAGAAATATTTGCTGAAAATTTGTGACATTTTCTTCCCATATCAGAACATGAAAATTTTCAATAAACTTCACTCACAACATAACTTTATTATGACCTGATTTTATCAATAATTATTTTTTTGGCATATCAACTATCCAACAACATGTAATTTTCTTTATACTGATACATATTTCTTCAATGAAAAAAAACTCTCCAGAATTTTGTGAGGAGAGTTTTCTTTTTTACATTTTTGGACAGATTTCTTTTTTAATTCAAATTTACCCCATGCAAGGGAGTAAACCCACTAAGACACAAGGAGACTAATGGGTGTGAAAGAATCAGAAAACACAAACATTATGAATGGGGCAAGAACAATAGAAGACTAATCTGGAAGACAGTAGATAACGATTGACATTGCATTTAAATTTTTGAAGATTTAAGTTGGCCGGAAAGCATGAAGTTAGAAGACAGTTCCACAAGTAAGAAGTGCAAGAAAAGAAATTGTTAGCATAGAACTTACAGTTACATCTAGCAAATGCAACTGTAAATTGACGAGACCTTGTTGCTAATCTAGTACAACATTTAAATTCATAAAGTCTATGATAAAGATACCATAGTGAAGAGCTCATCTAAACAATGACCACGGAAAGGTCTAAAATAAGTAAAATCATAGTTTTTATATATATATTTTCAGTTTATAGTTTTATGGGTAATTCAGTGGTTTCTTTATTAGAGGTATAAAAGAAATATTTGCTGAAAATTTCTAACTTTATTCACATATTAGAAGAGGAATTTTTATGATGAAAATTTTCAATATCATTTAGTACATAACATTATCATGATTTGATTTTACAAATAATTGTCTATTTTTTAATGAAGATTATCCCATGTAATTTTCTTATTGACAGATATTTGTCAAAGTAAAAACACATGAACATTTTTGGGGAGGTGGGGGGTGTTAATTCATAGTTAATAAAAAGATGTAAAAATGCTTTAAATGTAAGTAAAATCAAACAGTTTTAAAGTAAAATTCAGTTGGCAATTTCATGAGTGAATCAGTAGCATATTTATAACAGTGATTGTTTTGAAAGAAATCTAGTTTGAAGTTTAAACTCTGTCTATACAAAGAAAAAACAAGTTCAGTGTTTTGTATTTGAGATCTATCTTTGTGGCAACTCTCAAGAAATTGAAGCCAAAATAAAGTGAAGCAGATTTACGTTGGACTATCAGCAATAAATAATGTTGGTCATGACAATAAAGTTAGAAAATCATATCTCAGTTGATATATATTCCATAAGAGAATGAAAAATTCTGGCACATGATCAATCAGGAAAAAAAAAAGAATAAAAGAGGAAAGTAAAACTCATCATTGATAGTCTATCTTTAATACTGCTTGTCACCAATAAGAGACAAACACAGTTTTTCCACTTAGCAGTTTGTATTTCAGTTTACCATCTTGGGTTTAGTCAGCGATGACAAAATTAGAAAGTGTAGACGTATCTCTCAGTGGTAATTTGTCATTTTTAAGACAGAAGCACTGAAATCTTGTATCTTCACAAGGTTTCTTTGTCTCCGATACTCTTGCAGGGCAATTTGCACATGCAAAAGGTTAAAGGATGCTTGTTATCTTTTTCTTTTTTTTTTTTTTTTTATAAACTCAATTCACGGGTGTCGTTTTTCACAGTTATCTCAAAAATTCAGGTCAACCTGTCAGTTAAAAGCATTTCAAGTAAGGTATGACTCACAAGGAATTGTGTGGATAACAACATTGTGTTCAGTTATTTAGACTATGTGACCCTGTGGGTGATGAATTATTTTCCACACTGCAACCCCTATCTGACAGAAAAATCACTACAGACCTACCACTACTCTACCACTATTACTATGGTAAAGGTTCAAACAAGCTACATTCCTTAGTTCCACCAGTTCAGACCTTCACAGCTAGGACCCACCGTACCAGGTTTATGGCATTAAATCATTTCCATTCCTATCATATTCATTTGGTAAGGATTAAGTTCCACTCAGCTTCTTCCCCAGAACTGTTACTTTGTGGAACAGACTCCTGAGAGGATGTTTCCCCAATCACTACAATCTTAATTTCTTCAAGTCTAGGGTTAACTGTTACATACATAAATCAAATTTATTCAGTTACACTCTACATTGAGTGGTTCTTGGGCCTTGTATTGGGTGGACAATAGTAAAAGAAATTTAAAACACTCCAGATCTGACCAAAAATGAAGTAGTGCTGTTATATCTGGGTTGGAGCTGCCCAATTCTCACTGTCCAGTCTTGACAGTGTTTAAAAGTATTTATAGAGCCTTGTGGGTGATTAATTACTTTCCACCTTACAAACCCTTTCCCACAGACAAAGTGCTATTCATCTCTCACTACCCTATCTCTATTTTCATGGCAAATGTTCAGATGAGTAAATTAGGTTTATCAGTTCAGATCTTCACAGCTACAACCCACAATACTGAACTGCCTCATACCCATTCCCTCTGTATTCCATTAGTAAGGTGGAAGTTCCACACGGACAGCTTCTTACCAAGAACTGTTACTTTGTGGGACAGACTCTTATGAAGATGCTTGCCTGACTACTACAATCTTAACCTTTTTAAGTCTAAGGTCAACTAATTTCTATTCTATTAGGTTGGTGGAAAAATAATGACGTAATAATGTCGTTTTTGACGTTAAAAAATACGTCAAAAACGACATTATTACGTCATTATTTTTTCACCAACCTAATACATATCCTCATAATATGCACTTCTTGCTTCCTTCTTCCCCTTCCCTTACAACCTTATAACAATCTCAGTCAGTGGCCCTCTACCTCAAGTGGCTTTCAGTCCTTGTATTGGTGAACTAAAAAAATCTTCAATAGAAAATAGGAGTTTAAGAGTTGAAATGAAAGTAGCTTTCATATATTGAACATGAGTTTGTAACTAAGAAAATGAAGTCTTGAATTATATAATGTTTGTTTAGCATAAGTAGTTACTTCGATAATGAAGAAGAGCAAGAAGAAGGGACTATGCATAAACTACAAGAAGACAGAATGCATGGTCATCAGCAAAAATATGAGCCTGAAATATGATTTACAGATCGGGGACACTAAAATCAAGCAGGTGTGGAAATCTAAATATCTGGGAAGTGTTCTGACAGAGGACAGTAACTTCAACACTGAGATCCGAAGACATACTGGGATGGCTGGCCAAAGACACATTTCAAAAGCTAGGCAGAGTATTATGAGACAGGAGGGTTTTTTTTTTTTGGTAACAAAGAAAAGAGTGCTGAACTGATATGTGATATATATCCTCCTTTAAGGCAGCAAAATTTACATAGTCTCCTCAAAGATGAAGAAGAGACTCAAGGCAGCAGAGGTGTGCTTCTTCAGAAGTATGCTGAGTTTATCATGAATTTAACATGTTAGCAACGATGAGGCTCTGGAGAGGATGCAAACAAATAGGAAACTCATATTGAACATCAGAAAGAGGCAGCTAAAATTTCTGGGACATGTAATGAGAATAGAGGACTTGAAAAATCTGAAACTCACAGGGCAGATAGAGGGAAAGAGGGACAAGGGAAAGCAACATATGACATATTTACCAGGCTTAAACAAGTGGATGGCAGAACAGGTTCTGGGAGAAATAACAAAAAGTCAAAGCTTATTAAGAGCTACAAGGGACAGGTGGAAATGGAGAGCCACGATCGTCTATGTCCTGAAGAGACATGGCACATAAAAGAAGAGGTTACTTGGAATAAGAGAGAGACAATTGAAATTTCTAAGGTACACAATGAGGAAAGAGGGTTTGGAGAATTTGACACTTACAGGATATTTTGAAGGCAAAAGAGTCTGAGGAAAGCAGTGAATAACCTACCAAATTAGCTTGTGTAAATGGTTGGCAGAATAGGATTAACAAAAAGGCAATCCTTACTACGACAGGAAGTTAGGAAGAGCTATGATTGCCCAAATTCCAAAAGCTCATGGCATACAGAAGTAGGATAGGATGTTTTCTTAAAGGTTTATCAACTCTTTTTAAAGCGGAAACATATTTTGTCAGAATTATTCTTTTTTTTTTTTTTTTTTTATTTGTGAGTATTGAATTAACAGCTTTTTGAGAATAACAATGATTTTTCTAGATACAAATCTTACTATTTAACCCATAGCTGGGGCAAGGAAATTTATTCATACTTTTCTCAAGTATACTGGTGTAGGTGAATGTAACAAACCTGTCTGGAATTACAATTTCTCATTCTGAGCCGCTACCCATCAGACCATCTAACTTTACTAGTAAAATTTAAAAGACAATAAACAATATGCTGTATAATTTCTAATGCTAATTTTCAAAACAAACTGACCCACTCCATTTGGAAGAGTGATGCAATGCAATCTTTCTACACCTCTTTTCTTTCTTTAACCTTGTGCCAGACTAGTCAAAGTTTGTCACCAGAAAGTTTGAGTCTTTATATATCCTCAAGAAAACCAAACACAATGCAAAAGAATCCTGTTAAGAAAAGCACCACAATTTTTTTCTTTTTTTTTTTTTTGGAGTCTGTGTAAATAGATTCTTCTTTTAAATGCTAAAAATGTTTCAGTTAAATTGGTAATTTCTGGATGCAAGAATATAGCAGTAACACAAATAACGACAAAGGACAGCTCTCAAGATGCTATATATTTAACAGTTGAGATGAAATGTGTCACTGATGAATTCATTGTGAATTTCATTACTGAACGTTATGAAGTGAAAATTATTTTTGCTTGTCATGGAATTGCTCAAGTCCTGTATGTACAACAACACAAGTATAGTAAAAAAAAATAATGTTCCTTTTAACTAATGTCAATTATCTGTCTATATTTCTGAGCTGAGGTATTGTAACTATTTACATTATTCAGACTGTTCTCATCATCTTTATTGTCATGTTCATGAAATTTCAGACGTTGTACACTTTGGCTTTCGTCAGGTGATTATATGGGAATTTTGAGCTGAACCGAATGAATTAAATAAAGGGCTCAATTCAAAATTCCAACATATATCACCTGAAGAAGGGCGGAGCATACAATAGTTGAAATGTCATTAACATGACAATAAAGATCAGAACAAAAATCCTAACATTGTAAATATCAATTAGTTTTGCCAGTCGAAAATGATGGCTAATTTAAGTAACTGCAATTTCATTGTAATCATATAAGGTCAAATGTTTTTTGCTGATCTGAATTTTTCTAGTTAATGTTCAATATTTTCTGAATAACTCAACTAAAAGATAAAAAGTAAGCAAAGATAACAATTGAGCTTATAAGTGAAAACAATTATAATAAATAAAACTAATTTTTAATACATATACCTAGGTCAAAAGTCTGGGGGTCAACTTCTGGATTTAATAATTTCAAATAATTTTTTTGGTTTAATTAACTCCTACTAAAGTTTTTGAAGATCAAAGTTGACTGGGAAGCAGAAACTGGAAGAGAGTTCCACAAGTGAAAAGTATGATAAAAGAAAATGTTAATAATAATATTGGAGGAATCGAGACTTAGATTATCCACCTACTCCAGCAATAAAGAAATATTTGATAAGATTAAAATTAAATATATAAAGGTTTTAGAACTAAGCAATCATAAAGTAAATTTAAAATATTTAGAAAAAAACAAAGAAGGTGAAAATAAACAGAAACATAAGCACACCATCATATGGTTTAATCCACCTTTTAACAGTAATATCCAAACTAATATTGGAAGAATCTATCTAAATTCAATTCATAAGCACTTTAACCATTCACCAACACTAAATACGATTTTTAACAAAAATAATATTAAGATCAGCTATAGCTGCATTAATAACATAGGCAAATCCATTTCCCATCATAACAATATTATATTAAACAAATATATTTCCAACAAAGATAATATAATTTTTTCTAAAAATAAATGCAACTGCTGAAAAATATGATCTATTCCTTAAATGGTCAATATATGGCCGATAATATTGTATACTGAGTGAGCATACATTCCAATAATGATGTTAAATTTTATTTTGGTTCTGCTGAAAATCCCTAATTTCTACCATCATCAAATGACTTTAGGCATAAAATACAGAAACAGCACTGTTCTCTCTAAATATTTCTGACAATTAAAGAATACTGGTAGTTCCCCTTCTATTAACTGGGATGTTATAACAAGAGCCAAATCTTATAATGGAAAAGAAAATAAATGTAATTTACATCTTGCTGAAAAACAGCTTAAAATACTCAAATAACCCAAGCATATTAAACAAGAGAAATGAATTGATGGTTACATATAGGCATAAAAATAAATATAGGCTCATTTTTAATATAAATTACTATTTATTTTTTGTTTTTTGAAAACAAGTAATCTTCCTATAATTAAAAAATGAATATTCACAAGTCAAAAATAATTTTTTTTAATTCTTTTTTTCTTTCTTACATATATATATATATATATATACAAATCACATTTATTTTATTTGCCAGATATAATTTTTAAAAAACTGTAATCCCAGTACATATATGAAATTGCAATAACCAGATATATTTTATTTAAATACAATAATGTAAAGGTTATGAAATTCTGAATCATGCTTGGGATAATATGTATATTTATTAATATATACTTAATAGCTCTGTTGTATTACATCAAGCACTGTTTTATTAACACCAACATTATATGTTCTATATATATATATATATATATATATATATATATATATATGTAAAAATGTCAACATCATATCAACATGTTTCATGCTTAAATGCTGCCATCAGGCCATGTGTGTTGTGTTTTCGCTCAACTATTTATGTATGCTGGTCAGTGGTGCATTATGAGTAGTTGGCTGTATTATTCTAATGGTTATTTGGGTGAGCAGTAATGGTTATGTTTCAAATTGTTCTAGAGGCTATTGAGTGGAAATAATTATTTCCACTCAATTGCCCATAGAATAATTTTTCCTACAAAAAATTTAAAACAGCCTTTAAACCTTATCCTCAAAAATAACAACACACCAACAAAATCAATATTACAACGAACAAACATTATTTGGGTTCAAATGCCCTTTAAGGAACTGTATTCCTGATCAAACCAAATTCATAAATAATTACACCAGTCACACTACTACATGCCTTTCCAGACGCATTACGTCACACCTATCTT
This sequence comes from Acanthosepion lycidas, assembly GCA_963932145.1. Classification (NCBI taxonomy): domain Eukaryota; kingdom Metazoa; phylum Mollusca; class Cephalopoda; order Sepiida; family Sepiidae; genus Acanthosepion; species Acanthosepion lycidas. The sequence continues at coordinate 28,520,284 of OZ010575.1, forward strand.
GACCACAGCTCAATTAGAACATCTTTAAACACACACACAAACTTACCAGACTCCATTTGAAACATACTAGTAGAAAATACAAACACAATAACCTCATTCACATATAAAAAAAATGATTAAAAATAATGAAAGCCTTAATAATAAAAAAGAAAAAAGCCAACACTCAATAATATTAACTACAAACACAACCTTAATGTGCAAACTGTGTTCTTAAATAATACATCCCTATAACTCTAGAAACATACACACAACCCATACACCCAATTAAAAAGGAAAAATAAAATCACCCTTGATAATGGCTAAAAGTATAGCCAAAAGCACTTGGAATTATAGGACATTTGGACAGTTTCTACACACACTGTGTCCAGAAATGAAAAACTTGTTTGAAAACAAGAAAAATGAAATAAAAAGCTTAATCGCAGTACCTTGTCTGTCGTCTTTAATGAAACATGTACAAATGAAGGAGTGCTGTCTAAATACATAATATATATATATTTCTAAACAATTTATGAATTTTTTATTCATTAATTTGACATTTTCTTCTATCGCACTTCTCATTTGTGGAACTCTCTTCGAGCTTCTTGCTTCCCAGTCAACTGCAATGTCAATTATTATCTTCTGTCTTCTTAATTCCTGTTCTTTTTATTGTTCTCTCCCTAACAGTGTTTTTTTTTTTCTTTCTATTCTTTAACAATCACTAACCCCTCATGTCTTAGTGGCTTTATTGCCTTGCTAGTGGTGAAATGATTAAAAAATTTTTTTAAATAATTCTTTTAATAAGAACATCATTTTAGTCTGATGAAGTCCTTCTAGAGGCTGAAACACATTACACGGAATTTTTCCACTTTGTCATTCAATTGTCTAACATTGTCCTCATATATAGAAACTTAAATATCATATTCTTCCAGAGATAAAAATCCTAGACTGCATATGAAAAAATATATAGAAATTTATATATTATATTCTCTTACGTATTATTATTATGCAAGAAATGCCTTCACATTGTATGCAGATAAACCATTACAAAAAGCAGCAACAGAACTCAAAAAAATTTACTAGTTTCAATTGTTAGAATGCATCTGCATTAACTTCTAGAGCAATCTGGTATAACAGCTTTTAGAAGTATTGAAACTGTCATTAGTGTTTGAAAGGTATGGTTGTTTTATTTCTGCATATTAAATATTTGCTAAAAGAATGAGTACCATTTTGAGAAATAGTAATACTTCTATGTATTAGCCACCTGCCAAAAGAATGACAAGATCATGCCTAACCCACTTTCTAAAATCTTAGGAAATATCAGAATTTTTTTGGGAATCCTTTCTCAGTTATATCATTACATTATATTTAAAGACTGAATGTAAAGATTATTTGACCATAGTATCATATTTTTTTTTAATCATTATCACCCCTGCAAGGCTGTAAAGCCACTAAGACACAAAGGGTGATGAGGTGTAGAAGAATTAAGAACAGAAACATTAGTAATGAGTGGAAAAAAAAATAGAGTAATCAGGAGGATTGTAGATAGCGACTAACATGGCATCTAAATTTCTGCAGATTAAATTTAGCTGGAAAGCATAGAGCTGGAAGGGAGTTCCACAAGCAAGAAGTGTGAGAAAAGAAACTTAGCATAAAATTATTTACATCTAGCCAGCAAAACTGTAAATTGATGATATCTCAACACCAGTCTAGTACTGAGCTTAAATTCATAAAGTCTAGGTACCACAGCAAAAAGTTTGTCTGAACAATTACCATGAAAATTCTATTTAGCAAATCTAGCAAAAGATATGTCAAGACTTATTCTACTCTAGTTCAATATTTGTAGATGCATGATTCTATGAATGTTAACTACATTAACATTTTCTACATCAGGAATACAATTACAAGATAAATTACTATGCACCTGTACATTCCCTATATTAAACATTCAAAAGGATTACCTAGCATATTACCCTTATATTTTTATATGGGGTTTGTTTAAGTAAGTAATACTTCTATGTATTAACTATTCACTGAAAGAACAAGATGGCTGCTAAAAAATTCTTGGCCCAACTAACTTTAAATTTGACCAAACAGCCAAATGTCAGAATTAATATAGAATCAGTTCTTTGTTAGTATAAGAACTTTTCAGCACCCAATCATAATACCATGATATTTACCAAATCTAGCAAAGGATATGTCAAGAGTTATTTATTCTATACTAGTTCTATATTCATAGATGCATGATTCTATAAATGTTAACTACATTAACATTTTCTACATAGGGAATACAATTACAGAATAAATTACTATACACCTGTACACTTCCTATATTAAACGTTCAAAAGGATTACCTAGCATATTACCCTTATATTTTTATATGGGGTTTGTTTAAGTAAGTAATACTTCTATGTATTAACTATTCACTGAAAGAACAAGATGGCTGCTGAAAAATTCTCGGCCTGACTTTCTTCTCTAAATTTGACCAAACAGCCAAATGTTAGAATTAATATAGAATCAATTCTTTGTTGGGTTAAGAATTTTTCAGCAACAAATCATAATACCATGATATTTTGGGGCTATTTCACCACAAGCAGTAAGGCCACTAAGGCACAAGGGGGTTAGTGAGTGTTAGAAAATAGGAGAAAGAACAATAAAAGAACAAGAATTGAGACAGAAGGTAACAGTTGACATTGCATTTAAATTTTTGAAGATCAAAGTTGATTGGGAAGCAAGAGAGTTCCACAAGCAAGAAGTGCAATAGAAAAAACTGTTAACATAGTATTTATCGTTACATCTAGCCATTTCAACTATAAAATGATGAGGCCTTGCTGTCAATCTAGTACTGTGTTTAAATTCATATACCACAGAGGAAAGTAATATTTATTTTGAATAATACAAAAATGTGACACAAGGCCAAAAGGGGGGGCGGTAACAGAAGGCTGGTTTTTAATCTTTCTTATCTTAAGCTTAGCTAGCCATGATTACTGAGCCAAACATACCATGGTATTCCTTACACCAAAACAACGCATTCTTACTTATCATTCTTACTACAGTCACCATAATACCTCAAAGTCTCTATATAGTAATAACTAGTTCCCATATGTACAATTTTTTGTCTATGTATATGGTGGAGGGATAAAAACAACAATTTAAAAAAATCTAACTCCAGTGTGTATTTACATAGAGGAAAGTTCATTGGAACAATCATCATGAAAATATTTATAGAAAAGGCACAGGGAAGCTACTTTATAATGGTGGGAAAGTGACTGTAGCTGAGATGCCAGGTAAGGACACATAACATTGCAGATTCTTTGAATTTTATCAAGAATCTCTAAATATAAAACAGAAGCACCAGATCAGATGTGGCAGCAACATTCAAAGCATGAACAAATAGTAGACTTAGACATATGTAAGATAGATTCTGGTGAGTATTTTAAAGTATTTGTTTGATGTGTGGTTTTAAATTGGTTTACTCCAGATAGTAATTTAATGAGAAATGGAGTACTTAGAACTGAATTTGTAATTATTTACTAAACCAGCCAGCAACATTGGGCACTCTTTTACTATGCAGTATTTTTAAAATATGTTCTTTTACATAAATACATACATTTATTGCTTCAAATATTTTGAATATATCACAAGGCTATCTTTATTTAGATTTGATTACAATTCATACCATCAGTAGTTTTCTGCTTGTTTTTTCTTCTTTTTTTTTTTTAATAATTTTTCTTTTCCCTTCAAGATAAGAACAGGAAAATAATATATGGTATTGTGCTGTATAATTAATAACAATTACTATAAAACCTATAAAAAAAATATAACTGCAGAGATAGAATGATTGTCACAGTATTTGACAATAAAACATCCTAAAATCCAGCAAAACATTCACAATTATAATATGGATGCAATGAGATAAAAACTAGAGAAAAAGACTAAAGTAGTGAAGAAAGAAGACACAGTGTTATGGTAAAAATGTCCCTTGACATTTTTTTTTTCTTTTTCCTTCAATAATGCAAGCTTCCAAAATGGAAGAAGTAATTCACTCTAGTTGATTATGTTAGGGGCAAAAGGAGTATTTTTGTTGTTTTTATTTTCTTTCTCTCACCCTTCCCATTTCCTTCTTTGTCTTTCACATTTTTTTAATAGCTTCCCATGACTTGATTGATCCCGTGAAACCTCAAAAGACCAGGTCAGAACAAAAGCAGCCATTGAGCTTATGAAACAAAACATGCTTCATCATTATACACTTATAGAAAAATGGACGCTTCATCATATCATTAGATGCTACAGAATGTGGAAGAATTCAGAGAGAAAGTCGTCTATAATGTGATTATGAATCCTTGACATTACAGGTCACAGAAAATAGATGCTTCATCATTATCAGATAAAGAATTTTGTTTTTAAATATGGAGACCTGAAGGGAAAAGAACAGTCTGTGGTTTGGTTTGTGAATTCTATACTATAGGTCACAGAGTCACAGAAAATGGATGCTTCATCATCATAGGATGTTGGTTTTTGTAAATATTCATTTCAGAAAATTTAGGCTTTCTCTGTGATCTGGTTGCAAAAAGTGTCATTATCAGTTATTCAAAAATATATGAAAAGAAGAGACAGAGTTGTTTTATTTATTGCTTGATTTCAAACTGAGGTCTAAGTAGGAAACTTTTACTCTGGTTTTGTTCTGGAATTGAACGATGGTAAGTTATCTGTAAACAATTCTTTACCATTATGTAATATAATAAAAGAATAATTTGTTTTCTATTTAATGTTCTTCATTAATACAGAAAGCTCTAGAGATTGATGATGTCATTGATCTTGAGTTCTTTTTTTATTATTATTATTATTACCTTACAGAAAATAAATCCTGGAAAAATCTAAATTTATGAATTATTTTTTTCTACTTGAGAGGAATTGAGAAGTGGTACAAGAAGTCTTTATTTTACCCTGGAAAAAAAGGCTTCAGCATTATAAATCACTGAAAATTGATACACAACTGTTTTCGTTATCTTTTTTTTTCTACTTATAACAGTTCACTCATTTTTTTTGTCAGTAATATATCTTAGCATATCATTAAGTAGTTACAACAAAGAAAAAAAAAAAAGAGAGTATTTCTATTTTTTTTTCTTAGTGCATCAGCATTTCAACATCTGTTAAAAGTAGAAATGAAAATCTTATTTTTGTTTCACTTTCTTGGATTGATTTATTCTTTTCAGGTAAACATTATGTTTATGCAAGCAGCCAAGAATCCATTTTTTTACTTCTCAGGAAAAAAAACAAAAAAACACACACACACACACACAGTTATTCATGCTGAGATTAAAAGTTAAAATAAAAAACAAAATTCTCAGCTAGCATGCTTGAAATAATATCTATAAAGTAGATATATCTGTGTTAGTGATACTACAAACTTAAGTTTTACTCATTTTTCATGACATTTTATAGATCTTTTTTTTTTTATTTCTATTTCAAATAATTTTCTTTTTCATACTGGAGATTTTTGCAGATTTCAAATCAGCTTTAAAATTTTTCCCACAGAAAAGTTTGGGTATGCACGTGTTACAAAATAATGCCAGGTAGTCACAAGCAAAAACCAGAAAAAAAAATTATGTTCCATTTTTCTTCTATCAATATATTTTTATGACTTTTTATAGATATTTCTATGCTATCTTTGATTCAATACTGTTAAAAATACATATGATAAAGAAGAATTGGATAAAAACAAATGGTTGATGGTAAAGCAAGAAATTTCAATTTAGATAAAACCAGGTAATCTAGTTAGTGCATGACTTTATTCAATATATCTAAGCTAATATTGGATGTGTCAGTAGAGTAATAAATGTCAGCAGAGGAAGTGGAATCATCAATCTGAGTTCAAATCTCAGGTTAGTCTATTGTGTTCACTTTTGCACTAATGCCCTTGGGAAAGATATGAATCCATCTAGTCTCCCTCTAGCTATGGGTTAAACAACAATGTAGAGTGCACTCTGTAGCATGAGTTGCAACCAGTCTAAGAGAAGGAAAATACTGAATACAAAACTATGAAGGAGACAATGGGAATCAACTTCATTAACTTTCTAAAGATTGGAGAGTAATTAACAAATAATAAAGAAAAGGAATATAATGGAGAGTTATTATAACTTACACCCTGGATGGCCATGGCATAAAAAGAACAAAGCTAACATTAAAATACATAACTATGATATATTTTTAAAAAAAAAAGAACAATGCATAGATAAGGAAACACAGAGAGATATTTTCAAAAGCTTAGTCTGACATAAGGCCATAAATAATATCAAGACAGAGATATAAATTAATTTATATAAGATAATAATAAATATATTGCATATTATTTAAAATGATTAAATCTGAAAATTATTTGAACATAGTGTGTAATGTTTATTCCTCAAATCTATTAAATGATATGTCAATAATTATTATACATTATTTCAATATTCATAAAAAGATGTTGGGCTAATTGATATTGTAAAAAGTGTGTTGGGCTAATTGCACAACACACTTCCCAAAATCTTTGGAAATATCAAAATTTTTTTTTTAATCTCTTCTCAGTCAGACTATTACACTATATTTAAAGACTAAATGTAAAAATTATTTGAACATAGTATCTAATGTCCATTTAGCAAATCTAGCAAAAGATATGTCAAGACTTATTCTACTCTAGTTCAATATTTGTAGATGCATGATTCTAATAATGTTAACTACATTAACATTTTCTACATCAGGAATACAATTACAAGATAAATTACTATGCACCTGTACATTCCTTATATTAAACATTCAAAAGGATTACCTAGCATATTACCCTTATATTTTTACATGGGGGTTGTATAAGTAAGTAATACTTCTATGTATTAACTATTCACTGAAAGAACAAGATGGCTGCTAAAAAATTCTTGGCCCAACTTACTTTAAATTTGACCAAACAGCCAAATGTCAGAATTAATATAGAATCAGTTCTTTGTTAGTATATAACTTTTCAGCACCCAATCATAATACCATGATATTTACCAAATCTAGCAAAGGATATGTCAAGAGTTATTTATTCTATACTAGTTCTATATTCATAGATGCATGATTCTATAAATGTTAACTACATTAACATTTTCTACATAGGGAATACAATTACAGAATAAATTACTATACACCTGTACACTCCCTATATTAAACGTCCAAAAGGATTACCTAGAAAGTGATAGAATGTAGCTTGTATATTTTTGCATGCAAAGGAATAATTCTCTAAGCTTAATTCCATGATCAGTATATTCTAAAAAGAAAGAAAATCTTGTCTATTTTATTTGTAAGTATTGTAAGTATAAGTAAGTGGAGTACTTTACTGGTATAATTGTGTGTTTAGAGGGGAAAATGCTAAATTTCATATCTTATCTGGATGCATTCTAGTGGTGAAGTTTTACAGAATTATATTCAAAAGATAGCATGCAACTAATAAAGAAATGAAATTAATAATCACACAATGCATCATAAGGTGAAAAGGTCAAAAGAGCAAGCTACAATGAAATTTTATCTGGAAACAAGAGTTCTATGGATATAAATGAATGCCCATCACACAAATGTAGAAACAGTCTATTGACAAGTAAATATGTCTCTTATGACTTTAGTTTTGCGGCTGTAAGATGATGCCAAAGATATCTGCTTATTTAATCTTTTTGTGTAAGGAAATACTCCTTATTGCGTTTGATTGTTAAAAAAAAAATTTAGCTGATGGAAAAACACTTTGAAAGCAATTACAAAGACAAATCCCGTTCTTGGCTTCTTTCAAATACCTAGCTTTATGAGAATTTGCCAACTGGCAATTTAGGGGCTCCTGATTGCTACAAGATTCCAATCTGTGTTGCAGTTATGTGGGAATCTTTACAGGAGGTAGCAAGCAATTAGTCAAATCCTGTATGACAGTTAAAGCTTGTAGCTCCAATTGTCTTATTGGCCCATATCTTTCTACTTGATCAATATTTAATATTGAAGAATCCACATGGGGGATGAAATAGCTTGCCTCTGTCATTCTTATTAGTCTTCTTCCCGTTATTACTACTTGTCCTTACTGTTACTATCATTATCATAATTACACCTACAGTTTTTAGTGTTTCTCTTATAATAATAATCCTTATCATTAACATTATTATTATTAGTATTAGTATTTCCATTCTTATTCTTCCAGTATTTTCTTTATTGCAAGTGTTGGTTTTATTCTGTTATAAACTCTTTTCTTTCATTATTTAAAGCATTCATTTTCTGGGGCTAGACTATCTAAAGCTTTCTGTATGCCAAAAGATTACTGAAGCCACATCTTGTTAGAAGTGGTAATCCTTTTCTTTTTCTTCTTATTCTTATTATAATGATTGCAAACATCTATTATTGTTACTGTTATCATTATAACCATTTTTTCTTATAATTATCACCACTACATCACCATTAACTTGTTCTTGTCACTTTTTCTCATATTCCCCCAAACATCCTCCCCCAGTTTCTTTTCTTTCATTACGAGTCCCCAACTCTGCTGTAATTTCACACACACTGTTATTAGTTATTATAGAGCCTGACATTATTTTTACCACTTCTCTGATTGAATTTCTTCATTATTGTTTTAGGAGTTGTTTTGCCTCATTTTTTATCACACTCTTCCAAAAAGGATTTGTTATTGCCCTTTTGAAGCATGTTGAATTATTGATTCCCATGTATTGCCGTGTTTCTTTATGATTTTCTTTTATTTTTAAAATTGTTGTAATTTTTTTTTAAATTTGTTTTCTTTAGGGATATTTTTTTTGCTATATTTATTTGTTTTTTTTTTTTGCATTTTTCATCACGTTTTAACATTTTGAGGTTATGGTTGGAAAGTATGAAGACACTCTGAACAGATAACGTCAGTCTTGCATAGATACAAAGTCAGCTGAATAATAATATTAATAATGATTATATCAATAAATCCTTTCAAAAAAAAATAAAGAATGAAAAATCATCTTCATATTATCTTACTTATAATTCTAATAATTATATATATATATATATATATATATATATATATATATATATATATATATATAATATATTGTTTTGCTAACATTAGAACTAATAATAACACAATAAAATTTGCAAAGAAAGACTTTTAGGTCTTGCAGTTTTAATTATTAGTTTTCTAACCAACAGCCATGGGTTTAACCTAAGTACTTATAGTGTAGGTAATTTTAAAATATTTGATTTGTAATACACCACATGTAAACTATCACTGAAACAAATATTTGATAATATTTCATAATCTCAAGCAATATTATTAATGAATATTTTTATACTGAAATAATTTTTATATTTACTTCTCTTGGTAGTGGCATAAATTAAATATTTTATTAATATTATTATTATAATTTGCTTTCTGTTTAGTATAATAATTTACCGGTTCATTACTCAAGAACTGGGGTACGGCAAAATAGTAGATATATGTATTCTGTGTGCACAAATTCTGATGTTAAGTGATACTTTAACATGTACAGTGTTTGTATTTTTTCTTAAGTAAATGAGCAGTTCTACACACTGCTATTTTTTTAATCTCTTACAAATAGCGGCTGGTCAGGGATTTTGGTAATATACTTGATTCTACTTTTTCTTTTATCATACCTATTCAGGGCTCTAATTTTTATAGGTATAACAGTAGTTTTAAGGTACCACAGTTTTTTAATTTCAAGATCATTTTATTTTAACTATTTTGTCATATACTTTAACAGATATATTTTTATCTGATGGTACTGCGATCAGATTATTATTACTATTATCATTATTATTTTGTTGTAGTAGTATTTTATTAAATCTGTAATGTGCATATAATATCATTATATTTTATATTCTTTGTATTCTGGAATGGCACAGATGAATATTATATAATAACTATGTTATTATTATTCTTATTATCATCAGTATCAATTGTCAGGTTTTTGTTAATATTATTATTATTGTCATTAATGGTCATGTATTTCCTATAATGATTATCATCATCAATGGTCATGATTTTGCTATCATTATCATCATCCTATGGTCATGTTTTTACTATTTTCATTATTATTATTATAAATGGTCATGTTTTTATTATTATTATAATCACCAGTGGTCATGTTGTTTTTGTTACTATTATTATTAATAAAACAGTAGTTTCCATTCAAATAACACAATAAACTTGATGATATGCATATTATTCAAGATAATACAGGTATGTACATATTGTTTATTATTCAGTAGAGACTGATAGCTCTCTTTAAATGTAATAAATTTTGCATTGCTTCCTAATAAAGCTGTATGCATGCAAAAGAGGTGACAAAGTGAATGCTTTAAACTTTATGGATGAGTGTAACATTTAGTAGGTGACTTGAAATATTATGCTGGTTGCTTCAAATAATGAAATATTTAAAATCATTCTTTGTTTATTTTTTGACATGTTCCTCATCCAGTGTCAGCTTTGACAGAAAGGTTTCATTTTTTTCTCCCAAAGTGAAAAAGAAAAGAAAACTAAAAGGACTCTTTTTGATGGAGAAAATGTGAGCGTTAATGGATTTAAAAAGAACACCTCAGTGCATTTATTTTCACTGATTGTGTTTAGCATTGAATCTCTCAGCAAGTACATCTGAGACTAAAGGGTGATGAAGCAAAGTGCTCAAGCAGGGAGAGATTTTATAATTGGGCTAGGAATTTTAATTTCCTGAGTCAAAAGGTCTGGCTGAAAATGATCAAAGCTTTACTTTTACAGTCATACACAAATAGCATAAGATAAAACAGAATGCAAGACATACACAAGTAAAGGAGGAAAAACAAAACAATAATCAATTTAAAATACTTTTAAAATAATGCAAATCAATTTAGAAGTAAATTTTTTATAACAATATTTTAACATACTTTATTCTTTTAAATTTCATTTTTTTTTTTGTTGTTTATGATTTTAAAATATTTGTAAAAATTTTAAATTCCATTTAAAAGTGTTTTAAATGCAAGCAGAACTTTTTTCGATATTTCAAAAATTGAAATGTAAAAGAATTTATTTTCCTCCTTACTTAGAGTAATTTTCTCAACTGTTCAGTAAAGCAACTTTAAAACTATCAAACAAATATAATAAAGCAATGTTTTAAACAAATTATTTTTAATTTTAATGAAATATTTAAAAAAAAATGTATATACAAGATGCATAAGAATCTCTCAATGATGTTTGTTTATGTTTACATTGGATAAAGTTTTTTTTCCCCCCAATAAGTTATTAAAGCATTATATACAACTTATAGACTTATGTATATACAAACTATATACATAAGTGCTTGACTATAAAATGTTTGTATGTACATTGAATATTAAGATCTTTGAATGAAAATCAATATTGGTGTCTCTTTGATAAGATACAAATCCAATATTAAGCCTACTTATCAATATACACAAATGGTGGTCAATTTGGGATTCACTGTCATTTTTATGTACTTTGAGTAAACATTGTGAGAATTAGATTTTTACAATTGGATGACACCAAATTATAACACTTTGAGTGTTACAGAATGTTAGCCATCTTCTTATGACCCTGAGTCAGAGGATTATGTCTGTACTGAGGTATAGAGGATATGTTATGTGCACATAATATCAGATATTAATCTGTTAACTACCAAGAATATCTATATAATAATATACAAATATTCTAGGTAATAACTGGCAGGCAAATGCATTACAAATAGTTTATCAGCACCTTTTATCAGATCAGTGTTAAAAGACAAAGAAAAGAGAGAAAAGATTCAAAACCAACTAACCTGTGTGGTTAAATCCTCTGTAGTCTGTGGTGAGTGAATGTGTTCTGGTGTCAAGTCCTGCTGTAACTGCTGCTGTCGTGTGACAACATCATTAGGTATGTGTGTGTGGAGGGAGGGGAATGGTGTGTATGTGAGTGTGAGAGTGTGAAAGGAAGGAAGCCCGCTGTCCTACCAAGTGTGCTGTGTGTGTAATGGCTGCTTAAGCCAGTGACTGACTGATGTTCATGTAGAATGGAGACAGATACTGGAACAGATAACCCTTGGAACTGACTTTTCCTAATCTATCAACACTGACACCTCCATATCACACTATCTCGCCTTGTTCAGACTATGATACACAGCTCTCTCTTCATAGCTGTGTATATAGGAGAACAAATCTACACAGAAGAGACAATTTACTAATAGTTTAATGATAGTAATCTTATATTTCAAATGAAGTTTTTTTTTAAGTTTTTTTTTCCTGATAGGTTTTTAAATTCAAATTGTTTAATTTGAAACTGATATGTTTTATATGTTGGGTGAGTCATTTGCCACTTTGCTCCTGACTTCACTTAACATCTGCACATTTGCTCATTGCTATACACAACTTTCACTTTTAATTTCTTTTAATATTTTTGGGAGGTGAGGTGGGGGAAGCATGGAGAAGAATAACTCCAGCCAAACAAATAATTCCACTTACAACTGAATAGAATAAATATCAATTTCTCTACCTACCTACCTACCTATCTACCTATGTGTCATAGGTCTCTTCACTGGGATATCATTGCCATACATAAAAATTCTAGAAATCTAGAATAACAGTTAATCTCTCATAGAAATCAATATCCAGGATGTCATCTGTAGAGTTGACTGATTCTGAATACAAATTCTAGAATACCACTAATCTGGGTTAATGATTATCTTCTGTGAAAATCAATATCAAACTTGTTTTTCTTTTCTGTTTTTTTTTTTTTTCTTTTTTATTTGGACAATCCTTTGAAAGGGATATAAAAGAATTGCAAATATATTCAAACTTTATAAAGAATTTTGAAGCTTCAGTTAGCAAGGAACTATCTCATGTAGGTTTTCATGTAACTGTTAATATGATTTTAAAAAAAACATTTTTATTTCATTGGGGTTGAAGAGTTGCAAGCTTTTACAGTTCTCATTATTAAAAGGTGATGGCGAGAAAATAATTTCTCAGAATAAATTACATTCTACTTAAAAAAAATAAAACTCTTTAGGATAAGAGATAAATCTGTAAGGTAAACTGAACATTTAATAGGATTTTGTATGTTTGGCATTCTCCTTTCAAATAGGGAATATTTTTATTTGATTTATTCTCAGTCTATTTATAAATAAAATAATTAGGAATACAAATTCTTGAATGCTATTTTTTTAAAGAAATATATCCGTTTTTATAATTAATAAATTTGAGGAATTATATTTTGTTTTAGGTATTTTTCCATGTCCTTTTAAGTAATTGTTAAATCTGTTTAATCATTAGAATTTCATTTTCATTTCTTTTAAAGAGCAATATTTGTTGCTATTTTATTGTATTCAAATCATTGGAGGAAAAAAGCTTAGTTTTTCATTTGTTTAATAACTTTAAGATAAAGGATTTTAATGGAGTCAGAAATTATTTAGTTATAGGAATAGATGAAAATTATCAAAAAGAAAATTAACATTTGATGCATACAGACTCCTACATCTCAGACTTATTATATATATATATATATATATATATATATATATATATATAGAAAAAACACAATGATTAGATAACAATGTAAATATGTGAGACATACACACACACACACATATATATATATATATATATATATATATATATATGCAAGAAGCATATTTATGATAAAACTTTTTATATTAATTCATTCATTCAGATACATATATATATATATATATATATATATATATATATATATATATATATATGATAATTATTTTAATACTGTACTATCTTTTCTTTGATATTTGGATGTATCATGAAATTCAATATTTAATGTTTATTCATAGAATATTGCTCAAATGTTGAATTTTTTATGATCACCTGTCATCTCCATTGACATCATTATCATTATGATGAAGATAACTGTTACATATATTTGCAACATTTGGATATATACAGTGACTAAATATTATTTATATAATGACTAAAGTTCAATAACTTTACATCTTTCAGCAAATGTTTTTATTTACTTGAAAACTTAACAGAATTCCACCATATTGAAATGTGACAATCATGTACAAGTGAAAATGATTTTTAAACCAATGTAAATGTAAAAGACATTCTTGACTTATTTTCTTGTTTACAGGAAATTATTTCTGCATATGTAGCAAATACAGGAAATTATTTCTGTATATATAACAAATAAAAGGAAATTATTTCTGTATATGTAACAAATACAGGAAATTATTTCTGTATATGTAACAAACTGTTAATAAAAACAGTTTAAAAACCAATGGACTAAAATTTTGGTGAATTTTTTTTTTTTTTCGTTTCATTCTTTTCTTTTTTTTCTTTCTTTTCAAAAATGATACGTTAAAACTTAATGACTTGGAGGGTTTGTGAATTTTCCTTCTTTCTTTCCTTCTTTCATTTTCTTCTTTTTTTTTTTATTTCAAATGCATAAAGAGTGCTCAACCTGCCCAAGGAATCAGAAATCTTTAATAAAGTACCTGTGGTACTGAAGGGAATTCTTGAAGACCAGAGGTCATTTTCCGGCTCTCTGGTAAATTGCAAAGCTGTGAATGCAGGCCAGAGATGCCACTGTCCTCATTGGCCGTTTTCAAGTCAATCCACTGACTGCAGTCAGGGACGTGAGCAATGTTTGGTTTGTACAATGGTCTGGAGTTAGTGGCTGGATCATCAGGATAAAAGAATCCCTGTTGCCTGTGCTTTTTTATAGCATTTTTTAGTGCAGCCTGGTCATTCATGGATGGGGGTGATTTAAAGTGTTGGGAAGTGAATGGATCTGAAAAAGATGTACAGAGATTTACAAAAAATTAATTCAAATGCTTAATAATAGAAGGTCCAATCTTATACAACAAGTGTGCTCTGATTGGTGTAAGGTGCAGAAATGTACTGAGAAAAAGAAAAGCGAAAAAGACAAGGAGGTTGATGGAGGCATTCCAGAAGTCTACTTAATTAGAATCAACAAAATATATTCAAATCACACATATCTATGGATGTATATATACAAATATATTTATATTTGTAGATCCATACAAATATACATATATACAAATTCATGAATATACATGATTGCAGAAATACGTATATATTCACTTATACACAAGTATACAGTGATATATGTGTGTATAAATAAATGCATACACAATATTAGCTACCATTATATATCATATTACTTTAAACCAAGTCATTTGAGCAAACATCCGTGTTTTTCCTTAGAAATTATATATGAAAAAGATAAATACATATGTGTGTGCACATATATATATATATATACATACAGACACATATATGCATATATGAATGTATACACATACTTTCACTGGAATTGACTTATGTTCATAAAAACAAACAGATTTATATATACACACATATGCGTGCACACACACACACACATATATAAGAAAATTAATGACAAAGTGTATAATTTTTGTATGACACACTTTGCCCTTAGGAATTAAAATGATATTTACATTGATTTATATATAATTTTCTCATATATATATATATATATATATATATATATATACTTATGTGTGTCAGTTTTCCTATATAAAAAAATGTGTGTGTGTGTGTATGCATGTATTTTCAATTAAGGTCTTGTGTACTGGTATCAAAATTGTTGATAAACTGTCTGAGTTTATGCTTGTACTGTTGTTTTCTTCAAGTACTATTGACCATCTCGGTCATTTTCAAGAACCACATTCTGGTACTCTTTAGAAAGCTCAGAGTTTAAAACAGTCCACATCGACATCATGTGTAATGAGTAAGTGGATCAAGACTGTACTAAAAAATACTAAAAAAATACCCACATCCTTTTCAATACAGCCTTGCTCCCATAAACTGTTATACATTATATCACCATAGACTAAATCATATCAGGATGTAGATAAAAGAATTTTGCCAACAACACAGACACCACATTAGTTCTTAGTTTTATATTTATAGATACAAATAGGAATATATATTTATAATACAGTGAAAAATAAATATGCACTTATACTGCACATAAACAGGCACACACACACACACATATGTGTGTGTGCGTGTATATTTGCATGCAAGTATATATGAAATGTTTACATACATTTATATGTATATATACATACATCTACATTGTCCTACTAACACATACAATTATACACACGCACACACATAAATGACTATATATTTATATATGCAACACATATGAAAACCTACTTTCTGTATATGTATAGTTATAAAGAATTCATAAATGTTCCATGCACTTATTGATTTAATATTTTTATTTTCACATCAATATATCTGCCCAAATATACACACATGAATATATATATCAGATACATATGTATACTTATATATATTAATATATTTCCTGCTAATACATTATTTTTATAAAAACAGAGCATTTACTTAAACATTTGTATCTATAAAAATTACATATAAACAGAAAATATATAAAAATAATTGTTGGACTTAGTCCATTTTATATATATATATATATATATGCACACACATTTTCAAGGAGTGGTTAAAAGTTCTCAGCCATACTCAGTATACTGATGTTTGGTCAATGAAATACTTGTGAAGTTGTTTGGCTGAGAACTTTTCTACATCCTCTT
Organism: Acanthosepion lycidas; assembly: GCA_963932145.1. NCBI lineage: Eukaryota > Metazoa > Mollusca > Cephalopoda > Sepiida > Sepiidae > Acanthosepion > Acanthosepion lycidas. Next base: position 28,536,855 of record OZ010575.1, read on the forward strand.
CTGTGTGTGTGTGTGTGTGTGTGTGTGTGTGAGAGAGAGAGTATATATATATACGAGTGCTCTGTATTGGAGATTAAGCATTTATCATTTATAGATAGAGCGTGAACAAAGCAATCAATACTGGATAGTGACTATGACCACACTGTATGTGTGTGTGTATATATATATATATATATTGAGAGAGAGAGGGGGGACATGTATATAAATGAGGGACACTGAAAAGTTCTCAGCCAAACCCACTTCCTAAAATCAGCATCCTGATGTTTGTCATTCAAATATTGATTTTAGGAAGTTGATCAGGCTGAGAACTTTTCAGGACTAATAACAGCTAATAGAGGAAGCATTGATACAATAATAACGTTACTAACTGGTCATCTTTTTCTTGCTAAGATAAGCGGTGTTTCAGAATATTTCATTTAACTATATAATTGAATACACAAACAGGCAGCAGTAAATTGTTTTGGGATGGAATGGAAGGGGCTTCCTAATTAAAATAAATTGTTAGGCCTTGAAGGGAGTGTTCTACTCACCAGTTCCCTCTTGAGGGTGTCCAGTATCTCCCCCACTCCGCCCATCTTCTCTCACACTGTGACAGTCAGGGGTCATAAATTGTTTGTGTTCATTATCTTTACCACGAGATAGACCTCCTATTTCCTGCAGGAGAAATGCAAACAGTTAGTGCAAGTATACAAATACATTATGCAGAAAAGCAATAAAGATGAATTATTGAAAATACACTTCAAGGCAACTAAAGTGTAACAGCCAACCCTCTACTTAGGGAGCAAAACAAGGAATAAAAGGCTGTGGTTGTCATGGCTTGTCGGAAATGTCTATTTCTTAAAGCCAGACATATTTCTATGAAATCTAGTTAAATATTATCATTCAGAGTAAATTATTCAGCCCTTAGTTACATAATTATAACATTAACAAAAGAAGGAGTTTTAGATTTAGAGAAAATGAGAACAAAAAAAGACACTTATAATTAACATCAGAAAGAGACAGTTGAAATTTTTATGACACATAATGAGGAAAGAGGGATTTGAAAATTTGACACTCATAAAACATTGAAAGCAAGACAAGCAGAGAAAAACAGTGAATAAGCTACCTAATTATTATTACTGATTCCTTTTCCACGGCTCATCAATTCTTTGCAGAAAATATTTTTAGATTGTAAGAATTTTCTTTAGAGAGAATAATGATTTAGTAATACAAATCTTACTAATTAACCCATAGCTGAAAGTGAAGAGGAGTATTCATACCCTTCCCAAGTGTATTTGCACATAAATGGATATAATGGATCCAACTGGAATTGGAACTTGGCTCTCCAATTAACAACTCAGCCATTATTCATTACACCACATACATATCCAAGCTTACAGGACCTGGTGTTTTCCTAAGTGGTCACCCATCTAGGTACTGACCAGGCTTGATGCTGCTTAACTTTGATAATTGTACAGAAACTGGTGTTTCAATGTGATCTGGCCATAAGCCTAATGAGCTTCAGCAAACAATTGGCAGAACAGGGATAATAAAAAGACAAATTTTACTAAGAGTTATAAAGGAGAGGAAATTGTGGAGAGCCATGATCACCCACATCAAGAAGTGACACAATTCATAGAAGAATATTACATGAGCAGTACTGATATTTCTACTATATTCACCTGTGTTTGTTAATTAAGGGCTGATTTTTTTGTTTATTTTTAATTATGTTTATCATTAGTTTGTTTTACGCCATGACAGGTAAGTTTTGAAGACGTCTCTTACATTATTCATGATAGAATTTTCAACAGAGAAAAGGAATAGTTCCTTAGCTACATACAAATAACAGTCATCAAAATGTGAGTTTTATACATTGTGTTAAAAGGAATAGTTAGTCAACAAGTTGGTTCATGAATTTGGTGAGATAATGTGCAATAAATGAGCAGAACTAAATTATTTTTTTTTTCATCACTTTTTCCCCCCCAGTCAATAAGATACACAGGGTCTCTAAATATAAAAGAATATAAGGAAAGGCAAAACATTATTAAGGAGAGAGAACAATAAAAGAATTGGAATTAAGAAGACAAAAGATAATTATTGATTATTACAGTATTTACATTATTCAGACTGTTGTCCTCATCGTTATTATCATATTCATGATGTTTCAGCCATTGTACTCTCCGACCTTCTTCAGGTGATATATGTTAGAATTTCAAACTGAACCCTTTATTTAGTTCACTGGGGTAGAATGTTCTCATTCCATGTGTGGTGCTTTTTCTGGATATCTCAGTTTCAGTTATTTCCATTTAGTAACTCAACTCTCCAAGTTTGTTTTTTGTTCACCTCTGCTGTGGCCAGGTATTGAACTCACAACTCTTTGTGTCAAGTCACTGGTTTACTTCAAGCAACACTTTTATCTATATGGCCCAGTAGTGACATGGACACATAGAAAATTCCACTTACTAATTAATCTATAGCAGTAGGGAGAAGTGGCTGATTCATACCTTTCTCAAAGGTATTTGCACATGTGAATATAAATAACCCAACAGGAACTGGAGCTAGACACTCCATGAGAACAATAGTCTGCATATAAATAATGTAAATAATCGTAACTCCTCATCAGGGAAATTCAGACGGAGAGTGATCAGGTAATAATAACAACAAAGATGAGAACAATAGTCTGCATATAAATAATGATAACTCCTCATCATGGAAATTCAGACAGAAAATCCATTTTCTTTATATAATTTTAAAATGATAAGAAACTTAAAGTTACTTCATATTTATCTATGCTGATGAAACAACCATTTACTCCTGCCTCATCAGCAAGGCTGATCAGTCCAACAAAGTCAAAATGGCAGCCAATATAAAAAATGACAACTCCGTTAACCGGGGCAAAACATGGTCTATTAACTTTAATACCTCCAAAACTAAACTTCTCTCCATTAATCATATGAGAGACTCCTCTCTGCCTTTCATCAGCATGGTTGATGCTAACCTCCAGGAAATTGACATTGTACCTTCTCAGGTTAACATTATCAGCTGACATAAAATGGAAAGAACATTGAGTCTACTGCTAAGAAAGTTGGTTCACTGTGTCATGTAAGACAATCTTTCTTGCCAGAATCTTACATATCTATAAGTCTACTATTCATCCATGCTTAGAATATTGCTGCCACATATGATTTGGTGCCCTTGCTATTTACCTTGAATTCCTTGATAAAATCCAAAAAAGAATCAACAATATTATTGGTCCTGATCTGGCAGTTCAGCTTCAGTCACTTTCTCTCTGCCATAATGTTGCCTATCTATGCCTTTTCTATAAATACTTTTATGGAAATTGTTCAGATGAGCTCTTTACTATTGTACCGAGACATTTTGAATTTAAATGCAGTACTAAACTGGCAATGAGATCTCATCAGTTTAGAGTTAAGCTGTCTAGATGTAACCATAACTTCTATGCTAATAGTTTCTTTTCTTGCATTTCTCACTTATGGAATACCCTTCCAGCTCCTTGCTTTCCAGCAAACTTTAATCTCCCAAAATTTAAATGCAATGTCAATCACTATCTACTATCCTCCTGATTACTCTTTCCTCTTCCTGCTCAGTATTAATGTTTCTGTTCCTAATTCTTCCACATACTGTAACCCTTTGTGTCTTAGTGGCTTTACTGCCTTGCATAGGGTGATACTGATTAAAAAAAAAATGATTAAAAAAAAAATTAAATATTCTGCATATAACTATTACATGAACAGAAGTGAAATCCCATCCATATTCACTTGTGTTAATTAAATGCTGATTATTTTTGCTTCATTTTTAATTATTTTTGCCATTCCTTTATGCCATGACAGGTAAGTTTTTATGAAGTCCTTTAAATTGTATATAGACCATAATCAATAAGTATAGACACCAATAAAATCTCTAATCCTCACAAGTACGAGCAAATACCATTAATGATAAGAATGGGTGTAATGTCATCATTGTCAAAGAAAACTAAACTATTCAAACAAACAGGACATAACTGAATTTGAGCAGAGGCATGCATATCAAGGCTTTAGTGAAATAGTTCCTAAACTCCTAATAGACACAATCAGAACAGAGATGTACTTGTAACACTGTAATGTTTGTCTGTTTACAAATAGATTTTGTTTTCGTTTGACAGTATATCTATGCGTTATTTAATGCCAAAACTAAATATTTTGTAGGCAATATTATTTCTTTTTTCCACGCTTGATTTCCCCACTAGAACAGAGGCTCTACTGAGTGATATGGGCATAACATTATCAATGATCTCAGACATCATTTCTAAATTAGACTCTCATAAAGCAAGCAGATGTGACAGGATCCCAGCTGTTGTCCTAAAGAAATGTGCTCCTTAGCTGGCTCCAGTTCTCTTTAAAATCTACAACTATTTCCTTGTTGCTTCTTGCTTTCCAGCTTGGAAGTCCTCCTCTATAGTTCCTGTTTTTAAGAACTCTAGAGAACCTTCTGACCCCTCTATCACCCTATTAATCTCCAACCACTTTTCAGAAAAGTATTCAAGGCTTTAATCAATGCTGAAGTGGTTAAGTGTCTTATCTCCAACAACCTACTCTCAGACAATATAGCTTTCATTTTGCCAGGTCTACTGCTGATGTGCTAACAACCATTACTGAATATATATATATATATATATATATATATATATATATATATATATCAAGCTCTTGATAATAACTGCGAAGCTTGAGCTGTGACTGATATCTCAAAGGCGTTTGACTGGGTTTGGCATGCTGGTCTTCTACATAAGCTCCAGGGCTATGGTATTACAGGATGATTGTTTGACTTAATCCAATCATTCCTAAATCATGAAATGAATCTCATTTTGAATAGGCTTGCTTCCAGATCCTTCCACATGAACATGGGTGTCCCCCAAGGCTCTATCCTGGGTCTTACACTGTTTCTGATCTTCATCAATGATCTTTTTGATGTCATCAGTTTCCAAGTAGGCACTTATGCAGATGACACTACCATTTACTCCTGTCTCAATAGCAAATCTATCAGAGCTGACAAAGTTAACTTGGCCACTGCTCTTGAAAAGAGCCTCCAATCAGTGGTTAATGGTGGCAGAAAATGAATGTAAATTTTAATGCCTCCAAAATGAAACTGCTCTGATGTAACCACCATAGAGAAACTTTTCTGCCCACCATCAGCATAGCTGATGCTAGACTCCTGGAGAGCAACACACTGTTCCTTCTAGGTCATACATTCTCAACAAATCAATAACTGCATCTAATGCCAGGAAAGTTGGGTCACTGTGTTGTACCAGAAGTTTTTTCTCATCAGAGTCCATTTTACACATTTACAAATCTACCATCTACCATTCATCTGTGAATTGAATACTGTTGCCATATCTGATCAGGTGCTCCTGCTATTCATCTCTCCAAGATAGCTGCATTTGGCATTCCCAAGCAGTTACCCATCTAAGTACTGGCCAGGCTTGACAATGCTTAACTTTAGTGATCATACAGAAACTGGTATTTCAATGTTTTACAAATGGAACCTTTTTAGACTTGATGACAATGACAGGGAAACGCATAAATAAAATAGCATGTTGAAAAGCACCACCCACCCCACCATATAATGGATTATATATATATATATATATATATATATATATCAAGTATGTGGTGCAGTTCAATTTACGTTACATGAATCATTCATACAAAAAACAGATATTGAAGTTAATGATATAAATGGCGAGAATACATCTTCGCAAACAAATTTAATAAATTACCTTAACCCCAAACCTGTAGATGAATGTTATGATCCCTGTTTATAAATTCCAGTTGCATAAGGTCTTTTTTTATTTTTTTTTTACAAGCTTTCATCTGTGCATACAGACATCATCAGGTATGGAAATAGATTTGTTTTTTTACATCCCGGTAATAACAGGACAACGAAAGAATAGATGTAATCAGAAATATGTTTTTAGAAATGTGTTATTGTTAATTGTAAGACATTTTGGAGTGTGCAGTCGCAATGCTGAGGTTGAATTTTAAAATTTTAAGATTGTGCATTTTTGTACTAATATGGTGATAGGAGAATTCTTTTGTACAACTAGGTTTTTCAGTCAATGTGGCATGAACTAAATTGTCATTTATATCATTAACTTCAATATCTGTTTTTTGTATGAATGATTGATGAAATATAAATTGAACTGCACCATACACTTGATATTAAAATAACTGATCCGACGTGCAACTTTCGGATAATAACGACGACATTCCTCTATTTATTGAAAAATTTAAAACCTACCAGTACAAAAAAATTCTCCTATTACCATATTAGTACAAAAACGCACAATCTTAAAATTTAAAAATTCAACCTCAGCATTGTGACTGCACGCTCCACAATTTCTTACAATTAACAATCACACATTTCTAAAAACATATTTCCGATTACATCTATTCTTTCGTTGTCCTGTTATTACCGGGATGTAAAAAACAAATCTATTTCCATACCTGATGATGTCTGTATGCACAGATGAAAGCTTGCAAAAAAAAATAAAAAAAGACCTTATGCACCTGGAATTTATAAAGAGGGATAATAACATTCATCTACAGGTTCAGGGTTAATGTAATTTATTAAATTTGTTTGCAAAGATGTATCCTCGCCATTTATATCATTAACTTCAATATCTGTTTTTTGTATGAATGATTCATGTAATATATACGTATATATATATATATATATATATATATATATATATATATATATATATATATACGTCTGTTCTATATACTTGAGTATAATGTGAGTTTTTATGATCAGCAAAAAATAGGGGGCAGCATTATACACAGGTAATTTTTTTGAAGAGGTTAAAATCTTGCATTTTCGGTGACTGGTTGTATTATACACAGGTAAAATTTTTCTGGAGAGTTAAAATGCATGCAAAAAAATTCATGGGTTGCATTATGCATGAAGTTGGATTATACACAAGTGTGTGTGTGTATATATATATATATATATATATATATATCAGATTGGAGAGTATTTGTAGAAGAGACAAAATGAATAAAAAGAGACAAGGAAAAACCATTCTCAGCCAATGTATTTTGTACTCTAAGGGATTTTGTTAAGGCAATGTGATAATTGTCTGTTTCATGCTTGAATACAATCTTCAGGCCTTGTATGTTGAATTTGCCTCGACTATATTTGTTGGTCAGTGGTGCATTACGATAGTATTATCCTGACAGTTATTGGATGGGCAGTAACAGTTATTCACCCAATGTTAGTCCCATGGAGTGTTTTATTTATGCAAAACTTTCAAAATACTAATAATTCTTAGTTAGCAATTACTTTTCTGACTCAGTGAGGGTGTGTAGCATGCAGTGTAAATCAGTTGTAGCTCAGTTGTCATGGGAGGTAGATGTCAGGAGATTATCTATTTTCAGAAATCCGAGGTGACTACTGCAGGGTTAACCGTTATTATTATAACCGTCAGGATAATAGTACCCATGGTCACTGAACAACATATATACATAACTGAGACTGCTGCCACTTGCTGTTGACCTCAGTGTCCACTTTTATATATACGTGTGCACTATCCCTGATATTGGTCACTTTTAACCATAAATAGAATAAGAATATATTTTTATCATATTATGTATATTAATAAAAACAGACATTTTGTGCCAATAAATTTTAATGAAATGAACTGTAGAGAACTCCTGACAGAAATTCCTCCTTGTCTGAGAATGATTATTCATAATTTGCAAAAGTTGGTCATTAAAATTAATCGACACAAAATGTCTGTTGTTTTTATTTGCCTTAAAGAACATTTGCTACCTAAATACTCAGAATATATATATATATATATATATATATATATATATATGAGTTTGGGATCAAATATAGATCAAATATGGATCAGAATCCAACAGAAAGATAAAACAAACAACAAATAAGAAATCTTTATCAATCTAACATGTTTCACTTTTACTGAAGTTTCATCAGAGACAGATATGGAGAACAAGAAATAAGAAATTCTAGTATTTTTTTACTTTTGTTTTGTTTTGTTTCATTTTCATTGGTCCATCATACATCACATGCAATCAACCCTTTTAAACTAATGTTAGTATAATTTGTGCTGTTCCAAATTCAAGCAGAGATAATGTGTCCATCCAAAGTTTCAAGAAATTAATGGATTCCAAGCCTCCCTGAAACCCGTAAATAAAGCTATATGTATCTAAGTGTATAAAACTTCTAGTTTGTCTATATGGGCATCAGATGATAATCTATATTTGTAATTGTGTGTCTAGTAGATATTATGTTTGTTGGTTTTTCTGCATGTTGATGTGGAAACATTTTCACATACATATCATTTGTTTTAGATAAATATGTTAGATTCTTTAAGAATGCATTCAATAAAGGTTGGTGATATAATACAATGTTTTTGACGTGTGTCTATATTTGATAATATTGTTATTATTAAGCCCTCATTGTACTTTCTCCTTAAAGAATTATGTTCTTTTTAATTAGGCTGGTATTAGTAAAATCAAATCATGGCCAGTTCATGTGTATTACAAGAGTTTGGATAGTTGAAAAGTAAATCTTTTTTTGTGCTTGTAGATACAGGCTTTTAGATCATGTGGTGTGCCTCCCCTACATAAACTTTTTCACATTGTAAACAATTTATTTGATAAATACTGGCATTTGAATTTGTGCTGAATTCCTAAGTGTACCACCTATTGTCTTGGATGTAGTGGTAAAGATCCTAACTAATGACTAATTCATCTTCAAGTTCAGTAGAAAGAGTGTTAGAAGGTAGAATTATGAATTTTGTGTTGTTTTTGTTAGAACTGCTATTGGTGGTGTCTAGCATTTGGATTTGTGGATTTTTTAAGCTCATTTTTAGCATTGAGAATGAAATGGTGTGGATATTGAAGAAGTCTGAATATTTTCTCAATATGTTTCTCTTCTTCACCTCGGTAATTCTTGGCTACATATTCTAATGACTCTAAGGTAGAATCCTATTACTAATCTTGATTTTATTTTTTGATTGTCATGAGAATAGAAATTAATTAGATCATTTTTGTTAGTGATTAAACTTTAAAGTCTAATTTGTTATTGTTACATATTAATAAGATGTCAAAGAAAGGCAGAGATTTGTTTATTTCAAATTCATGTGTGAATTCAATGGTAGGTTCAACCTTATTAAATTTCACAATTATGTCAAACAGATTTATATTATGAGTATATAATAAAAGAATGTCATCTATATATCATAGATAAGTAGAGTGTTTAAATGGACCAGATTCTAAAAATTCCAGGAAAAGACAAACAAGAACATCACTCAAAGGTGACCCAATAGATAAGCTGAATTTTAGCTTTTAGTCAATGGTTAGTCATTAGTTTACATATTTTTATTGTTTTATGAACAGGTAGAGGAAGCTTTTTTGTTGGATTTTTTGAGGTGATTTTTTTCTGCAATACATTGAAGTACTTTGTGAAAGGTATATTTGTGTATAGTGATTTGATATCTAAGCTAGCAATGACCTTGCTTTCCAGACTTATATTTTGTCTTCTCTAAAATGTTTCATGTGTGTTAGGTTGATAGTACCTCAGAATGGAGTTAGGATTTTGCAATCACTTTAGCTAATTTATGAGGGTGCACTGTTGATTCTGGATACAGTCAGTCTAATTGGTATGTTGGGCAATGTTTATTATATTAAAAAGCAATGATTAGAATTGTAATAAAACAAACATATGATCAAAATGATTTTCTTTTTTTTCGTTCTTGAGAATTTACAACAAAAATATTAAACACTATTTATTAGATTGTTTATTTACAATAATAATTTTATATTTACAACATTCTAAAAACTAATATAATTCTATTAAAACTAATGTGATGCAATATTTATTATTTACCAATTTATAATCAAATAAATATAAAAACAATTTTGATTCATAAATCTATAAACATTTGTTAAATTATTAAAATATGTGAACCAACTATAAGGAAAACCTTATTATTTACCATTTTATAAAGTTTGAATTGGAGATATGGTGGAGTAATGTATAGCAGCTCAGATTGAGGAATCTAAGAGCTGAGTTCCAATTCCAGTCAAGTTTATTACATTCACTTACATGCTGATATCTTTGGAGATGGTATGACTCCATTTCTTCTTCCCCATCTATGGATAAATAGGAGGACAGACTGTTCTATAACCTTGGTTGGTGACTAGTCTAAGAGAAGGAAAACTCTGAATTCAAACCAGACTGGAGAAGGATGGCCTCTGTAAGGCTATCTTGCATAAGACACACCTCTACTAATGCAGCTTCAGTACATGTGGTGCCCCTATGACCCTAATGGGTTACAGGACTCATGCTAAAATTTGAATTGAATTAGCCGATGATTTGCTAACCATGTGAATAAACAATCTAATAAATAGTGTTTGTTATTTTTGTTGTCAATTCTCAAGAACAAAGAAAATGTATAAATTCACAAATCATTGCTTTTTAAAACAATAAACATTGAAGATAATTAAAGTAATAGTGATGTCAATGGAAAAACTATCTTTCTTTTGGCTAGCTTGGGCATGAAAAGTCCAACCAAAATTCTTTTCATATCAATTATAAAAATTTTGGTTGGACTTTTCATGCCCAAGCTAGCCAAAAGAAAGATAGTTTTTCCATTGACATCACTATATATATATATATATATATATATATATAGAGAGAGAGAGAGAGAGCAAGCCTGTATCTTTCTCTGTTATTGTAAAAATACATATGAGGTATGTGCAAAAGTTCTCAGTACACTTTTCCTTTTCAAAACAAGAGTCTGAATAAATTGTTGGTAATTGGTTTTCTGTGTTCTGTATCCAGTTTCATTTATGCATGCTGAGTAAAAAAGACAAGAAAACTGGCAGCAGATAAGATACATGTGCAATACTGCATGTTGTTCTTTCTCAAATTGGATAAGACAGCAACAGACAAAAAGAAGATGATTGATGAAGCTTATGGAAATGATTCAGTTGGAAGCAGCGTGTGTTATAAATGGTTTGTGAAGTTCAAAAAAAGGTGAATTTGACTTAGAGGACAAACCACATAGTAGTAGACCACAAGAATTTAGAAGTAATGACTTGCAAGCTCTTTCGAATTATGACTCTACTCAATCAACATTGGAACTGGTTGGAAAACTTTATGTCATTCACTCAACAATTGCAAAATGTTTTCCAAATATGAGGAAGATTCAAAAGTATGACAAAGTGTTCCACGTGAATTGTCAGAGGGAAGAATTGAACAGCATCTTACCATTTGTATTTCACTTCTTGCCAGAGATGAAAAAAACTCTTTTTTTTGTGGGAGATTGTTATTAGAGATGAAAAATGGGTTTATGATGAAAATCTGAAGTATCAAAAATCATGGATTGATCCAGGTTGGCTTATAGCATCAAAAGCAAAGCCTAACCTTTTTCAGAAAAATGTTATTGCTCTGTATCTGGTGGAATATAAAAAGCATATTATATTATGAAATATTAAATACCATGTCTCTTCAGGTCATGGCTCTTCATAGCTTCCTTTTCTATATCTGTGGATTGCTATACCTTATAGAAACTATCTCACTTGTTGTCTATTGAGGCATGTGGGGGCTTTCTTACTTTGCTCCATTCAGCAGTAGCAGCAATGAAAGTAATCAGCAGGATATAACCAGAAGTTCCAGAACACATAAAAATGTTAACCAAGCTCTATTCAGTCTCTTTTCTATTTTTCCTTTCAGTGACCTCTACCTTCAAGAATCTTTTCCACTTTTCCTTTTCAGTGGCCACAACATTCAAGGCTCAACTTGAAGGGCTACTAAACCCTTGCTGCAGAAGAAATGAGGCCTGTCCAGGTGGAGAAATCTCCCTTCGAGATACCTAACAAAAGGAAAAACTACACACAACCCTTGCTACAGAAGCCTCATACCAATCCTAGCAGTTTCACACTCAGATTTCTCATTCCTCCTGTGGGAACAAGTGGATAGTTCTCTCTCTACAAAACATCTACTCAAGATCTTTGTTAACTGGGAAACAAAACTCTCTTTTCTGCAAAATACTACTATTTTGCACTCTCTTTCAAGCACAAATAAAAGCTGTTGAACAGTTATTTCAAGCCTTGGGTTTTGTTCATTCTACTCTCACTGCCAAGTGTACACACACACAACCAGGAAAAATTCTTACAACCTTCTTAGGAAAGTCAATTGAGTTGTTTTCTGTTACCTTCTCTATGATTTTAAATTCAGAGCTGAACTTCTAAAATGGTTGCCTCAACAAGGCTAAAGAGTTGAGTCTACCCTACCATTTACCTACAGCTAAAAGTGGGGAAGAGATGGATTCATGTGTTATCACAAGTTTTCAATCTTTTAGACTGGTTGCCTTACCCAATCTACTCTATTATTTACCCATAGGAAGGAGGAGAATAGATGGATTCATGCCTCTCCCAAGGGCATTAGCACTAAATGAAAGCAGCAGCTACAACCCGCAGATTTCATTTTCTGCACCAATAGCCATTACACTAGGCTAATACAATGTATTTCATATACAGACAAAAATGTCAAATTAACCCTTTCATGACTGCAGGAGATTTTAGTCAAATTACAAACAGGCTGTCATAATAGATTCAAATCAAATAAGAATAGTCTTAGTATTTTATTTAGTAAACCACTAGGAGCAGCCAGTAATCCTTATATCCACTTTAGGTGAATAAACTTATATTCTGTGCAAGAAATTTGCTAAATTTATTATGTTTGCTATGGTTTTATTTGAAAATAAATATATACAAATATTCAAATGGCTTACATTAACTAAAATATATATTTTACTAACACACTATAGCATTTCTCAACCAATGCTTCCAGGCACACTAATGCACTCTGAAAAGTAGCCAGGTGCACCCCAATTTAACAGAAGAGTAATTTATGAATTATTTTTATATTAAAAAAAAAAGAAACAACTTTATCTTTAAAAAGCTACTGACATCAAGCACATGTCTTCCACGTCTAAGACGTTGTCATTTGATATTTTAAACCGGATGCTAAATTCCTTAATCTATAGGAGTGGATAATCCTTTTCTTTTTTACCTTCTTCAAGGGATTTAAATCAGTCATTATTGGTCTCTCTAAAAAAAAGTTCTCCAGAAATCTCTTTAAATGCAATCTTCTTTAGGAACACAAAACCAAAAATTCATATTTTCAAATTTCATGACAAATTCTTTCTTATTAAAATTTAATGTGAACCCTAGAGAGTTTATCTATTCTACAAGTGCATCCTGAAGTAAAAATTGCTTGAAAAACACTGCACTATAACAAGAACTATGTATGTAACTCAAAAAGAAAATAATGACAATCAAAATGTTGACATTCCACATTACTTTAAATAACAGGTGAGAATGAATGGAAATCACCATCAATACTTGAAAGAGTGATAACAGGTACTGGACTTGAGAAACCTATTTTCCTGAAAAATTGTTCTAAGACAAAGATTTTATAAATTTGAACTGAAAACAGCACTGGCTTCTCGGTCAATGACTGCAAAATGTTTCTTTGTAGGGAAACAGCTAATATCACCATTACTATAACACTGGGGGTGGTTTGCCACTATTTCAGTGGCAAAACACCCCCATTCCCTTAATGTTCCTTTGATAAGGAGCAAGTTCCACTCATACAGCTTCTTCCCAGAAATGTTACTTTGTGGAACAAACACCCAAAAGCACACTTCTCTGGCAACTACAATCTTGGTCTTGGAGTTAAAGAGTCCAGATTTAAATGATATCTCTTCTATATTTCCTCATAATATGGATTTTTTACTTCCTCCTTCTTTACAACAATCTCACTCAGTAACCCTCTATCTTGAGTGGCCCTTGGGCCATGTACTGGATAACCTAACAGTAAAAAACAAAACAAAAAAAAAACACATAATAAAAGTTAAACTTATCAATTCAATAGCTATACTCTTTATTTTCATTTTTCTCTTACAACCACTAATAATATTAGTGATATTTTCAATTATATCTAAGAGTATCTGTGCATCATTCCCCAGCCACTTGTCAAGTGTAGTATGTGCGTATGCTCTGTCTAATGTTTTTGAAGGATATAGGTGATTAAAAAGACCACTGTCTATGATACCAATTATATCCCTGAATGCAATCAGCTAAAACAAACTCAGTTAAAGAAACTATAAAGTTTGTGCTTTTCTTCACACTAATTTCTTTGTCTTTTTTTTTCACAGCATTTTGGCTGAGCACTCCCCAACCTTCTTCAGGTATCTATTACAGGATCAAAATACTGACAAAAAAAACAAAAAACAAAAAGAACTCAATGATGAGGATATTTGTTCAAAGAAGACACAGACAATCAAAACCTTCCTTTAACAAAAAATAGACAAAAAAAAAAGAAGTATATTTTTCATGTTTCAGGAATTTAAAATCAAAAGCATTGTTTATTAATGACAGCTGTGATGAAGGGCAATCATCAAACTACTCAACCATAAAAGAAATGGTTGAATCTCAGTTATGAGCAGTAGTCAAATTGTATTAAATAAAACTTCATTACCAGCTGAAATGTTCATCTGTTTTTCTTTACAATAACAAAACTTGAGTTTTTAATGTTAAAGACAAACAAAAAATATTTGAAACTTAAACAATAGCATTAATTAGTTAACAACAATTTTTTTTTTTTAAATGCAGACAGTTGTTTGGGCTTAATAAAAAAAAAAAACAAAAGTTTGTTCCTGATTTTCATTATTAATATAAAATGACAGTTTGACACTGGCATTTTGTTTTGGTGCCGATTTTTGATGTGTTCTAAATTGAAACCTTACATCATTCATTTGTGTGTCAGACTTTACTTAATGTTGATATTTTGTCCATAAATAAATGCCATAAAGATGGAGGATCAAAAATTGGACTTTTGCCATATTATGCTCTATGAATTTTGAAAAGGAGTAAGTGTCTGAACTGCAATAAAAAAAAAAAAAACTTTCAGAAGGCTTATTTGGATCATGCTTCTCTCTTTGGATGGTCAAAAAACTGTTTGGCGATTTTGTGAGGGTGATTTTAACCTAAATGATCAGTTACATTCTGAGTGACCTTCTCACATCAATGAAGATGCTCAGCTTGCCACAGTGTAGAATGAACCAAAGATATCAATGGAAGAGATTGCTAACAGTTTAAAAACCTATATCTCAACTACCTTTTACCATTTGAAGAGATTTGGGCTGAAGAAAAATGGCTGGTTTTGGCATATTGAAAAGGTGTCATTTTCTACCATGGCAATGCAAGACTGTTGCAAAACAGACCTTGCAGAAGGATAAATGATTGAAATGAAAAACCCTCCAGGACTCACCACATTCTCCTGAATTAGCTCCTCCAGATTTTCATTTGTTCCTGTCTCTACAATTTAAATTAAAAAAAACTTTGACTGTGCAGTTAGTTGAAAACTACCTTCTTCCAACAAAAACCACAGAGTTTCTAAGAAAATACTATTAACAAAGCTTGTAGAATGATGGGGACAGTTGTTAAAAACAATGGCGACTATAAGCTTGACTAATAAATGATTTTTGTATGTAAAATATTACATATTCACAAGAAAGTAATAGTACCCGTCAAAAATGACAGGATTATTTATACATGCATCAGTAAGCATCTGTCTATATTTCCTCAAGGACACATGGCACAGTGGATAAAGGCGTTAGTTAGATCCAGTGACAGGACCCAAAGAGTGTGAGTTCAATACCTGGTTAACGCAGTGGAGAACTTGGAGAGGGGAATTAACATGAGATAACTGATAACTGACATCCATTAGACATGGTATGTGGAACTAGAACAGTCTACCCCAGTGAGTGAAATAAAGGGTTCAGTTCATCATTCCAACCACCTGAAGAAGGCCAGAGCGTGCAACGGCCAAAATGTTGTAATAAATATGGCGACAAAGATGAGGACAATAGTCCGAATAATGTAAATAGCGTGCATCTGTAATTTTGCCAGAGATCAGAGGCTCGGATCAAACTGTAATATTTGTTCTTCAACTCTGAGCTCTATTTCTGTCTTTAGATACTTCATGGAAAAGCTTTGAAGGATGCCAACCCTGCTATGTCTTCTTGATTACTCTTCTATTGTTTTGTTCCTTAATAATGTTTCTCTTTATTCTTATTCTTTCACACTCAGCAACCCCTTGAAATCCAAAGGTGCATTGAGATAGCAAAAGATGCCTTCCAAAAACAGCAAAGTATTAAGAAATAGAAAAATTTGATTAGAAACAAAGAAATGAGTACTAGACTGTTATGTAATATCAGTCTTCCTATATAGCAGTGAATACTGGACTATCTCTTCACAGATGAAGAGACTTGAAGCAACAGAAATGTGGTTCTACACATGAATGCTGAGAAAAACCATGGACCAAACATGTGAGCAACAACAAAGTTTTAAAGAAAATGGACACTTATACTTAACACCAGCAAGAGTTGAAATTTCTAGGGCAGATAATGAGGAAGAAAGGCTTGGAAAATTTAATACTAACAGGAGAGATTGAAGGCAAGAGGGATGGAGAAAAACAATGCATAATCTACCTGGTAACTTTGAGCAAATAGAGTTTGGGAGAGATAGCAAACAGAGTTATTAAGAGCTACAAAGTACAGCAAATTGTGGGGAGCCATGACTGCCAATGTCCTGAAAAGGCATGAAACATAAAAGACAAATTGTTGTGAATCAATATGAAGAAACAGCATAAGTTTCTCCACATCAGACAATTTCTCAGATATCCATGAAATAATTACCTTAAATTACTTTTGAAAATTTTATGCTCAATATAGGCTAATTCAAATCTTTTCCTAATTTCAGTTGCACCTGATCCAAACCACCAGAATTCCCAGACATTCCCACTCCCTACTAACCCAATATACCTCACCTACCCACTCAAATCACTTTTGCATGCTGGGCCTGAATTATACTCAGCAAATAATAATTTGATAAAGAGAATGATGATTAGTAGTTGCATTGTCCCTGTAGGATATGGATCCAAACTTGTGAATGACCAATATTATTACAAAACTAGAGAATCTTAGTAAAAGTGATGTACCTCTAATCAAAGACATCTTGGGAAATACATGACTACAAGTCATTATCATTCACTTAGAGTAAATAGCATCATATTTATTATTAATCTTTAATTAGCATTTCTATCATTTTATTTATGTTGCTTTTTATTACAAATCTCGGATTTTATCTTGAATTTTATTATTAGACAAAGCAACAAATTCTGCCTGTCCCACCTTACTTAGCATGATCGTTAATACCTCATAAATAACAGACTATTCTTCTTTGATTGTGTGGAAAGGCAGAAAAGACATATCAGAGACCCTACTTGGTTTCAGTGAGAAAATGGAAGAAAGAAGGAAAGATAGAAGTGTTTGATGTCTCCTGACAATGCCTCATGAATAACGGACTATTCCATTTTGACTGTATGGAAAGATAGACAAGACATATCAGATATGCTATTTGATTTTAGTGAGAAAATGAATGAAAAAAAGAAAGGAAGATAAAAGCGTTTAATGTTTGTTTCAGTGATATTGAAAAGTTGTCAATTTCAAATCTTTTCATTTGTACCCCCTTACATCTTAAAATAATGACCAGTATCCATATTTATGATTGTTATTGCAATAATTTGATAAAGTTGTTAAGCTCAAATATTTAACAATGTGATAAGGGAAATTCTATAGATATTTCATTGTCACAGAACTTGCCATGAGCTTATTCAATCATCAACTTAAGAATTAAAAATCATCAGAAAATGAAAATAGGAAAACTGAGAAATTTTCACAGGTATTTCTAATTTTTATTATTATTTATAACTAGCATAGTACCTGTCAAAAATGACAAGATTATTTATACATTCATCAGTAATTTTGCCAAAGATCAGGGGCTCAGATCAAACTAATATTTATTCTTGAACTCTGACCACTATTCCTGTCTTCAGATAGTGCATGGAAAAGCTTTGAGGGATGCCAAGTTATGGGGATTTCAACCCTGCAGCAGCACCTCCTCAAAAAGAGAGGGATGGTAAATACTGATGCCAAGATGACAGTGGTTGTGGGAAATGGAAAAACAACTTTGGTCCTTGGCCTATATGTACAAGTATGGGTATCCCATATTAAAAAAAACTTCATATCGTGAGAGGTCATTTACAGTACCTGGTGTTTTTAAGTGGTCCCACATCTAAGTACTGACCAGGCTTGACTGCTTTAACTTCAGTGATCTAACAAGAACCGGTGTTTTTAGCACAATTTAATCATAAGTATGAATTCTTGGGAAAGATAGTAGTGTGGTTTCAAGTTGCTTTCTCCATAGTTTTGAATTCAGAGTAGCCCTTCTCACAGATTGGTTTTTACCCAAGATTTGAGAGCAGTCAATCCTGCTATATGACCCATAGCTGGGTGGACTAGAGATGGATTTGTGCCTTTCCCATTTGTGCAAAAGTGAATATAACAGACTAGGTCAGAATCTGAACTCTGATCACCACTTTGTCTGCTCAGATGTTTAAAGTATGGCAGAATCCACTAGCTAATATTTCTTTTTGTTTTAGCATGATGAGTTATGGCAAAAATGAACAAAAACATACAAGAATGGTCATATTAGTCAATATCATGGTTTTCTTTTATTTCTTTCATTGTAATTTCAGTTGATTTTTTCCTGAAATTCTTAGACCATTGGAAACAAAGAGCAGACCTCAAGCCAAACTTGGAACTGAAGCCCTTTCCTTTTTCTTTTTTTCTTGGGAAGTCTACCCAGTGATGATAGCTGTCTATACAACCAGGCTTCAAAAGCCACCAGTTACAGAAGCCCAAATTGAGCCATAGAGTTTTCATTCCCTTGCATCCCCAAATATACACTGCTGCAATCCTCAATGTTTGCTCATATGTACTCGCAATGTTAGTAGTACTATTATCTTGAATTATTAGAAAGAAAATTGTCAATTATTAATTTTTGACTCTGCTTTTTCAGTGATAAAAAGTAATTTATAGTAAAAAAAAAATCCAAAGAAGAATCAGCAATATTATTGGTCCTGATCTGGCGTCTCGGCTTCAGTCACTTTCCCACCACCATAATATAGCTTCCCCGTGCCTTTTCTATAAATACTTTCATGACAATTGTTCAGATGAACTCTCTGCTATAGTACTTAGACTTTATGAATCTAAGTGGTGTACTAGATTGGCAACAAGGTCTCATCAACTTACAGTTGAATTAGCTAAATATAACCATAAGTTTTTGCCAACAGATTCTTTTCTTGTACTTTTTGCTTGTGGATCTCTCTTCCATCTCCATTCTTTCCAGAAAACTTTGATGTTCAAAAATTGAAATGTAATGTCAATCATTATCTACTGTCTTCTTGATTACTCTTTTATTGTTTTATTCCTTAATAATGTTTCTCTTTTTTCTTATTCTTTGACACTCAGTAACCCCTTTTGTGCTAGTGGCTTTTCTATTTAATAATAATTGGAAAAAATATTAATAAAAAAATTACTAAGTAGCAATCTAAGAAATTTGAAAATTATGATAATAATTTCATATAAAAATCATTTTTTTTTTCTCTGATTGTAAATTTTAAAAACTACTCAGCTAGGTTTAAGCACAGTACTAGATTGTCAGATAGATCTCATAATTTCACTGTTGAACTGGCAAGATAAGTTCTATGCTAATAGTTTCTTTCCTCATACTTCTCAGTTGAGGAACTCTTCCAACTTCCTGCTTTCCTGTAAACTATAATCTATAAAAAATTTAAATGCAATGTCAATCATCATCTGTTTTGTTGAATTCTGTTCTTTCATAGTCCTCTTTCCTTTCACAATTAGTAATCCCTCACATCTTAGTAGCTTTTATAATCTTGCTTGGGTGAAATGATTAAAAAAAAAAAAAAAAATTTTTTTTCTCACAAACAATATCTTGAACTTGTAATTAAAGTTAAAAGTTGCTTTAGATATGCGTAATTAAACTGACAAAAATAAATAACACACTTCCCTGGAAGGAGGTTTTTTTTTTATTAAAATGATAAATCCAGAAGAACAGTTTCTCTTCTGTCTGTTAATGTGCTTTAATTACATCTTTTTACTCTATATTAAAATTAATTCTGACAAAATAGATCTGTAATGTAATCAATCCTGACCTGGCATTCAGTCATTTTCTCATCAATGTAATGTTGCTTTTTGCTGTCTTTTCTACAAATATTTTCATGGCAATTGTTCTGATTAGCTTTCTTCCTTAGTGTCTCTACTGCATGAATTTAAGCATGTTACTAGATTGGCAAATATGTCTCATCATTTTACTGTT
>OZ010575.1:28572174-28674674 GCA_963932145.1 Acanthosepion lycidas
TATGTGTTCTGCTTTCCCATCTTCTGGATAGAAGCTATTATAACGCATTCAAGATCTGGTAAATTAAATCTATCTGACTTTTTTATCTTTTCTATTACATATATATATATATATATATATATATATATATATATATATATATATATATACACATACATACATACACACACATTATATATATATATATATATAAAATGTGTGTGCATGTACATGTATTTGTGTATAGTGTATTATATAAATATATAGAAATGAATGTATGTATCTATGTATACAAGCTTCAGGCAAATTCTTTGTTCAGCTTTATAATTTAATTTACTCATATAAATATGATTTAAATATACATATTAAAATAGGAAGGTATATTTATATAAATATATAAATTTATATATATTTGTGTATGCAAGGTCATATACTAATATAAACGTATGTATCCATGTGCGTGTATATATATATATATATATATATAATTTATATACACAAACAAATAAGTATATAGAAGTGCGGATCAACGGTTTTCGTTTACCCAGTTTCACTCACGAGGCTTGGGTCAAACTATGATGTGTTTTTCAGGCACTTTCGAAAGGTGCTGCACATTGAGATCACCTCCTCTACACTGATAACATCAAGAAACCACCTTCTTCACAAATCAACCCTGGTGAGATTCAAACTCGAGTCACATGCTCAGAAAATGAACATTCTAACCACTCAGCCACACATACACACATAAAACATATCATCATCATCATCAACCATCACTATTCTACTGCAGAGCAAAGCATTTACTCAAGACCTTCCATGATGAACATGACTGTCATGTCTTAAAATCTTCAATCTCGTTTAAATCTACTCTGTTTGCTATCCATCTGGTACCAACTAAGCAACCTTTTACTCCATCTGTTATCTTTTCATCTTGCCTTGTTTCCCCATGCTCCTTTATTTTCACTGTTTATTTACATGAAATCTCTTAACTTGAAATGTTCCCTGATCTTTGCCTACTTTTTTCTATTTCCAAGAGAGTTCTTTTGATTTGTGTGCATTTTTGTGTTTGTGTTCAAGCAATCTGGTTAATTTCATTATTTTGAACCTGTAATCCTAGCTGACATTAGAAACTTTATATTTTAAGCAATTTTAGCAAGATTCGTTTCATGCTCTATTTTTAATGTTTTCCATCTAATTATTATACACAGTTTTCTCAAGTTTAATTTTAATTTTATTCTACTTACATGTCCCATCAAGACATGAGAGACTATAGCTCTCCACAGCTTCCTTTTCTAAATATATTTATTTCTTTATTTCTTCCTCTTGTAGTCATATAATCTTTTATGAAAATGTCACTTTGATTTCTATTCATTTTTAAACCAACATTTAGGCTTAACTTACTCAGGTCTTTTAATATTTCATATAATTTATCTAAGGATTAGGACATTAGCAAAATGTTATCAGCTAATGAGATAGCTTAAATACATATATGATACATCAAAAAAATGGCTGGTTTCTTGTATTGCTCCCAAAAGTATCTCACTCCTCATGGCATGCCCTGATTTTACAAGAGACAGATCAGACCAAAAGTGAAATAGTGCAGTCATATCTGGACTGGTGCTGTTCAAAAGTACTTACATGGACTTGTGGGCAAGGAATTATTTTCCACCCTACAACCACATTCCTACAGGTGAAACATCTCAAACCTGTCACTATCACTATTTCATTGCAAAATGATTCTGACAAGCTACATTCCTTTGTTCCACCCATTCAGACATGTGTAGCTAAGACCTGCCTTGCCACACATACAGGATTAAATCATTCTCATTCTATTTGTATCCGATTGCTAGTTCTATTTATAGAGCTTCTTTCCCAAAGCTCTGACCTTGTGGAACAAACTTCTGAAATGATACTTTCTCAAAGCAATTTTAATCTCACTATTTACATTATTCGGACTATTGTCCTCATCTTTCTTGCCATATTTATCACAATATTTCGGCCATTGTATGCTCTGGCCATCTTCAGGTGGTTGGAATGTTGAACTGAACCCTTTATTTCACTCACTGGGGTAGACTGTTCTAGTTCCATGTGTCATATCTAATGGATTTCAGTTATCAGTTATCTCCTGATAATTCACCTCTTCAAGTTCTCCACTGCCTTAACCAGGTATTGAACTCACAACTCTTTAGGTCTTGTCACTGGATCTAACCAACACCTTTATTCATTGTGCCACTGGCGTTGGTTAGATTGGTGGATAAATATGGCAACAAAGATGAGGACAATAGTCCAAATAATGTAAACAGTGTACATAATACATCATCTCAGACATATAGACAGAATTTTAATCTCTTCAAGTCTCAGCAGCTGTTATCTACTTTCAACAACTGCATTCTATAACTCTCTACCTTGAGAGTCTTTTGTGTTTTGTACTGAATGATCTATATATATATATATATATATATATATATATATAAGTTTTGTTAAAAATGACTGACAAAGTACTGCAGTTACTTTCCTTGTTGGTAACTGTGTCATGCAATTTAATAATGATGTATTTGGATAGCAATTATTCTTTATACAAGTTTTGTTAAAAAGTTATTTGTCAGTCATTTTTAACAAGACTTGTATAAAAGAGTGATTACTGCCCAAATACACAATTATATATGTTTTGATTTTTTTGTTTTTTAAATTGGTAATCACTTCATGCAAGGCAGTAAATCCATTAAAACACAGGGTGTGGAAGAATTAGGAGCAGAAACATTAATAATGATGACCAGAAAGGAGGACAGTAGATAGCAACTGACATTGCATTTAAATTTTTGGCAGATTAAATATATGGATAGCATGGAGCTGGAAGGGAGTTCTGCAAGCAAGAAGTGTGAGAAAAGAAACTGTTAGCATGGAATTTATGGCTACATCTGTAAATTGATGAGAACTCACTAGTACTATGCTTAAATTAAAATGTCTATGTACCATAGCGAAGTGCTCATTCGAACAATGACCATAAAAGTATTTATAGAAAAGACATAGAGAGACAACCTTATGGCAGTGGTAAAGTGGCTGAAGCTGAGCTGCCAGATCAGGACCAATAATATTGTTGATTCTTCTTTGGATTTTATCAAGTAGCTCAAGATAAATAGCAGGGGCACCAGACCATATGTGGCAGCAATATTCTAAGCATGGGCAAATGGTAGACTTCTAGATATGTAAGATAGAGATATTGGAGAGAAACAATGTCTCTCCCAATACAATGAACTGATTTTCTTAGCAGCTGACCTAGCAATGGATTCAATATAATCTTCCCACTTCATGTCAGCTGAGCATGTTAACCCAAGCAAGCCTTTTTCTACTCTCTCACTATTGCATTGAAAAATATTCTGACATGCTATATTCTTTAGTTCCACCTGCATACAAATTCAAATTATCTTAATTCCCTTTGTATTCCATTAGTAAGAAGGAAGTTCCATCTGTAGAACTTCTTCCCTAAAAAAAAATTCCTGAGAAGATGCTTCCCTGATTACAAAAATCTTAACCTTTTCAAGTCATGGGTTAACTGTTATCTGTTTTCAACAACCTTGTTCATTAACCATCTACCTTCACTCTACCAGTGGCTCTTGGGCCTTGTATTAGATGAACTACAGTAATATTATATATATATATATATATATATATATATATATATATATATAAATATATATATATATATAGTCAACTCTTTCATTGAATTCGATGTATGAGGGTCAAACAGATCAGTTCCTAGGAAACTGACAGCTTGACACCGGCACATGAGATTTGATTATAGTGGTGAAGGATTCATGCAGGACCAGCCACACTTTATATATATATATATATATATATATATATATATATATATATATATAGATAGATAGATAATATTAGTGGTCAATGAACTGGATTGTGATTATGATTCCAATGTAATAAATTATAACCATGGAATATTAGTGTTTGACAATTTTATATTATATATATATATAAAGTGAAACTAAAATATCCAGTAAGGGCATGTTAGGTGAAACAAGAACAATCTACACCTGTGGACTAAATAATAGGTTTGGTATCTGAAGAAGGCTGGAGCATACAACAGCAAATTGACACTAAAGATGAGCACAACAGTCCGAACAATGTAAATAGTGTAAATTCTTTCGCAGTACATTTTTGAAAGATACTTTCAAAGTGACATATAAATAATTTTGGTAAAATCATATCCCTTTAATTTATTCTTTTATGGATGTTTATTTCAACCTTGTCTTTGTGTAGTCAAGATATTGCAATACTAATATCATATATATATATATATATATATATATATATATATATATATATATATATATTAGGTTGGTGCAAAAATAATGACGTAATAATGTCGTTTTTTGACGTATTTTTTAACGTCAAAAAACAACATTATTACGTCATTATTTTTGCACCAACCTAATATATAAAAGAAAGAACAGTAAGATATAAAATCCGGTGTTCTTACAGATATTTTTATTTTTACAAAATAGTGCTCAATGTAAATTTACAGAGCATTAATATTATAAATTAATTGATTTAAAATATGGTTTTTCCGCTACACAGTTCTAACCACGTTTCAAAAATGGAAGCTAAAAGCTTCGAATTTAATTTTGTAATTAAATTAAAGACATTAGTTCCATTTCATCCTCAAGCGAATTTTATATATAATTTTATAAGATGTAAGGTGTTACCTGGAATGGAAGAGAATGAGAAGACTTTAGTGAGAAAAAAGTGCAATAAAATAACAACAATCAGGAAGACAGAGAAAAAAACGTTGGAAGTTTGTTCTTAGTAAGAATGATGGTGGTTGGCATTGTATTTAAATTTTTGAAGATTTCTTAAAAGTGTTCCACAGGAGAGAAATATGAGAAAAGAAACTATTAGAATAGAACTTACAGTTATACATTTAGATAGTTCAACAGTAAAGCAAAAGCATGACAGAAGTTGTTGGTTACATTGTGGTATAAGAAATTTAATCTGCTTGAGCCTGCATCATCAAGCTTTCAGAGAGAAAGCAGATGCTGCATTTGGCTATTGCTTAATTTTTGAATTTCAAAAATATTTCTGGTACATTTCGATTTGTGGGAATACAGCCGCGTTTGTTTGTTTTTTATCCAAAACCAATAAAAAAGGGTTTCCTTCCAAATTCTGAGAAGTGTATTTGGAGCCGACCTCTAGGTCATTTAAGTGGTCTTTGGATTTAATTTTCGGAGTCGATGAACAGCTGCTGTAGGAACTCGGGTCACCCCGGTCCAGAAAGAAAAACAACAAAGAAGAAATTTGACAACCACCAGACAAAAATTGAAAGGAACATCAAAGTCGCTCCCACATCAAGGAAAAGTCTTTTGCTGGTGTGCTTGTTCTATTCTTCACTATTACTATAAACTTTGCTTCAAAAATTTACCAATTCTTTGAAAATTATTCAGAGAAGTATTTTCTCCTTTTCTTCATTTTATGTACCATATACACTTGCATTTGAAGACCTAATTTTGAAGCTAATTTGACTACAGGAAGTGGATATATATAGTTTGGTCAGCAGTATAGCCAGCAGTACATATGCTAATTTTATATCTCATGCATGATGCGACCCCCTTAAAATTAACTTCAATATAAGGTCTTCAAAACTCACATGATACACAAGTATATATAGCAGTTTTCTTTCTTATGCAACATTATAATTTTAATTTTAAAAAATGCATAATACATTTTCATTGATAATTTACATACATTTGGCACACAATATGCTTAATTTGTGTAATTCATTCATTGTTGTGTGTTAATTTATCATCTGTTTCAAAAACTCAGCTCATGTTGTCCCTTTCTGTTTTGTGCCCATATAAATTAAATGTTACCTCAAATATTTGTTTCAATTACTTTTTTTTGTAGGGCTTTCTTACCTAATAAAAAAATCCTATAGTGGAGTGGTAGAATGAACTAAGCATACTTCCAGTATCTTTAACAATGAATTGTATGCATGAGTTCCACTTGATATCTGAAGTGAACAAGATTCCAAATATACATAAATAGATAGATAGCTATTAAGCCCCATAAATGTATTAGAACTTTGGAATGGCCACCTTAACAAGAAATATAAACTGCATACCTGGCAATAAAATATATGTAGATTATTTTTCAGTTCCACCTGCAATTATATGTATATACAAGCACATATTGTGGAATTATCTGAGAAAGCTGCTGTATTGTGGACTGCAAGACGAGATTTATGATAGTTCATAGAAGTGCAAAACTGAACATTTCACTTACATTTTTATAAATTAACTTAGCCTGAGAAGGCAGTTATATATAATCAATCCAAAATCACTTTAGCTATAGCTAAATGTTTGTTATCTATCTATATGCACACGTACACAGATATATACATATTGATAGAGTTACATTTTAGGTTGATTTCTACATACACGTGTGTGTGTGTATATATGTATATGTGTGTGTGTGTATACATGTATTTGTATGCATTTATACGGATGTATTCATATAGTTAGAAGTTAGGTTGATTTCTCTATATATGGATGTCCGCCTCTATATATATATATATATATATATATATATATATTTATATTGATGGATTTATATTTTAGCTTGATTTATATATATATATATATATATATATATATATATATATATATATATATATATATGTTTGATAGATTTTATGTTGATTTCTACATATACAATGAGGTATCATGGAGAGTTCTGGCATGTGATTGCAATAAAATACCAAATTGGCTGAATCTATTTTGCCTCAATCTGCACATGAGAGGGAAAATATTTTAAAAGAGAGCAACAAAATCCGTTTAGTCTTTCAGCAAGACTTAGAACTGAAATGCTTTGAGAAAGAACCAGAATGTGGGGTGGGGATTTAAGAGTGCCGAAACAATATACCAAATTATAGATAGGAGAGGGAGAAAGAAGATAGTAGTGAGAGAGAACAAGAGAGAGACTGAGAGTAAAAGTTAAAAAGGTGGATAAGAAATAAGTGATGAGAGAAGAGAGACTATGTAGAATGGCAAAGAAGAGGAGAAAAGGAGCAGAAAGGGGAAGATAGAGAAAAAAGGAGAGTAAGAAAAGAGTAAGAGAATGGACACTAAAGAGAATGGAAAGTAAATAAAAAGACAGAGAAGAGCAGAAAGGATAAAGAGAAGAGTGATAAGAGAATGGAGAGTAAATAGAAAGGCAAAGAAGAGGAGAAAAGAAGCAGAAAGGGGAAGGTAGAGAACAAAGGAGAATAAGAAAATAATGACATGAAAAGGGAGAGTAAGTAGAAAGGCAAGAAGAGGAGAATGAAGAATGTTGAGAACAAAGGAGATTAGTAGAAGAGTGGTAAAAGAAAGGTGAATAAATCGAAAGGCAGAGAAAAGCAAAAAGGATAATGTAGAGACCAAAGGAGAATAAGAAAAGAATGAAAAGAGAAGGGAGAGTAAGTAGAAAGGCAACGAAGAGAAGAAAAGAAGCAGAAAGAAGAATGTAGAGAACAAAGGAAAACACTAATTGGGGAAACTTGAAATTCTGCACTTATCTCGATGTAAAAGAACCCATCAATTTACTGGAATATTGCAAAACATCTCCATTGCTCTTCTTTCTGTGTCTGAAAATGTTTATCATGATTTCATTATGCATGTTCCTTTTTACACACACACACATATATGTACTTCATTAGTGAGTATGTGTATATATGTACCTATACATAGAAACCCATACATGTTACATATATTATAGTTTGTGTGTGTATATATATATATATATATATATATATTTTTATAGAAACACACACATGTACACAAACACATATTTTCTTTATTTTTCTTGATACTTTTGAGCTTTACATCTTTATTCTCTCCTTTCTCTCCCTCACTATATACACACACACACATCACTTGAATCGTTATTTTAGTGAATCGCCATATTTGAGTAGATTCTCCATTTATTTTTTAAACAGTATATTTATTTTTGTCTATCAGCCAGAATATTCGAGAAGGAGAAACTGTCATTACCCAATGTGTTTTTAAACGACTTGGCCATGATGAATGTCATAAATGTAAACAAAGCAATTTCTAAAGAAGTAATATGTTTTTATTCATTAATCTGAAATTTTTGTTTATGGTTCAGATACAAAACTAAGAATTTATGAAATTTTGGAAATCAAATGATAGGGATGTGCTTAAAAGGCAATATAGAACCTTTCTTAATTGAAGAAGCTCTTTGTGGATGAGTCACATAAAAGCACATTGGATCTAATGGTTGTTTCTCCTGCAAAAGGGGACACTTGTTCTAATCCTGCCAGTGGGTGAAGTTTTTTTTTTAATAAGATTTCCCAAATATTCAGGCTGGTAGACAAAAATAAATATACTGTTTAAAAAATAAATGGATCGTCTACTCAAATATGGTTATCTAGTAAAAATAAAGTTTAAAATGATAAAAATGTTCTGGATTAAGAAATAAAAATCCATTACTTCTTTATATATATAGTGATTTTTAAAATTATATTTTATCCATTTATATATATATATATATATATATATATATTACTTCTTTATATATATATATAGTGATTTTTAAAATTATATTTTATCCATATATATATATATATATATATATATATATATATATATATATATATATATGAATAAAGACAAAAGGAAAACTTATCTTAGCTGCAGCACTTTATCCTTTAACAGATATATTTTTAGTTATATCCAATATATATATATATATATATATATATATATATATATATATATAACGTCATATATTACGAAATGGACAAAGTCCGACAATTTATTTATTAAAGACATTTTTATGTTTTAAGTTCTTTTTATAGATACAAGTATTTAAGTAAATGCTCCGTTTATAATAAACAGTATTAAATAACATTTACCGGCCTGAATGTCCGAGAAATTTTCAGAGAAAATATTTAATAAATAAATTGTCGGACTTTGTCCATTTCGTAATATATGACGTCATTTGTTGACATTTGATACGCCATGAGCAGTTATGAATATTCGAGATTCATGGAAGATTGAAGTTTATAAGCAGTAAATTCGACCTTGCCTACCGAACGCTTCTTTGTAGCTTAATGGTAAGGCACGTCAGCGTAAATGATGGTTCCGTATAGGATGCAGGTTCGTATCCTGTCAAAGAACGAATATTTTCTATGAAAATTTCTCGGACATTCAGGCTGGTAAATGTTATTTAATACTGTTTATTATAAACAGAGCATTTACTTAAATACTTGTATCTATAAAAAGAACGTTAAACATAAAAATGTCTTTAATAAATATATATATATATATATATATAAATAACAAATTTTAAATGGATTTTTTGATCTGTCATTATTTTTTTATTACTATAAATGTTATTTTGAATGAGTACATGTGTTTGAGCCGACATCCCTGCTTTTCCTTTTTTTAAACAGTGACATTACTCTCAACCTAGATCAAGAAGACCTACTAAAGAAAAATTTACCTCCCAAGAGGAATTGAACCTATATCCCCTTTGTCCATTTGGGAAAGCCCTCCTATAGTCAAAGTGTGCCATTACTAATCTAAGCAGGTTGG
This sequence comes from Acanthosepion lycidas, assembly GCA_963932145.1. Taxonomy (NCBI): domain Eukaryota; kingdom Metazoa; phylum Mollusca; class Cephalopoda; order Sepiida; family Sepiidae; genus Acanthosepion; species Acanthosepion lycidas. Next base: position 28,581,765 of record OZ010575.1, read on the forward strand.
TATTAATTTCACTTTGTAAGAAAATAAAAAAAATACAGGGATATTAGCTCAAAACACATATACCCACTAAAAACAATGTTTTTCTTCTGTATGTCTTCTTGATCTAGGCCAGTTGGCATCAATTTTACTTTTTCAGAGACTAGAAAAAGGAATGTCAACTTAAACACTTGTACTCACTAAAAATAATGTTTATAGTAATAAGAAATAATATCAGATCAAAAATTCATTCAAAAATTACTGTGTTTACATTTTGGGTGCAATGATGAGGCTAGTTGAAATTGCAGTGAATGCTGACCAATCTCCTCACGGATAAAGAAGGGACTTAAAGCAACAGAAATGTGGTTTCACAAAAGGATGCTGAGAATACCATGGACCAAACATGTGAGTAACGACCAAGATTTAGAGAAAATCAAAACAGAGAGTTGAAATTTCTAGGTCATGTAATGAAGAAAGAGGGCTTGGAAAACGACACACAACCTACCTAGTGAGCTTGAGTAAATGGATGGTAGAACAAAGTTTAGAAGAGATAACAAAAAGACAAAATTTATTAAGAGCTACAAAGGACAGGAAATTATGGAGAGCCATGATTGCCATCATCCTAAAGGGACATAGCACAAAGAAGAAGTAGACATAGATTTGAAGAAATCCCAAGTGCTTTCCTTAAGTAGATGATTGATTGTTTGATTTGTTTTTTAAGATTTATCAACCCATTGCAGGTTATTTAAAGCCAGAAAATATTTTTAGATTGTAAGAATTTTTCTAAAAAAAATAATAATTGTTTAGTGATACTAGTCTTATTAACCCATAGCTGGGGGAGAAGTGGTGGCTTCATACATTTCCCAAGGGTATTGGTGAATAAGTGAATATAACAAACCCAACTGGAATTGAAACTCAGCTCTTCAACTAACAATTCTCAGCCATAATCCATTATACCACCCATACATCCAAGCTTATGGAACCTGATATTCCCAATCTGTCACCAATCTAGATACAGACCAGGCTAGATGTTGCTTAAGCAGTGAATGTATCAGAATTGGTGTTTCAACATGATATGGCCATAAGCTTAAACATTTGATGAAAGACCTGAAATGTCATGTTCTCAATTAAGCTGAATATTTTCAGAATTGAAAAAACAATTCACCGAGCTTTTCCTCCAGCATGGCAATGAATGCTGGACAATGTCCTCTAAGATGAAGAAGAAACTTAAAGCAACAGAAATGTGGTTCTACAGAAAGATGCTGAGGATTCCAAACATGTGAACAAAGACAAGGTTTTGGAGAAAATGTGAACAAAAAAGGAAACTTATACTTAACATCAGGAAGAAAGTCCTCTTTCCTCATTAAGAGGAAAGAGGACTTGGGAAACCCGATACTCAGAGGACAGACTGAGGGAAAGAGAGACAAAGGAAAGCAGCATGTAATATATTTGATGAGCTCGAGTAAATAGATGTAGAACAGGGTTTGGGAGAAATAACAAAAAGACAAAACTTATTAAGCTACAAGAGACAGGAAAATGTGGAGGGCCATGGCACATAAAAGAAGAAGTCTTGTATTCTTAGCAGATGTTACTAATGTAAAATTACATGAAAATAGTGGCATGGCCAGAGAACTTTTCAGAACTTCTTTGTTTCAAGTATGAACATTTTTAAAGAGGAATTGTTTTTTAATGGATGACTGAAAATGATGTGAACAGACAATGTAATAATATCAATAACCCTGTCCTGTTTGTTGGTTTAATATTGATTACCTAGAAGCATGATTTACGAGTCACTTTGAACATTTATATTTAAAACTCACTCATAGATAGTAAAGGACATAGATATCTTTATTAGCAGCTCTCTCTTTCTTTATCTCAATATAAGAAAAGAGATATAAAAAGAGTATGATGAAGATGAGAATGATTAATGCATAAATTCATCTACTTATATAATCAGTGGATTCTGATTTAAGCTATTTGCTTAATCATTAATTGCTCATTTGGTCTTAAATTTTGCAATGCTTTATTTTCATTACGTTTTTAAATGTCATTTTCAGATTTTACTGTATTTATCATAATACAATTGTTACAGTTACAACTTGCATTCTTATCAGCTCCAAGTCAGTATAAAATGACATGATGTCTTTTTTTTTTTTTGCACTGTTTATGTCAACAACATAAACAAACCTATTGTTTATTTATAACACAGTTTTCACTCATCTGAACAGAATGCTTTCATTAGATGAATAGGTAGGAAATCAATGTAGAAATTTAGAGATCCTGAAATATCTAATACAAATTCGTCAAAGGACGTTTCATGTCCTTTCAGGATGTAAGTGATCATGGCTCTCCACAACCTCCTGTCCATTGCATTGCCAATTAGACCCTGAATTACCACCAATCAGGAAGAACAGATGTCTTCTCAGGGAGGTACCATGCCTTGAATGATTATTGGGCCTCACATTTGCACCTGATCTCAAGTGGAACTGATACACATGATTCATTGCTAAGATTGCAGGTAAAATTATTGGTTGCCTGTACCACTCCAGTAAGTACCTGACATCCTGCTATCTTCTATTTTTATCAGATCCAAATCAGGCTGAAAATGGAATACAGTTGTCATATTTGAGCAGGAATTTAACCAGACCTCACTCTCCAACCTTGATAGAGTCCAAAAGCATCTCTGAGCCTTTGTGTGTGACAAATTATTCCCCACCTACCAATCTCTCTCCCACAGGCAGAATATGGTGAGTCTCTTGTTGCTATATCACTACTTCCACAAGAAGTGCTCAGAAAAACTACCTTCCCACCAATTCAAACCTTCACAACAAGGACACACCATGCCACTTATATAGTAACAAACCACCCACATTTCCTTCGTACTTCACTGGCGAGAAGCAAGGTCCTCTCTAACAGCTTCTTCTCATGAATCACTGCTCTGTGGAACCATCTTCCAAGAGAATGCTTCCCTAATCACTACAATCTTAGCCTGTTCAAGGCTAGGGTTACCCATTACCTTCCACTCCTATATGCACAAACTGCCTCTTAACATAACCCTCTACCTTGAGTAGCCACTGGGCCTTGTAAAGGGTGAACTTTAATGTAAAAAAAAAAAAAAAGAAGCTCTTAATAACTTTTGTGTCTGCCATCTCTCCCATAACCTGCTCCACAATCCATTCACTCTAGCTCACCAGACAGGTTATGCATTGCTTTCCTCTGGCAATCAATCTGTTACGAGCATCAATGAGAGTGAAATTTTTCAAGCTTTCCTTCTCAATTATGCGTCCAAGAAAAATAAACTGTTTCTTCTTGATGTTAAGTATAAGTGTCCTTTTTGTTGATATTGTCTCTAGAACTTCATCAATATTCACGAGTTTGGTTCTCACAGATTTGGTCCATGGTATTCCTAGCATCATTCTGTAGAACCACATTTCTGTTGCCTCAAGTCACTTCATCTATGAAGAGATTTTCCAGCAGTCATTGCTATATAGGAGGACTGATACTACATAGCAGTTCAGTACTATTTTCTTTGAATTAAAAAGAATTTCTTTTTCCAATGATAATTATCTTAACTATCATGTCTTAAATCTAATTCTAGTTTTGATAGATAAAAGCATAATGGGTCATTTTAATAATACTTTCTCTGTTGGTGTCAAGAATAACCCATACTACATCCCATTGCAGAGGATTATCCCCACCAAAATAGAAAAAAAAAGAATTATCTTTGTCTTACGTAAGTCAACCTGTTTTTTTACTTTTTATTTTCTCACAAACTGGACCTATGTCTACCTATCTATTGTTTATCGAAATGACAGAATTCAGAAGTAAATAATCTGGTTTTCATAGTGCAAAACAAATCAAATATTTTTTTTTTTTTTTTTGTAATATCATCTTTTATCCTCATCTGTCTTGGTGTATAGAGGTTTTTACATTATTTCCCATCATTTTGTTTAGTACCCAGGCTAATCAACAGGTGGTCGAGAAGTTCAAAGTGGAAGAAAAAGAAATCTATCTCAAATTGTTCTGCTTTCATTTTGTTTGTTTTTTTTCAGGATTTAATATTTTTATGATTTTATTTTAAAATAGTTCAAGCCATGATATCAAAATATAGGTCACAATTTTATTCTGTCCACTATATCAAAGTTTTAGCTAGCTTGGAAAAAATTGAAAAGTTATTAGAAACTAGTAAGAATTTAAAACCAGTTCTTTGTGGTGGGGGAGTCATGTAAAAGGAAAAATTAACAAATGAAATGCACGGTCACTAGCAAAAGAGACAGCCCAAGATGCAACCTATGAAATGGAGATGTCAAAATCAAGCAATTACAGAAATTTAAGTATCTGGGAAGTCTTTAAACAGATAACAGTGAAAGTGACTCAGAAATATGAAGGCATATTCGAATAGCAAAAGATGCCTTCCTAAAGCTAAATAAAGTATTAAGAAATCAAAAAAGATTGTTAGAAATAAAGAAAAGTATATTGATCTGCTGTTTAATATTAATATAATCCAGAATATTTACAAACCTGCTTCATAGAAACAGAAAAAGAATTGAGCAATGGATAGCAGCTTGGATTGAGAAATTGCACATAATTATGGGTAAATAGTAGGACAGATTTGGTCTTATAGCTTTGATTAGCAACAAACCTAGAAGGAAAACTCTGAATATAAACCAGCCAGGAGAGGGTTAAGCTGCCTCAAGTTGTCTTGCCCATGAAACACATCTGCTGCTCTGGATGCAATATATGTGGTGCGCCTACAACCCTAATGGGTTACAGGATTTGTGATTATGATACAGTGAGGCATTCTGAAGAGAACTAGAAGTCCTACTAGGATTTTTTATTGGTGAATAAAATTTTAAGAGCATAACAGCTGCAGATGACACCATGTTGATGGCGGATGCAGAAAGAAAATGGCAAGAACATCTCAACAAGGTGATAAGAGAAAATGAGAAGAACAGACTATTATTTGTAAAAGGAAAGAATTTATAGTTGTCAGCAAAAGGGACAGTCCAAGATGCAAGCTATGAATTGGAGATGTCAAAATCAATCAAGTACAGAAATTTAACTCTCTGGGAAATGTTTAAACAGATAATAGAAAAGGAACACATAAATCTGAAGGGAGATTTGAATTGTGAAAGATGACTTCCAAAAGCTAAATAAACTATTAAGAAACAGAAAAAAAGATTGTTAGGAATAAAGAAAAGTGTATTTAACTGCTATTCAATATCCATTTTCTGATAGTGCAGAGAATGCTGGATAATTTCCTCACAGATGAAAAGGAGACTGGAAGCAACAGAAATATGGCTCTAAAGAAGAATGCTGAGAATGCCATGAACAGAACATGTAAGCAACAAGGAAGTTTTAAGGAAAATGAAAATAAAAAGAACATTCAGAATCAGAAAAAAATAAATTGGAATTTCTGAGAAGCTAAATTAGGAAAGAGGGCTTGGATAATTTGATACTCACAAGATATAGTGAAGGTAAGAGGAGCAGAGATAACAGCAAGTGACCTAATGGCAGATAATGGATTACATGATACAAATAGCGAGGTAGAATCCCTGATCTGACTGCACTCTTTTCTAACAACAATCATGACATTCTGGTATCAACCTCTAGCAATGGAGCAAAATGAAGGGATGAGTGGATTCATGCCTTTATGGTATTAGTGTGAAGAGAATACAAGCCACATCAGCTAGAATTCAGTTTTTTGTCCCCTAATGTTTTGTTCATGTTGATAATGATTTTGACACATCTTTTGATTTTATACGCATTTTTGTCTTTAATAGACAGAAAGTAAGATACTTGTGTATGTGTAATTATTTATATGGTTGTCACTAGTATATACTGAATATATAAAATTAAAAATGCATTCCATTTTCTTTACTAGATATCTTCTTCTATATGCCATGTCCCTTCATAACGTTTACAATCAAGGCTCTACATAATTTCCTGTTTTTATAGCTCTTACTAAATTTTGTCTGTTATTTCTCCTAAAACCTATTCTGTCATTCATTTACTCAAGTTCAATCAGTATGTATTGCTCTTCTCTGTCCCTCTTACCTTCAATCTATCCTGTGAGTATCAAATTTTCCAAGCCTCCTTTATTATATGCCCTAGAATTTCAACTGTCTCTTCCTGATGTTAAGTATAAGTGTCTTTCTTTGTTTCCAAATTCTCTTTAACTTTTCATTGCTCACATGTTGGATCCATGATATTCTCAGCATCCTTCTTTAGAACCACATTTCTGTTGCTTCAAGTCTCTTCTTCATCTATGAACAGATTGTTCGGTATTCACTGCCATATATTAATTGTAATTGTCACTTTAGTATGTGATATTGGATATTTTATAGATAACAGATTAAGTGTTTGATCTCAAAGAATATGAAATAAACATACCATCCATTTGCACAAACTTCTTAGTTAGGCTCCTCTTGAATTAAGTATATGCTGTGGATATCAAATTTTCTGAGCCCTCTTTCCTTATCATCGCTATAAATTTCAACCCGTCTCTATCCTGATTCTAAGTACTCTCAGCATCCTTCTGTAGAACCATATGTCCGTTGCTCCAAGTCTATTCTTCATCTGTGAGCAGATAGTCCAGCATTCACTACCATGCTCTTTCTTAAAGCAACTCAAGTTTGACTATCTTCCTTTCATCAATAACTCTTTTCTCAATTTCCAGTGCAGTGGTTTCAATCAATCTCTTTTCATAAATAGCTTGAACAATGAAACGAATCGAACCAAATAAAATCATTTTTCTTAAGCAATCATATAGGGAAAACAGCATTAATCTTGCCTGTCTTATAATGTTAGAAAAATATTTCCTAATGTGCACTTTGTTTATCATTTTCCCTTGCTTCAGGGGAATCTTTTCTGCATAAAAATTAATTTTTCATGAAAACCGTTTCCTTGGTGACTTCATTCAGAATGATTTATTGGACAAATTTGATTTTTACTCCTTTGAAATATCAAGTTGGCATTTAATAGACATTTAGGTGATTTCATCTGTGATAACAGTTTGCATTCTATCTGCCTCTCAATCTCCTAGTTCCCCTTGCTCGTCACACATACAAAAATTTATACAAACAAAAATAACATTTATATGCTTATTTTCACACGGATATATAAGTATGAAATTCAGAAACATCACCATGTAACATTAACAGTTTAAAGATCTGTCAGTAACTCTTTCCTCATGCATACACACACACATGTGTGTGCTCACATGTGTGTATGTACATATGTGAATGAAGACTATATATATATATATATATATATATATATACATACATACAGGTAAATAAAAACTATGTATATATATATATATGTCAGTATGTGAATAAAGACTATATATATATATATATATATATATACACACACACACATACAGGTAAATAAAAACTATGTATATATATATATATATATGTCAGTATGTGAATAAAGACTATATATATATATATATATATATAAATAACAGTGAACAGAGAAGTCAACACTTAGAGGCGACAGTCTGTTTCATGCTATATGCAATTGTCATGTTCACTTTTATATTTACACATGCTCTATCTCTGATATTGAGCACTTTATCCCATAAATATAGCACACCTTAAGACTATATTTCTTCATATATATATATATATATATATATATATATATATATATATCTTTGTCTTTATTCACATACTGACACAAAATTTGGAAACAGCATGCTGTACTGCTTGGCATTCTCGTTGGAAGCTCCAATACAAACATTTCAGAGTATCAATGTGAGGACAGTACAGAGGATTTGAAAAGAGTTTGATGAGCCGCATAGTGGTTACAAAGGTATGGCAGTTCAGAAAACTCCCAAATTTGTTGAGACTCAACATGGAGGCCTATATTAAATGCCTTGAGGAGGTAGTTCTGTCCTGGGTGATGAGGGTGGCTGCTAGAAGACCCTATGTTTGGTAACAGGACTCTGCACCATGTCACACAAGCAGGAGAAGCCAGTCATGGCTGTCAGACAATTTCTGTGACCACATCACTCTTTATATCTGGTTGCCTAACTCTTGATTATTATGTGTGGTGCACCGTTGAGCAAGAGACCAACAAAACTCCTTGTAACGCTAAAGATGGTCTCCTTGTTTAAGTTGGTGAATGCTGTCATAATTCTTGCCTTATTATGGCAGCATTCACCAACTTAAACAAGGAGACTATCCAGAAGAGTTGCAGGAGATTCCAAAATTGTCTGGAGGCTATTGTTGAAGCCAATGGCAATTTTATTGAATAAATTTAATATTTAGTATTTCAAGATATGTTTATGTAATTTTGGTAAACATATCTGTTAAAATGAGATGTTAGTGTTATTTTCATTTTTGTGTAACTTAGATGACAATTTATCCAACACACCCCGTACATATGAATAAATTATATATATATCATAGATTTTGCAGTGTGCTTAGGATCATTATCTTATTGGAAGATCCAATCAAGAGAAAGTTCAAGATTTTCAACCAAAATGATTAAATTTACTTCCAAAATATTTTGGTATGCTGCAGGATTCACTCTATCATCTATTACTGATATGTTGACAGTACCTTTTGCAGAAAAAACATCCCCAAACCATGATACTGCCACCACCAAATTTCACTGTTGGAACTGTGTTCTTTTGTTTGAATGAATTGCCATCTTTCCTCCATACATGATTTCTAGAATTACATCTAAACAACTCACTTTTCATTTTGTCTGTCCAAAATAATCTTTCCCAATACGATTTTTCTTTATTCTTATGTTCACAAATGAATTTCAACTTGGCATCTCTGTGCCTTTTCAATAATGGTGGAGTTTTCTAAGAGGAGCGTGACTTTAGATTGTTCCTATGAATTTCATTGCTTAGTAACACAGATTCCTGATGAAAGCAAATCATCCTGCAGCTCTTGATGAGTAACCACTGGATTTTATTTAATTTGATGCATTAATTTCCTCGAAGGTCTTGAAGAAATTTTCTGTGGAGCACCTGTTCTTTGGCTTTCAACAGTTTTCAGTTTTTTTACACCTTGCAGTGAATGAACTAATGGTAGTAAATAGAATATTCAGATTGTTTGATATTTTCCTATAACTTTTAACTTCTTTCCAGAACTTAACAATCAATTCTTTTTGCAAATTTATCAATTCTTTACCTCTTGCCATGATGAGAACCTTCTTGCACAAATATCAATTACAGAATGTTCTGTTCATATTTTTTAGGCTAAAAATAAGTACTGATAACATTATTGGAACATTCTAGAGTACTAAAGCAATTTAAAAGTTTTAAAATCTGAAATTTGCATTGTATGAATACATTTTTCACCGATTAAAATGGATGAATGGAATTTATTTCTATTAAGTCAACTTGTTTTGTTTTCTATGCATATCTAGTTATTATGCATATCTAGTTATTATTATATGAAAAGTATGTTTATTCATTAGTTCAAAATACAATAAATTAAAATTTTGTATGTGTACAAATATTTGTTTCCCCCACTATATATATATATATATATATATATATATATATGTATGTATATTAAAAAAATGATAGTCTCGTTCAAAAAGAAATAAATTTACTAAAATTAATTTGTTTTTTACTGCTTATCAATCTTTAGCAGGTTATTTAAAATAGTTTTGGATTATAAGTTTGCTATCTCAGCAATGAGCATTTCAAGTCACTCACTGACTTCAAGAAAATGGATCAAACTTCACAGTCATGGTCATACTCATTTTATGAGTCAACAGACATTGTATATATGTGTGTGTGTTTGTGCATGCACAAAATTACAAATAAGCAGATTTTAATATATTTTGTATATCTGGATATATCCAATAATACTATAAATTTAAATTCACCTTATGTACTTTCTGCTACAGGCATGTATCTATGAAATGCTACCTACATGTTTGTAGAATTTGTACGGACTAATAAATTTGTAATGTCAAGTTACCTGATGTTTCTCATGTCATGCATAATATCTCATATACCTCCTGAAATCACTCTACCAGAAAATAACAAACCTCTTTTTCTATCAATATTGTACTTCTTTGAGGACAACTTTACATGCTTTAAGTTTCAAAAACATTCAGCTTGCACCTTGTGTGCATGTAGCACAAATTTTACAAAAACATTTTCCATTTTTTTCCCTAAAATCATTCTTGATGTATAAAAATGTGTATATTTTTTTCTCATATATATATTATGAAATGGACTAAGTCTGACAATTATTTTAATATATTTTCTGTTTTTTTATATATTATTTTTATAGATACAGATATTTAAGTAAATGCTCTGTTTATAATAAACATTATTCAGGTCGGTAAATGTAGTTAATACTGTTTATTATAAACAGAGAATTTACCTAAATATTTGTATCTATAAAAATAATGTATAGAAAACAGAAAATATGTTAAAATATATATATATCTGAGTAGTAATTGTGTTGAGGTGCATTTAATTTAGTTTTCAAAAAACAAATGTCACTTTCAAAAAATAAGGACACAGCCTACTTTTTAAAATAATTTTCTTTTCTCACTACCTCTAATAATGCCTCATGTGATTCAAAATCTTCTAGACAACACAACATGAATTTTGACCAATTTATCTACACACAACAACCACATTTGTGAAAATTGTCGTGTTTGTGATATTCATAAATTAGAAAAAAATGATCATTAAACATAAATGTCTATTGTTCTTAACAATATATATATATATATATATATATATATATATATATATATGTGTGTGTGTGTATTTTGGCCACATGTTTTCATAGAGACATGTTTCATTTATAATTTAGACAAGATTTGTCTACTTATTTTTAATTGGATCCTTTCATATTCACAGATAGGTTTGAGATTTTTAGTTTATGTATATTCTTTTCATGGAAAAGTATAGAAGTATTCAACAAGAATTTTCTGAATTGTAAATGTAGGCAGGTATGTTGTTGTAAATGTTCAAAAATGTTGAACATATCATTCAAATGAAAACTCAGCTACCAACACAACATTGTTGAAGCTTGAAACCAAATTTTAATCAAATTAATTATGAATACTGCACAAATGTCTTAAAATGTGTACAATAGATAGTTTAAAATGTCAAGGTTTGCACTAATAGTTTTTACTACTTATTTTGGAAAAACTTTTCACAGCCATATTTAATTACCTCTCCTGATGCACTATCAAGCAATCAGGCACTGACTCAGCATTTTTCACTCCATAAGTAAGAAATTTAACTTACAGCTGAACACAACAATTTTGTCTTCAATATTAATGAACACTATAATATTTGTCTTGCAATTAACAACAACCTGATGATGACTTTCTGCTGTCGAAAGTACTCGGAATAAATAATATGTATCAAAACGTTGATTTTCTCTCATCCATCAAAATATATTACAATATATATATATATATATATATATATATATATATATATATATATGAAGAAATATAGTCTTAAGGTGTGTTATATTTATGGGATAAAGTGCTCAATATCAGAGATAGAGTGTGTGTAAATATAAAAGTGAACATAGAAGTCAACACTTAGAGGCGACAGTTTGTTTCATGCTATATGTAATCCTCAGGCCACCTTTTATATATATATATATATATATATATATATATATATATATATATATATATATTTTTAATTATTTTACTCCAAGTAAAGCAACAAAGCCATTAACATGCATGGATTACTGAATGTGAAAGTATATAAGAAAAGAAAATATTATTAAAGGAATAATATGGGAACAGAAATTAAGACAGAAGATAAGAATTGATATTGAATTAAAATTTTTGAAGACTTGAAAGCAAGAAGCCAGAAGAGAGTTCCACAAGTGAGAAAAGAATCTTAGAAAAGAACTTAGGGTTACATCTAACTGAATCAACTATAAAATGATGAAGTCTTCCAGCCGATCTCATATTGTACTTAAATTTATAAAGTCTAGGTTTCACTGAGGAAAGATCGTCAGAACAATTATCATGAAAGTATTTATAGAAAATACACAAGGAACACACACACACTCACAGATATATTATATATATATATATATATAATGTGTGTGTGTGTGCGTGTGTGTGTCTATGTATCTGACATGACGTTTTATGATAACTTTTATCCTCATCTTCATTGCCATATTCACAATGTTTTGGTTGTTGTATGCTCCAGCCTTCTTCCGGTAACTGAACCCTTTATTTCGTCCACCAAGGTAGTGGCCCACTGGATAAAGGTGTTGGTTAGATCCAGTGAATATACCCAAAGAGTTGTGTGTTCAATACCAGGCTACAGCAGTAGTGAACCAAAGCTTGGAGAGTTGAATTAAAGGGAAGTAATTGAGACATCTGGAAGAGGCATAGTATATAGGACTAAAACAATCTACCCGGTGGATGAAATAAAAGAGTTTGGTTTGAAATTCCAATCACCTGAAGAAGATCAGAGCATACAATGGCTGAAACATTGTGAATATGCCAATGAAGATGAGGATAACAGTCCAAATAATGTAAGTAATATATATATATATGTGTGTGTGTGTGTGTATAAACTATTGTTTATATATAAATATTTCCTGAAAGTTTTATAAAACTACCTGCTGAATTTGTAGATGAAATTAGAACTGAAAGTTGGTGAATACTAAATTGATTTCAACTCAAGGCAAGAGATTGGTAAAAGAGAATTTTGTATTGTATCATTTGGATAATGGACACTAATAAACCTTTTCTCTTTCCTATTTCGCTAAGTAAATTATCCAAATAGATTTTCCATTATGAAAATATCTATTTAATCAAAATGGTAACACACACAAAACATTATCCTTTTATTCATTGTTGGTGGGGTCTGTTGGTGTTACTGTGGACAATATAGTTTTTACTATCATTGTTGCCAGTCAACCTTTGTTGAACAGCTTTTTGTGTCAGATCTAACTTTTACAAAGCAGAAAGATGGAGTATAAGTATACTCTGATTCTGACACTCACATATAAATCTTTGTTTATCTATGCTGGATATTCAAACTCGCTCTTTAAAGAAATTTTATACAAAATGATCCTGAAAATACATAAATTTACTATATTTAAAGAGTTCTTTAACAGATAATAGAAATCATAAAACCAGTTATTACACCACATTTCTGAGTACACCTGTTTGCCAGGTTAGATAGGTAATCCCTGTTGAAAACACTTGCTCAGGGACATTTAGGTTTCTTCAACACTTACACAGCCAACCTATGATTTATAGAGCATCTATGCTGAGAATACAGTAGTTACAGTTTATGGGAGTTAGTGCATAATATGGCATGATCAACAGTAGCTAGTTTGCTCAAAATCTCATTCAAAATGGCTTGTGACTTTGTGATAGTACAGACATTACAGGATTCTGAACTGTCCCTTCTACTCAATTTCACACACAATATTTGAGTTAACCCATGGCATGGTTTTCAGGAACTTTTCAACAATGCTGCATGCTGAAATTGTCTCCCCAGGCCAATATTGTCACCTCCTTGACAAATCAACCAAGTCTGGCTTCATGAAATGCTGGCATTCTAACCACTCAACCATGAATATACCCAAAGAGTTGTGATTTCAATACCACTATATAAAGTTCAAATTCCAGGCTAATCTGCTGTATTCACTTTTGCACTAATACCCTGATTAAAAGGTATGAAAAATTGATCTCTATGAGTGTCATACTATATCTTTACCTATAGAATATTATTCATTCAGCACATACATAAACCCAAGTTGGAGCAAGTAGAAAAAAAATCTATGTCTAACCTCTTCCCCTCCAATTATTTTAGGAAAAAAGTTTCATTTTTAGACAAATTTTTACTTGTTTTTAATATATTAACTAAGAAACTGAGGCACCTTAAAGCACCCAAGCAGTGGCTAACACGTCTACCAGATGTATGAATTGGCAATTAAACTCAGTTCAAGCTCAGAAGGGCATAAAATGAATCAAGATCAATGTGTAATTACATCTGTAGCTGGTTTTTGAACGTTATGTTTTGGACATGTTTATTTGGCCGTGTCTGAAAACGACACTTTCAGTAAAAATGTATATACACATCTACACGGGGAAAAGGGTTAACCAATATTTTTAATATTGAGTTGTTAAGTATATTTTAGTAGTTTTGTGTGTACTGAAACTAAATTTAAAAAAAAAAGTGCCATGTCCTTCCAGATTATGGGATATCATAACTCTCCACAACTTCCTATCCTTTGTAGCTCTTAGGTTTATATTTTCATTATCCCTCCAAATACCTGTTCTGCCACCCATTTATATATGCTTGTCAAGTAGGTTACTCTGTTTCCTTTTCCTTATACCACTTTTGCCTTCATTGAGTCATGTGAGTACTAATTTCTCCAAGCACTATTTCCTCATGTAGAAATTTCATCTGTTTCTTTCTGATTCTAAATATAAGCAAACCCAATTAGAAAAATAGATAGATTTAAATAAAACAGAAAAAAACATTTCTTTGCAAAATCAATAACATTTTTCTTTATTCAGATCATGCTCTATGAAATATATCATAAGGATTAAATATTAAAACATTAAATATCTGACTGAATGTGTCTTATGAATACAAAATTGATCCTAATGAGTGTCATACTATATCTTTATCTTTGAGTCTCTATGGAATAACTATATTTTCATAATTCTTTCATAATGTTCTTTTATATCAGGTTTTTATGAAAATGACATTGATCTCTATGGGTGTCATACTATATCTTTACCTTTGACATTCTCAATGGCATAACTATATTTTCATGATTAATTACTTAACATGAAATATCTATTCTTTTATATTGGGTTTTTATGAATATAAAATTGATCTCTATGAGTGTCATACTATATCTTTACCTTTGACATTCACAATGGCATAACTATATTTTCATGATTACATACTTTAACAGCAACTATCTATTTTTTTATATCAGGTTTTTATGAATATAAAATTCATCTCTATAAGTGTCATACTATATCTTTACCTTTGAGTCTCTATGGAGCAACTATATTTTCATCATTAAATATATATATAATTAAGTACTAAACATAAAATATCTATGCCTTTATATCTGGTTTTATGACTATAAAATGTATCTATGAGTGTCATATCTTTACTTTTGAGCCTCTTTTTATGATTGAATATCTACATCTTTATGATTAAGTGCTAAACACAAAATATCTATACCTTTATAAAAATGATTATTCTAAGAAATCACTTTGCAAGAGATCAAAGGTTTTGTCAGAATTGCTTAATATGAACAGGTGCAGATGTATACATGCATAAGAGATTATTATTTTACTGCCAATTATAAATTCTTGTTTCAGAAAATAACTTGCATTTTAAATGCAAAAAAGTAACTGAATGTGAACTGAATATTTCCTGATAACTTATAGAATTCAATTCTATTCAAAAACAATAAAAATTTCATATTAAGTTTGTCTATTTAAGGAAGGGTGTAATGTTTATCACCACGGAAAGTGGAATTAGCTAACCAAGTTCAAATTCCAGGCTAATCTAGTAGAAAGAAGACTTTGGATTCAAAACCATGGAGAAGGCAGTGGGAAACCATTCCACTATTTTTCCAAAGAAGTCATGGAAACTCAAAGATAATAAAGAAAAGGAATCTGTGGAGAGCCATGATCACCTTTGTTCTGAACTGACATGGCATTAAAGATGTTTTTCTACTTTTAAACACAGAAGATATTCAGATAATTCATATTTTTCTTGACAGTCCGAATACCTTAGTGTTGAATAACAATACTGTAACTGGTAAGAACATTCATTATCTCAAAGACCAAACTAGTAGTTGTCCATCATCACTAAGTAGACTATGAATCTTCTATCATAATGAACGGGTGTTCTGTCAAGGAGATGCCTTGTCTTGAACATCTATTAGGACTGAAGTTCACTCCAGACCTCAAGTGGAACTCATATACATGATCCACCATTAAAGATGATGGAAAAATGGTCAGTTTCTTGCACTGCTTAAGTAAGCACCTGACTTTTCCTACTATGCTATACATTGATTACAAGAGTCAGATCAGACTGAAAATACTGCTGCCATATCTAGGTTGGAGCTGTCCAGTCCTCACTTTCTAGTCTTAATAGAGTTAAAAAAAACAAATCCTCATTTTTCAAGTCTTGTTAAAAAAACATAAAATATTTTCAATTCTACAACCACTTTCTCACAGGTAAAATGTTGCAAACATCTCACTACTCTGTCACTAATTCTATAGAAAATGTTCAGATATTCTACATTCCTTAGTTCTGCTAGTTCTAACCTTCACAGCTAAGATCCATCATGCTACATACATTAGGACAAACCATTCCCATTTCCTTTGTATTCTATTAGTAAGAAGGAAGTTTCAGCCACACAGTTTCTTCTCAAAAACTTCTACTTTGCCTAACAGATAGGCTGAGAGGATGTTTTCCTGACCACTACAATCTTGACCTCTAGGGTCAACCATTAACTTCCCTGCATATCTTCATAAACTTTACTTCTTACTCTTACCAGACACAACAACCTCCTTCACTAACCCTCTACCTTGAGTGGCTCTTGGGCCTTGTATAAGGTGAACATTAGTGAAAAAAAGAAAAATTAGGATTTAGAAGCCATTATGAATCAGTAACTCCATAAATGTTGTGTACAGGCAAATGAGCTGATGAGCTTGAAAAATATCATTTTATAAAACGAAAATGCAGTTCTTGTAGTCTGTCATTCAAATATATTAAAAGATAAACCTTTATTGCCCAGAGACAAAAATACATCAATCACTTAGATCTTTTATGACTACCTTTCTTGATTGGCTTATAATTATATATCCAAATGCCAAAGTGATGTCTTTGCTTTGAAAGCAAGTTAAGCAAGCCTCCTGACCCAACCAAGTCTAACCTAACCATGTGGCCAAACCCACAAACTCTGGTCAGCTAACAAAGTCATGATGAAAATGGGCAGACCTTCATTGTTGATTAGGTCAAGGGGCTTGCCTGTCCTCATTTTTTTTCTAATTAGGCATCCTACTCAGCAGTTCACCAGAGCTGTTCAATGGAGATGCAATGGATTTATAGCCTTCTAAGTTCAGAGGCTTCCTTTCATTTACCAGATCTTCTTTCAATTAAGCCTCTCCTCTTCTCTTTTTTCGCTCTGCTCCCCTCAAGCCATGCCATCTCAAATAGCATTAGCATGTCCATCCATCTAATACTATGATATACATATGTGTGTACTGCTTGATGTTATCTCCCAGACTAAACTGAAGGACAACAACTAATCCTATTCCAGAGTTGTTCTTTGTTCTTAAAATTAGTTCCAGATATTAGTTGCATTTATAATGTTTTTACAGTTAGATCTTATCTTTTCAATTCTTACATAATATTCACCTATAGCCATGCCAAATGAAATATATATATATCATAGAAAATATAAATTTGTGCTCCAAATTTTTTCAAATATCTTATTTCCTAAAAGATATACTCATTTCCCAAGTCAGCATACATGACTATAAAAATTTGTAAAAATTTAAAGAAAACAGTTAAATTCAAAATCTTCTTTTATTTGAAATATATAAATACATAAATTAATTTCTCAAACTAAACTAAAATGAATAATATTGGCATTATAAAAAAAAATTCAACAACAACATTTAATCATTTTTGTTAAAAAGACATTAAATTACATCCTTCATATTTTACCTTAATTTTCAGTTATCCTGAAATATATTTATGAGCCTACTTTAAAAAAAAAAAAAACCTGTAAAACTATTATTTTCATCATATTTAAAAATACTTGTTGCAAAATAAAATGTTGATTATGCCTTGATAAAGTCCTCAGAGGATGAAACATGTTGACTAAGAAAAGTTTTCCTTTTGTTTTCATTATATATATATATATATATATATATATAATTATTTATTATAGGAGATTAAAAAAAAAACACATTAAAAATTGCTACACAATAGCAATCAAATGTGCCCCCTCGGGTGATAGCAAATTACTGGCGAGTGAACGATTAATTTAATTTCATATTTGATGTCAAAACATGATTGCTATTGTGTAGCAATTTTTAACATATCTTTGTTTTAATCTACTATGATAAATAATATTTAGCTCTACTCTGTGTTGAGCCCTCTTTTAAATTAAATTTTATGGACAATGGAATTATACTCCATTTGTTCTTATCTTACCTGGATATATATATGTGTCTGTGTGTGTGCATATATGTGTATATATATATATATATATATATATATATATATATATATATATATATATATATATATATATAAATATATATATGTGTGTAATTCAACTTTTTATAATTTTATTTGCAACTATACATATGTGTGTGCATGTTTATATATGCATCTATGCAATTTAATTTTTTGTAATTTTGTTTGTAATAAATATTTTTTTGTAGATTTACTATATAAAAGTCACAAGCTGTCAACCCTGAGTAATTACTGATAGCCTGATATATTTAAATTTAATAAAAATATCTGTTTAACACAATGTTGGTGCCATCCATATATTATACTGTGATTACTGATTTTTAAATATCTTTATATATGGGAAGCTTTTTTCAATTTAATTTTTGTATTTATTGATATTATTTCTCCAAGTATTTACAGCCACTTTGGCTATCTTCATAGAGTAAAACTGTTTTTAACAGAAGTAGGTTTTTGCTTTCTCTGTAATCATATTTTTTATAGTTTATTTTTAATTTTAATTTTTATCATATCACATGTGACAGTTTCAAAAGGGTGGTAATTCTATGTGTCCTTTTATATGATATAATTCCAAAATGCTCTAATCTGTGTGAAAGTGAGAATTGACAGGTCTACTTCACTAATTTGTAAGAGATAATAAAAGAATTTATATATATATATATATATCTCTGTAAGAATTTCTCAGAATTAACCTGTAGAAAAGACAATATGTATAAAGAAAAAAAATACAATAAGAAAAACTGTAGTTTTAGCCGACATGTTTCATCCAATGTGGACTTATTCAAGGAAGAAAGTAAGTGACATAATTTTTCAGTTGACCATATGAATATAATAGGTTGGTGCAAAAATAATGTCGTTTTCTCACATATGTTACTATGTGAGAAAACGACATTATTTTTGCACCAACCTAATACAATAGCATTTCTAAATTCTTCTGGTTGCTAACAACATTTTGTTTGTTGTTTATAAATATTTCTTTCAATAAATTCATTTCATTTTCTGCCTAGAAAAAATTCCACACTGAATTATTGTCTTTTTTATATATCAGTTAGAAGGCTTTGCGTTGGTGGAGTTGTGTTTCCAAGCTTTATCATCAATACTTTCTTGTTTTATTCATATATAGTAAATACATAGTAAATAAAAAATAAAAAGGACACAGATTTATTTTCTGATAGAAAAAATTTGCAGAAATAGATTTGCTCTTTAAACGTTAGATAATTCATTCTAATAATTGACTAATTTTACTCCTGAAGAGTGAATCTATTCCTGCAAACCTCCCAATAAAATTTGCTTTAAGCATTATATTTTTAATTTAACTTTTTATCATGTCACACTTTGGGATGTTATTTTTTTTTTTTTTGATGTTGTATTTTTAAGCACTAGATTGGCAAACATGAACAAGCGTGTCTGCAATAAGACAAAGTGTAAAAAGTTTTTCTCATGACACCACTTTTTTAACTACCTTCACTCTTTGACGATGTTTATTGTTTTAAAAAGCAATAGTTAGAATTTGAATGAAAATTATGCATATGAAAGTGATTTGATAGATTTTCTGAAAAAAAAACAATATTCACTATTTATTTATTTATTAAATTGTTTACTTACACTATGTATTTATTATATTATTTATTGGAATGGTGGGCATAACATCAGGTAATTGCCAATTGATTCAAGCTTTATAAAATGGTAAATAATAAGGATTTGTTTATAGCTGGTTCTTATATTTTAATAACTTAGTAAAGGTTTATGAATGTAGAAATAACGTTTTTTTTCACATTTATTTCTTTATAAATCGGTAAATAAAATATAAATATAAAATTATTCTTGTAAATAAACAATCTAATAAATAAATAGTGTTTCATATTTTTGTTATAAATTCTCAAGAACAAAAAAAAAATTGTATAATCTCACTTTCATCATATTTAGGTTTATTCCAATTCTAATCACTTTTTACAACAATAAACATTGTTGAAGAGTTAAGGTAGTTAAAAACGAGGTGTCATGGGAAAAATTGTCCTTTTGACAAAGTCTTATTGCAGGTATGTTTGTCCATATTTGCCATTAGATCTTTGAATAGTTTCACAACTATGTAAATTCTATGTTTTTTTTTTTATAAAAGACATATTTTCAATATTTTTTAATTTGCGTGAAAGTAAAAATTGATCTGTCTACTTGTAAGACATAACAAAAGGATTGATTGCTTAAGTGAAATATCCCAACAAATTGAATAAAATTCCATTTTTCTCTTTATTAAAATACACACACACACACATATATATATATGAGATGCAAAATAAAATGACCATGAAAAAAATGACTTATTTTAATACTTACTGAAAATCAATAAAAATGTGACTGTCAGTTGATAGGAGCCAAGGCAATTGTTTCAGCATAAGTATATATCATTTGGCATCTCTGTGTTAGTGGAGGTGTATATGTAAGTTTTGCCAAAATTGGTTTTTATATATATATATATATATATATATTATAGTAAATGTAAAAATAAAAGGATAGAGATTTATCTTCTGACTCCAAGTTTTGCAGAAATAACTCTGCTTTTCAGAGGTAAGATAATCCATTCTAATAATTGATTTAATTTATCCCTGAAGAGCAGATCTATTTCTGCCAAACTCAAAATTGGGAGATAAGTCTTTGAACTTTTTTTTTTATTTCAGTATACATTTTCTTTTCATTTTCTATTTCTTCATACTGAGCCCTTTATTTACAAAATCTGCTTGCCTTAAAAAATTGTCCTCTAGTAATACACTGGTCAATTTTTTTTTTTTTTACTTAGAAACGATCACTGTCATATATATATATATATATATATATATATATATTTGGTTGAATAATCTAGACATATTATGTCTATTTTTACTCAAATTCACAGATCAATTGCTTAGTTCTGTTACAAAACTGAGTAAGAAAAAGTCCGTAGTTTTGGTAATTTATTTTATTTTCCCAAGAACTTTCAATCTCATCCAAGATCATCTTCAGGGGTGAATTGATTGCTAAGACAAAAATTAGTGTAATTGATAGTTGTGAATTTTTTTGTAAAGAATTGGAGAGAATTACAATAAAAATCAAAAGACATACGCATATATATGTATATATTGTGTAATTGATAAAGGATAATATACATATATATATATATATATATATATATATATATATATACACACACACACATATAATGCATGTGTGTGTGTGTATGTATGTGTGCATGTGTGTATATATATATATATATATATATATATATATATATATATATGTATGCGTGTGTGTGTGTGTGAATTATCTACGGGCAGCAAGTATTCATCCAAACAAATAAAATTTAACTGACAAGGTCCATCTTATTTTTTTTATTATGTTTTTTACATTTTAAAATAAGCAGTTGCATATTTGGATCAAAATTGTGAATAAATTGTCCAAAATTCATTTTTGTTCTGTTTTTGTACAATATATACATGCACACACATTTATATGTATATATAAAGTACTCTCCTGTCAATTTCAATGTATGTGGATCCAGCAACTTCATTCAGTTTTTATGTTTATGTCCCACTACTGACCTGCATACAAGTCTACATATTGTACATCAGCACGGATATTGGGACATGTCACTGTATTTTGTCTCTTTGCCACTCAATACGACTGATTTCAAAATTTCTGATAACACTCTGGCACAAATATCTCCAGTTATTTCTATTCAGGGCAACTCACTAAAAGTTAGTATGAGGTACATTGACAGCTGAGAGGTTACTCTTTAGCTTATCTTTATACCTGATCTATGGCCATTCAACATTTCTTTGTCCACTGTCAAGGTAACTATACATGGAGACTTTAGATATTCTGTGGTCACTCATTCTTATCATATGACCAGCCCAGTGAAGTTATGATTGCATCACGAATGTCCCAAATCCACCAATGTTTCATTTTGTGAGAAGATCAGCATTATACACCCTATCGTCAAATGTATACATACAGGTTGTGGAAGACATCCAGTTGATTGATATGGGATCAATATATACGACAGAATTATATATGTGACTGAAATTTTGTAACTGTATTGTCTGCCCAGGATCAAAATGTCACTCCTGGCTCTTCTTCCTAAAGTCAATGTAATATCTGTGGACATTAAGAAAAGTGTTACATACAAAGAATAGAGATATACATGAGTTATGTGGAACTATATGCCTATATTTATTTACTATATTTAAATTGTTTACATCTGTATAATTTCTACTGCTTTTATTATTAACACTCTTATTTTTTGAAAAACTAGTTTGATACCTATTGCTTCGCTGATGGCAAGATAATGAAATTTTAAATAGAAATTGTTTGTCTATTTAAAATACTACATTTATTAGAAGATATATTCAGTTTAAATACAGAAAGACTAATAAAAATGATGTTAAAAGGCTTTTCCTGCTACGCTGGTGTAGACAGAAAAGAAAATTAGTTCTTGCAATATAGATGGAATAAGATGAATGATAATGAGGAGGAGGAGAAGGGATCTCTAAGTGGGTTAACTAACAAGGGAGAACCTGACAGAGCCAAGGCCAGTTTTGAATTAAGGGTTTTTTCTTCTCCTAGACCGGTTGCCACCCAAGGCTAAAGAACCCAGTCTGTCCTGCTATTTATCCATAGGTGGGGGGAGAAGACAAGGATTCATACCTTTCCCAAGGGTATTAGCATGTAAGTGAAAGTAATGGATCTGACTGGAGTTTGAAAACAGCTCTCTGATTCCTCAATCTGAGCTGCTATTCATTACTCAACCGTGCCTCCATCACAGATATTCATAAAATTTCTTTCAAATTATGTGTATGTATAGGTCTGTCTGTGTGCATGTATATTTTAGTTTAATGAGAGACCTCAAAATATTTCTACAAATTTAAGAAAAAAACTTTTAAAAATAATACTATTTATTACTGATATAATTTCTCAAAAAGCCAATAAAATCTTATAAATATCTGATTTTTGTGAATTTAAAAAATAAATTTTTTTATATAACTTTAACACTCTGCACAGGGTAGATGTTGTCTATAGGGAGTGTGAGGGGAATGTCTTATTTCAAACTCAGTCAAATTGTATGTGTATTTTCTTTTTTAATCATTTCATCCCAAGTTAAGTAATAAAGTATTGTAACCTAGGGAAGGTTACTGAATAGAATAATCACACAAAGGTTGGTAATGAATGACAATACTTAGGACAAGAACACCACATATAAGATTTGCCAGCGGCATGTAGAAGAAGTAGTCAGCTGCGAGAAATAAATCAAGTGAATTCCACAATGAATCTCCGATTGCAGAACAACATACGGTATTTACTACTGTATTTATGTGAATGGAGACATACCCATTATCGTCTGTAGGTATGCTACAACATAAAGCCACTAAGATGTAAGGGATTACTGAGTATTAGAGAATATGAGAGAAAAATAAACACTATTAAGGAGGGAGAACAATAAAAGAACAAGAATTAAGAAGACAGAAAATAACAATTGACATTGTGTGTGTTTGCATATACATCAAATGGCATAAGCACATGTAAGTCACCCACTTTCAATACAGACATATGCATGTAGATTACATAAATGTATGCATGCAAAGTCACACAGAGTGTATAAAAGATGAAGAATCAGCACTTCTTTTATTATATAGATTTGAAAGAGAAGAAAAAAAATTGCATTTTTGGGGCCTTTTGTTTTCTTGGTTCTGGGTAACATTATTTTTTTTTATATATAAGCATTGTGATGAACTGAGAATAAACTCCTTTGCAACATGTAATGAGAAAAAGGTTCAGCCAAGTGGAAGTTGAGCCCAAAAGATAATCCACGGAAAGGTCAAACATTTAACTTAGATGGCAAAATGTTTAACGTGCTATTCATGAGAAACGGAATCCGATGGCTCAGGAAATCAGAACACAACTCAACCACACTTAAGGATTCTCTCCCATATGTGAAATGTCCAGAAACTGGCAATATGAATTTGTCTTAGATTTATCAGCAAGCAGCAAAAATCAGCTTTACTAGCAAGAGAAAACAGTAAAAGTAACAACAAAATTTGGTCCAACATAGATATCTAAATCCAAATTCAGAGCCTTCTCACTCCTGTTGGAGAAGGCCCCCACCCCCGGATGACCATGTCTTCAAGTGTATAGCTGTACTCCCAATTGTGGGTTGGTGAGGCTATTTAAACCAGAGGAGTTAAGTCGCACTTTAACAGTTCTTGTTTTTTGTGCTGCTGGGGTTTCACTTACTCTCCTCACCAAACCAGGGTCTGGTGAAGGAGCCAGTTTAGTCACAAACAGCTCGACCACCCAGGTTGTGTATTCAGAGTTGTTCTTCTCTTAGGCTGGTTGCCACCCAAGGCTATAGAACTCTGTCTGTCCTGCTATTTATCTAAAGCTGGGGAGAGAAGATATGGATTCATAGATTTCTTAAAGGTATTTCTCATCATTTTACAGATGAAATGGCTAAATGTAACTGTTCTTTGCTAACTTTCTTTTTTCACACTTCTCACTTGTAGGAATCTTTTCTGTCTTCTTGCTTTCCGATCCAGTTTGATCTTCAAAAATTTAAATGCAATGTCAATCAATATCTTCTGTCCTCTTAAATTTTATTGTTTTCTTTCTTCAATGGTTTTTCTTAGTTTCTTTCACTCTCTGTAATCTCTTGTGCCTTAGTGGCATTATCACCTTCCTTGGGGTGAAATGTTTGAAAAACAAAAAATTGTATGAACTGAAATAAATGAGAAATAATTTTCCATTTGTGGTCCATTCATTTTGTCATATATGTAACAAGTTCAGACCTTGCCAAGTATACAGGGGGTGAACCATTCTCATCCACTTCATATTCCAGATTTAAGAAGGAAGTTCCATCTGTGGAACACTCCCAAGTTGACGCTTATCCTATCACAGTAACTTCTTGAAGTCCAGGTTCAACTGTTATCCCACATATCCCCAGAATCTACAATTCTTACCCACTCCTCTTACATTTGAAAAACAACTTGATCCAATAACATTCTAAATTGAGTGACTCTTCAGCCTTATATTATGTATCAAAATCATCTTGCTCAATTAAATGTCTTTTCTGTTTCAGTACATCATTTAAATAAGATCACTGTTTCACCTATTTTTGTTGCAAATTCACATTTATTTGTACCATATTTTCACTCAAAAGCACCTTTAATTCATTAGATTTCAAGTTCTCATATCTTTGAAAGCATACTTTGTTCCAAAGCTCAAAATTTATTTCCTTAAACTTCAGAAGCCATTACTGATATGTGCCTTCACCTAAAGCATTATTGCCACAAGCTTCAGTACTGCAATGATTTGTTTCTGCTGCAGTTTCTCCAAGATGAAAGACAAAGAGTCAACAGTGTTGAATGTACATTTAATATTCAATTATAATTTTCACCAAAATAAAATAAAACTGTCACTTTTCTGCAACCAGTTCTTAAAGTATATGCACATGAAGAAATCTGGAAAAACTGCAGATCTTAGGAATTTCCATCATTGCAGTTCTCTGGATCAACTAGAAATTGTTAATGCAGACAATTTTGAGAGAACAGAGACATTATAAATCTAACTAGTTTTACTCATGCTGTCAAAATGGATGACAAGAAGGAATGTATTATAAATAATATGTATTATATAGTAAGTAATTTTCATTGAATCCAAGTACAATTTTGTAATTTAAGATATTTTGTTGTTAATGTTAACAATTAAACAGTGTACAATTTATAAACACCTCCGGAAAGATATCCATATTTTAGTGTGCTTGCATGCACATGCATTCACATATAACTTTTGTACACATGCCTTTGTAACATACAATTGGGTGTTCTTGAGAGTCAAATTTGCTGAGAAATTAAAACGTAATTGTTAGTGATAGTCGATCCCACAATCCAAGACACCTCGAAGAAAAGTAACTTTATGTGAAGTTTAATTCAAGCTGAAATAAAATATAAACCTCAGCCAAGTATTGTCTGACATATATTTATCTCCTCTCTCTATCCCTTTCTATTTCCCTCCTCTTTCTTTCTTTCATTCTTTCTTTCTTTGCAGTTGTGTATATTTCTTTTTGTGGCTACTTTCAGTCACTCCTTTCACTTTGATTGTAGTCCATGGATAGAGGGAAAAAAGAAGGGGGTTACTTTGTAGTTTGTCAGTGCGGTAGGTGTGAATGGGGTCATGACTTCTGTCCGTCTCATGTCAAAATTTTGCACACTGCCCTTCAATTGTTTCACACACACAAAAAATTGAATATATATATGTGGCATATAATATTTAAGGATGATCAAGGATTTGAAAATTATTAATCTCCATTTTAATTGGTTAAAGCAATCAATGCTGGCAGAATAGAGATATAAATATAAGGTTCAAGGATCTCTGTAATATATATAAGTCTGATAAATTTCCAACAAGAGATAAAATTTTAACAGATTTTCTTTTCTTAAATAAGAACTGATTTTTTTCTAATTTCTATCAAAATTAGTTTCTTAAATTAAAAAAAATAAATAATGAAACTTACCAGAAACATCTTGACTGTGTCCTGAGTCCCCTTCTGTCCAGCAATCTTCTCGGTCTGTATGACAATCCGCAATCATAAACTGCCTTTGCTTATCCTCTCCAGTGCAAGATCTCCCTGCTATTTCCTGGCAATAGCAAAATATGCTGAACAATTCAAAATGAAAAACAAATATTGCTTATATATATATATATATATATATATATATATATATATTATCAATAAAGTTATGACATAATTATTCTCCATTGTTACAACAGAGTCAATTTATTTTCAAACACATCAACAAATATTGTCACATACATTAACAACTTAGTTCATCTAAAATTCACAAATTCATAACTTTTTAAAATCATGAAAAATATGTAAATTTATTTAGTTTATTTAGTTCTTTCACTCATTCAAGAAAAGGATAATATGAATGGAGGTGCTGGTAGTGTTACAGTCATTAATGTAGAAAGTCAAATTGGCTAGCCAAGTTCAAATTCTGGCCTAGTCAGTTATATTACGCATGAATCATTTTCTCCCCCAGCTATGGATTAAGTAGCAGTGTAGACTAGTATGTCAAGATTTCATTTAGTGGCTTTACTGCCTTGCTTGGGGTGAACTCATTTTAAAAAAAAACTATTTTAAGAGAAGGAAAAAGGAAGCTGCTCCACTATATTTCAAAAGAAGTTATGGTAATTCAAAGATAATAAAGAAAAGGTCTCTGTGGAGAGCCATGATTTCTGATCAGGCATGGCATTTGGAAATAGGAAAAAACAAAAAAGTAAAGGTACTAGTAACAGTAATATAAACCATTTCCTAATAAGAAAACATTTGGTATTCATTGGTCAAGAAGACAGTGCTGCTTTTAGTTAAAATTTTAAAAATCTTTCTCTTAAAACAAATTTTCAGGAAAATAAGTTTTTGAAATCCAGTAGTTGTTATTGCTCTTTCCAGTATTGATGGGAGTTTCTTTGCTAAACTTTTGTTTGAAGCAGTGTGCAATGTCATCACCTGCAAGTTATATATGCTATTTTAGCTGTTGCTGTTAAAAAGGTTTCTAATATCTGGTAAATTTCTTTGTGATCCTTTAACACCAGTCCACAATGTTCAAGGAAGGATAGTTCACACTGCGACCTACATGTTTCACTCAAACCAAGCCATTTTTAATCATCAATCTGGGAATGTGATTGTATACAGCTGACAGTTTAGATATTTCTGAACGAGTTTGGCACCATGCATGGCATCCATATGAAAGTCTTGATCTGACAAGGCTATTTAAGAACATGACTTGAGTGTTTAGGTTAATGTTTTGGTTTTGTAGCAACTTGTGGCATTGGGTAAAACTATCTCGATGCAGCTTAATCTATATTCAATTTTGTTATCTTCTATTTTTTGTTTGATTTTGTTTATCAACCTCTATGAGTTATTTCATTCTGATATCTAAATATTTTGAACAATTTAAGACTTTAACTAAATATATTTTGAATGCAATTGTATGCTGTCAATTACAAATAAACTGTATTGTTGGTCATTTTTCTATAATTAAGTAATGTTGGTCATTTTACTATATA
Source organism: Acanthosepion lycidas (assembly GCA_963932145.1). Lineage (NCBI taxonomy): Eukaryota > Metazoa > Mollusca > Cephalopoda > Sepiida > Sepiidae > Acanthosepion > Acanthosepion lycidas. The sequence continues at coordinate 28,610,071 of OZ010575.1, forward strand.
AAAATGTATTGCTGGTAATTTTGCTATAAAAACATTTTTATACTTTCATAGTGTTTGGGGATTCCCTATTTGTCCATAACTGAGGCCCTAACAGGTGCTACCACCCTGTGTCAGTGTGGTCCTGGAACCAACAGCAATTAAGAGGTGGTTCCACTCCCCTCAAAACCTCCAATCTTCTGATCAGAGGCCTTGCTGCTGGATGTACTTTATGTTATCTTCTATGCTAAATTTGTTGAAACTAAACTTTGCAATAACACAGGGTATATTTTTTTTTGTGTACAGAATGAGATTTATGTAAAGTAATTTATAAAAACTGCCAAAAACATCAAGGAAAGAAGGAATAATAATAAAGAAAGTGCTGTAGGAGAAAGAGATTAAAGACAATAGAAATTAAAAGAAAATAAGTATAGAAACAAAGTGTAATAAAAGAAACAGTGATAACAGATGTAAAAATAGGGTTTTCATACATATTAATGGCTCTCTCTTTTACAGTATGTATCAGTTTATTTTCTTCTGTATTATCATTTTAGAGTTAGAAAAAAATACATAGGCAAGAACATAACTCTTCGTTTGCTGTCTTTTGAAAACCTATTGACCTGAGATGTTTTTGCATTTTCTACATGAATAGAAACAAAACATACTTAAAGAGAAAAGAAGGGACAGAAGGAAAACAAATTGGCAAAAAAAATTCAGAAGAACAAAAAAATGTATATAAGGATGAAAATTAGAAAAAAAAGAGCCGCATCATCATAAAGCAATGGTTGGCAAGCCAATTCAGCCAACCATTATTACTGTAGGAAGTTTTATTCTTAGTGAGCGTCTCTTTCATAATTCATTTATATCACACACTTCATTCAGTTATCCTCTACCTCGAGTGACTCTTGAGCTTTGTATTGAGTGAACTTTAGTAAAAAGTTCTTTCAAGATGATGTAAGCAATTATGGTTCTTCACAACTTCCTTTTCCTTTAATATCTGTAAATTATACTTTGCCACGAATATTCTTGCAGAAGGTAGTGAAGTGGTTTGTTGGTTTCAATCTCAATAAAAGAATGACTGCAAAACACCCACCTCCAAACTTTTATAGGCATAAGCACACAAATGCATGCTGGAATTTTTTTTCTTAGATAATAAAATAGGCTGGCTTGTGGTTTCATCTGTCTCAATCTGTCTTGTCTTAAAGTCAGAATGCTACATTCGTTTGTCCAAACTTGCTTTTGTGTGTCAATGCCAATTCTTAGTTTGTGAACCTTTTTCCATATTACAGTTGTTTTGCCTTATTAATGTTGATTTGTCTTGCATATATTGTTTGCTTGCTTGCATTCAGTTGAGAGCCATTTTTATACATGAGTGGAAAGAAGAAAAAAAGGCAAATAAAAAAACAGAAGTAGGGAAAAATATTATAAAATAAAAGTCTCCACATAGCAGTGAAACAATGGTTGTTAAGCTAATCTCAGATATCATTCAGTTAGTTATGTGCCATGCATGATACACGCTTAGGCAATCATGTATCTTTTGATACATGACTGAAAATTCAGATTTTTCTTTCTGCAGTAGACCTGTTGCCGTCCGAGGCTATAGAACCTGGTCTGTCCTACTATTTACCCATAACTGGTGGGATAAGAGGAGGATTCATACTTTTCCCAGGGGTATAAGCATGTAAGTGAATGTAATGGATTCAACTTGAATTCGAACTTGGCTCTGATTCCTCAATCCGAGGTGCTATCCATTATCCCACCGTGCATCCTGAGATCATTACTACTTCTTATTTTACGAAATTTCACCCAATAAAAGGCTCAAGAGCCAGTCAAGGAAGACAATTACAGTTGAAATGTTAATGATGAATGAGGCACAGACATGTCAGCCTAAAATTCTTAAAACCTGTAGATTTAGAACTCTAACTTCAGAAAAAACAGTCAAATCTCACCAAAAGCAGAGAAACAGAAAGTTTTTAAAAAACAACCTTAAAAAACTTAAATCTGAAGCATCATTTTCTGAATAACTTTGAAATTTTATTTACTATGTTTTTTTCCTCAATAGGAATCGATAAGTTCATCTATTGTCCAGTTCACACTTCTCCCTGGTCTTTTGAACAATTGAAACAATGCTAGAGTAAACAGGATATGTTTTTATATTGCCTGTGACTTGAAAATATAATTAGTGTTAATTTTGTGTATGAAAATTTTATATGATCAATGAGACAACTAAAATAACTTTTGTAGAGATAATCAAATTGTCCGGTTCACATTCCTCCTCAGTCTTTTGAACAGGAGTAGAGGTTTATCCCTTGTTTCCTGTTCAGAATTTGGGTTTCTGGTTTCTTCTAAAGTCTACTTCAACTCTATACTTCTAACACCTCTGCCAAAACTATTATTTACTATTTATTTATTTATTTTTCCTCAATAAGAGTAGACAGATCTGCCTATCATCCAGTTCTCATGCCACCTCAGTCTTTTGTACAGGAGTAGAGGTTTATCTCTTGTTTCTTATTTAAGACTTGGTTCTTAGTTACACCTAAAGTCTTTTCATTTTCTTTTACTCCCAGAAGCCCTTACATTTTAGCAGCATTATTGCCTTGCTTGGGGTTAATTGATAAAAAATATCCCGCTGTTATTTCCAAAAGAGACATTATTTTGGACCAACATTAATCAATTTCAGGCTAATGTAACATGAGAGAAAATATCTCACCTCCTGGTAGAAAGCAGGTTTGAACGTGTCTTGCATGTAAAGTGTCCCAAATAGAAAATGGAAGCTTTATGATTCATATATTTAAGAAAAGATAGATCTTGAAGTCAAGTTCATCTTGTGAGACTATTTTTTGCACCTATGCAAATTTGACCTGTCACTCAAGTGACAGTGAAAGTGCTTGATGAGGCGACATAGCTGTGCAATTTTGGGTAACAAACAGGGGACATGTGTGGTGGATTGTTTGGCTTGTGTGGCACTGTTTGGTGAACAAAAAAGAATGTAGTTCATATTAACATTTTCCATGGAAATCATGATAGAGTAGCAAGAGGCTTGTGATGTTTCATCTGTGAAAAAGAGATTGTAGAGTGGAAAATAATTTGTCCCTCACAAGGATGCTTTTGAACTCTGGTCTGGAAAGTGAATAATGGGCAGCAACTGCCCATATATGGTAACAATACTCCATTCTGGCTTTGTCTGGCTCTTGTAAAGAACATTCCATCCTCTTTAAAAGTCCAAAACTTTTGAACACTGATTGAACAAGTCCTAGTGTATGGATCAGAAATTTGGACATTATCTGTTTGTCTTGAAAGACAACTGGATGAAATATATACAAATCTGCTTAGAAAAATCAAGAATATCAGTTGGAGATCCCATGCAACACTGAACACAATTTATGGAAACCAATCTCTCTTAAGCTCAAACAAAAGTGACTGCTGTTTGCTGGCTACTGCCACTGAATGTACGGGGAGGTCATCTCATACTCAGTTCTTTGGCATCATTCTGAAGATGTCTTCTCCCGAAACTTTACTTTCCCAGACACCATGTCTTGGGACACAGGGTTGGACATTGGGGATCTGGGGACAGCAATGCATAATCAAGCAGTGTGGAAAGGGATTGTTAATGGAATTCCAGTCAACCACAGAGAGTTCAAAGGATGATGATGATGATGAAAGGTAGACTATAGCAGGAGAAGTCAAGTACTTACTGGAGTGGATGAGGATAAGGCGGTAAGATAATGATTGACTTTTAACTTAAAAAGGTCAAGATTGAAAGTGATGCTACTGCAATGAATTATATCCTCACTTTGTGCCATACTAAGTTAAGCTTAGTAAATGTTGATAAAATTTAGGAGGAAGAAAATAAAAAGGCTAATTAGTAACTTTATAAACTTAAAAAACATAAAATAAAAAAATAAAAAATTTATATTGATAATGAATATAACAAATGGAGTTATATACCTATAAGTCATGGAGGCAAAGTGCCAAAAAAAAAAATTCTTTGGTCAGAAGGAATGACATAATCAAATTTTTTTCTAAAATCATAAAATACACAAAAAGTTCATAAATACAAAAATGTGTACTATAAGAATGATTTTGAATATATATATATATATATATATATATATATATAATCTGGCATAGACTCACATACCACCTTAATGACACTGGCCCATAAAAAATCATCTTGTAACAATACACTACACCACTGGTAACACATGCAAATCATCCAAAATAAGAAAAATCTTAATTAACAACACCAAAATCTTCTATAAAAACAAAAGCAAAAAACGATTACAAACTCTTGAAGTCATCCTAATTAAAAGCCCAAAACCCAACATAAATAAAATAGCATTTAATACTGGAAGAAACATCTTAAACATATTTAATAACTAATCCTCCAAATAATAAATGCCAACCTCCTCCTCATTAATAATGAACTACTCCAACTACATTGTCTAAATACCCAAAATATTATCTATAAAACTAAAATAATAAGAAACCTATTTCAAAACAAAACATACAGTCATGATGACGGTTGACAATAACCGAAAGTGTTCGGCAAAGCACCATGGACTAAGGTCTTATTTCAACAACTTAGACCCAAATATAAAGAAAAAACTTGCAAGAAAAAACAAATAAAAAGATTATTAAATGGCAAAAGCTCTGTAGTCTTCAACAAAAGATGCCTTAATAATGACATGCTACTGAAATATATATACATATATATATATGTGTGTGTGTGTGTGTGTGTGGTGGGAAGACATATGGCATATAAATTTGTCTATATTAAATCAATGTAATGAATCTGTCCATAATTTTGACTTAAAATATGCTGCTAGTAATTTGCTAAGGCAAAAATATATAGAAAATGTACTGATTTCTCAGTCTTCCACCATAAACTTGCATTCATGTTCTTGGAAGATTTCACTTTTCTTAACATATCTTCTATTGTCACAGTGTGGAAATTTAAAACAATAGCAATGAAAAGAAAAAAACTGGGAAAAAACTAAATAAAATTGGCTAAAAGTTTTTGTCTAGACATGTCAGATGCCAGAAATATTAAAAATTTAGTGTCCCTACATCTTTAGTGGAATTATATCCAGCATTTTCATTTATGTTCCCCCATCTTCATCATCATGTATAATTCCATCAATAAAAACATTATTTTAGTCTGATGAAGTCCTTTTAAAGGATGAAACATGTTACATAATTTTTTCATTCTATTATCTAATATATACATATCAAATTTTATATGCAAATACATATTAAATTTATAAATTATTTTTTATTTGTTCTTTATCCTATCATTCTGTCACATTCCAGTCTATATTTGATCCCAACTCATACAAACACACCCAGTGTGGACATAGGTGTCCCAACTGAATAGCAACAGTCTGTTTCATAGTTAAACACAATTGTCAGTCCATGTAGGTAGAAAAGTTGCTCAACTATTTATATATGTTTGTCACTGAAGATTATATATAGGAAAGTTGGTTGTTTTCCATTTATTGTAATATTGTAACAGCTCTTGAATTGACATATGTTCTGTCTCTGATAATGAGTACTTTCCTCCCATGAATATCACATGCATTAAAAACCATATTTTATCATATATATATATATATATATATATATATATATATATACACAGATAGATAAATAGATAGAACTTTATCAATGGATTTATATGCACTCAGGAGACTTAATAAAGATAAAAAAAACAGGTCATCTACTCAAACATGGATATCCACACAATAATGTTTGTAATAGTATGTGTGTGCATGTATGTATATATATATATATGTATATATTAGGTTGGTGCAAAAATAATGACGTAATAATGTCGTTTTTTGACGTTAAAAAATACATCAAAAAACGACATTATTACGTCATTATTTTTGCACCAACCTAATATATGTATATGAATGAAAAGATGGTCATAATCCAATCTTCAGATGACTTGAACATTCAAGTTGTCTGAAGATCATGTGAGTGTGAAACTCAGGTTACAACTAGGACCATCCTTTCATAGAAATTGCTGCTTTCAAGCATTTTTGCTGTCTAGGTAATCTAAATGTTGAGCACTTTACTGAGCAGGTAGGTGTTTGCCTTTAGATCTATTGCTAGGTTTTTTGGCAAGTGGTCCGTTGATTCCACCAATGGCTTTGATTTTTCTTTAATAATGTGTGTGCATGTGTGTGTGTGTATATATATATATATATATATATATATATTTAGTTGGATTGGTGTGAGTTTGATGATAGCAAATAGCATGAAACCCAGGGTCACAAACTCACACCAATCCAACTAAATATGTTAGTTTTATCACTGATATTGAGCACTTTCCAGTAAGTACCATCCATATATATATATATATATATATATATATATATATATATATATATATATATATATATATATATATATATACACATTTTATTTATATAAGTTAAACTATAAGAAAAGAAATAATACGTTTCACTGTTTTTTTTCCGTTATTATTTTTTTTTAAGTCTATCATTTCAATTTGCTCTATAAAAATATAGTGTATTAACAATCAGTTTCTTCTTAATTTTATAAGAAAAATATTCCTGTGGAAAATAAGCACAAGTTTAAAGAAATAGATTAAACTGTAAAATCTGCCTATTTAAATGTAAATCTCGCCTCTTTTCTAAGAAACTTCACATATTTGGGCTTTTTTCATCACTGTCATAGGGACGTTTTTTCTTCTTGCCATTCATTCATGAATGTGAATGAATGGAATAAAATCATAGAAGCATGTTGAGCATATTCTAAATCGCATTTTTGCAGACTTTTCTGCACAAATGGGAAAGGTTTAAGAAAAATGTTGAGGGAGAAGAAAGAAAAAATAATTCCACACAACAAAATACAAGAACAACCATGAAAAATGACAAGCTGATACTTTGATCTTTTTTAACCAAGCTGACCTCGTCGGTTATTGTTTCAAAAGTAATTCCCTTTCCACTGAAGAGGAAAAGATGATATTGACAAGCTTAAAACCCTTTTATTAGAGAAAGGAACTTGGAAATATGTGGGGGTTAGTTTTTCTTCATAAATGTTATCACTGAAAAAAAAAATATATTATATATTACCGACAGCATATTTTTTTGTTTTTCCAATACCCCCTTTTGAAGAGTCAAGAAGAAACCTACAGCTAAATAAAAAAAAAAAATATTTAAAAAAATAAATAAATATTGAAATAAAAAAAAAAAATTTTCTTGAAAAATCTTACAAAAAATAAATGATAAAAGGAAAGAAACAGGGATCATGTTCATAGCTCAACAAACAAGTTACTTGAAACCTTATCCTGCTTACACAGGAAAGATAAGGTTTTCCTAGTTTCCGCGTTCTCTGTTTTCTTTAATGTAATTTTTAAATTCATTGTAGTGAAATATAGCAGTACCACCTCCACACGTCTAAAGCAATAATGAAAACAACAATTTCAGAGGTATCAAATATTCATATTCACCCACCCTTTCAAAAACTGTAATATTAGAATTCTAAAAAGAAAATGAAAGAAATAAAACCTGAGGAGGGGCTGACTTTACACCGTTTAAAAAAAAAAAAAAAAAAATTCATACTGCTAAAAAGAGATGTTGCAGTTCTCATCTTTGCTATCCAAAGTTTACAAAACATGAAAAAAAAAAGGTATTGATGAATTTAATTAGCAGTGTTATTTTCCCTTAAACAAAACATGTGATATGAGGAGAATATTATTTTTAAATACTGCATCATATACAAAAGGACAATAGAAAAAAAACTAGAAAAAAGCCACCCCCTCCAAAAAAAAAAAAAACAAACCACAAAACACCAAAAAAGCCATTGGTTTTTGCTTTTGTTTTATGCTTGACAGCACATAAGTATTTTTCCATTTCATAAATTACTAATAAGAAAATTTAGAAAATTGCACAGGCAAGTTCTCAGACTATACAAGAGCTTCGAAACATGGTTGAAAGGTATTGAAAATTATCTTTAAAAGAACTGTAATTAGCCATAAGCAAGAAACGCATGATCTTATAGAAAAGAAACACTATTTCCAACACAATTACATACCCACACACACATACCATATAAAAACATGCTCATACTTTATTTTCTACCCAACAAGAGAATATTTACAAGTATGCCAAAAATAATACAACACACAGTTTAAATCGAAGTGTCTATTAACATCAGTATGTGAAATATTTGATGAACAAGAGAAAAATAAAACACTGTTTTTCTCAAGCCTACTTTCAGGAAAAATTTCTTAGAAAAACCTACTGATTTCGACTTTCACCAGCTGTTCAAACAAGAGAAAACATGACTACATAGCTTTTTCTTTTCCCCCAGCATATGTGGAAAGAAACATGTGTCAGTAACTTCAGACAAATCATTTCCAACAACAGCTTGGACAGTCAGTGAATCTTTGCTGAAAATCAAAGTCTTTTTCTTAAACATGTTTTTTTTTTTTCTGTGGACCAACTACCCAAAGACTTTAACTCAACTAAAGAATATTTTTACTCCTTGATTCTTTTGAATTCATATACATATGTTTGTAAATACAAATGATTTATTTAACAGGCATACCCCTATTTTCTTTATTTTTATTCTATTATTGTTTGTAATTCAGAAATTCAGATTTTTAATATAAAAACACCTGGATGACAGAATTTTCTAAAAATCTAACTCATCAGGGTGTGGAATTAGTAAATACTAAACACTTCAAATACTTTGGAGTATGGATCAGCTATAACAAATTTAGTATAAGAGAAAAGGAAATTGAACATAGAATAGACTTCACTAGTAATATTAAATTATAATTTGATATTATTAAATTATAATTTAATATTACTATTATGCACATTATAGTAAGTAGTGCAACAATTCCTCAAAAGAAATGGTTTATACATGAAAGAATAAATGAAGGTGATCCAGTGCAACTCATTAAACTGACCATTATATTATTATGTCTAATAGGTGTGTCTGTTCACATTATGAAATATCTTCAATCCCACCTGCTGAAATTTCTGCTATACAGAAGCTGAGACAAGACCCTATACACATAATGTCTTAGAATAATTAGAGATGTGGAAATAGATAATAAACATCTCTAGCAAGATGTGGTTAGACTAGAGTGGATATTTTTTTTTTTTTTTTTTTTTTAATCGATTCACCCCAAGCAAGGTGGGAAGCCACTAGTACGAAGGGGTTACAGAAGATTTGGAACAAGAGCAGATAAGAGTGATAGAGGAAAGGATGAGGAAAAGGATAGTGGATAGATCAAGGCAACTGGACATGTTGATTGACATTACATTTGAATAGTTGGAGATTATAGCTGTCAGGGAAACTGGAATAGGGAAGGGTATTCCACAGGCGAGAGGTGCGAGATATGAAGCTATTGGAGTAGAAGAGATGGCTACATTTAACAGTTTCAACAGTGAAAGGGTGAGAGTGGGATTCCAGCCTCGTAGGGCGCTTGAATTCATGAAGCCTGGGAACCAGCGCAAGCAGCTCATCGGAGCAATTTCCATGAAAGTATTTGTAAAAAAGACAGAGAGAGGTGATGGCACATCTGTGAAAGAGCGACTGCAGACAAGATGCCAGATCAGGGCCAATTACATTGCATATCCGTCTCTGGATCTTATGAAGAACCCCGAGGAAAACAGAAGGGGCTCTGGATATGGCAGCAATACTCCATGCAAGGGCGAATGGTTGATTTGAAGATTTGAAGGATTGATTCTGGGGAGAAAATTTTCCTGGCACAGCACAGGGATATGCTTAAATTTTAAAAAAATTAGTATAGGAAATAAGGAAATTGAACATAGAACAGGCTGTGCTAGAGGTAGTTTTACCCAACAGCATTAACCTGAAAACTCAAGTCATGTTCTTAAATAGCTTTGTCAGATCAAGACTTTTATATGGATGTCATGCATGGCACCAAACCCATTCAAAAATATCTACACTGTCAGCTATATACAAACACTGTCTAAAATCAATGGTTAAAAATGACTTTGAGTGAGTGGTCTATGGGTTTTGACAGAGACCACACTTTGTGGACTGACACTTCAGTTTCATACACGATATGTAAACAACAATAACTTTTTAAATTGCTTATTTTCTTAAACTACTACTTTTTTATGTGACATGTCTCCTCAGGATGTAGGAGATAATGGCTCCCCACAACTTCCTGTCCTTTGTAGCTCTTAATAAATTTTGTCTCTGTTATTTCTCCTAAACTCTGTTCTGCCATCCATTTATTCAAGCTCATTAAATATGTTATGGATTGCTTTTTTCTCTGTCTCTCTTGCCCTAAATCTGTCCTGTGAGTATCAGTAAACCACTCCACTATCTTCCTAAAGAATACATGGCAATTCACAGATAATACAGTAAAGGAATCTGTGGAGAGGACAACAGGAACGTACTCCACTATCTTTCCCAAGAAAACATGGCAATTCATAGATAATAAAGGAATCTATGGATAAGACCATGAGAAACCACTCCTCTATCTTTCTCAGGAAGTCATGTCAATTCACAGGTAATAAAGAAACATACTCTGTGCAGGATACAATGGGAACCTACTCCACTATCTTTCCCAAGAAAACATGACAATTCACAGATAACAAAGAAAAGGAAACAGTGGAGTTGTATGACTGCTTATATCCTGAAGGTACATGATATTAAAAAATAATTGCATGCAACTTGGAGTTTTTAATATGATCTTAAAACAAAAAGGTCACCAGTGAATAGGAATGTATCTTGAACACTTCTACTAGTCACTTGATCTAACATGATCCCAAAAATCCATTCTGTACAGATGGGGAAACTGTTTTGAATCTCTTTCAGAAGTGAAATGAAAACAAGTTTCCAAGATAGCTATAGAAAACCAATCATATTGCTCTGATTAAAGGGTGACCAGAATGCAACAGTGTATAGTTGCAGAAGAGATATATGTTGAAGGGATTTTTTTTTCAATGCATTGTCAGGTCATGAGATAAGTGATAATGACTTTCCACAGATTTTTCTTTATTTTCTGTGAATCACTATTCATTCTTGAGACAGATAACTGAATGGTTTCCCAGAGTTTAGAATTCAGAATTTTCTTTCTCTTACACTGATTGCCACCCAAGATAAGAGTGACTGATTTGTTTTGTTTTACATCTTAACCCTTTGTGGGTTATTTTAAAGACAAAGCATATTTTGGATTAAAATAATAATCCTTTTTTTGTGATCTTGCTCAATAAACTGAGTGACAGCACTTCATCGGACATCAGAAAAAATATTCACCAAGGATAAATTTCAGTAAACTTAAATAAATCCACTTTTGCAGGAAGGGAGGTTGCTACTGACACTGCTTAGAACATATCTATTAAGTTGAGGAGTGGGAGTCTAATATCTTCAGAAATTTTTTAGCCAAGAATAGTGAGTTCAATCCTTGGTAGGACCACAAGACTGAGCATAGTTAACATATTGCATTACATTTTTTTCTTTTAACAATAATGATTTTTCAGGATACGAGTTCTACTATTTAACCCATATCTGTGGAGAAGATGGATTTATACCTTTCAAAATGGTATTTGTATGTAAGTGATTCGTAACAAACCAGACTCTCCAATTATGCAAGATATGCTCAGTCTTCCCTGCTATTTAACCCCTAGCTGGGGGAAAGATAGATGGATTCATGCATTTTCCAAGAGCATTTGAACAAAAGTTAACATAAGCCCAGAATTTGAAATCACCTATTCCACTTAACATGCCAAAACAAATTACACCATCCACACATCTCATAAAGGGAGAAGGAACTGAATTGTAAGTTTTCTTCATCAAAATTGAATGGCAGGATGTGTTTGTTTATTCAACAGTCACATATATGTATATGGTGGGAAAATAAATTCTCAGTACAGAACACATAAAACAGTTTATTGCAATATATATATATATATTATATATATTACACTATAGGTCAAAAGTTTGGGATGACTATCTGGATTTAATAATTAGTAAATTTTATACATTCCTTGGTTTAATTAACTATTATTGAGCTACTAGAGCATGATATGCAATTTTTTTAGGTCAGAGGATTACCTAAAATTTGAAATCCATCAGCTCTATGATTACCATTAGCCAGAAAGGTAGATTAGGCAAAAAGAGCTGAAATTTCAAGGAAACTTTATGCAGGAATCAGTTAAAGTTGTTATTATTGAATATATGATAAAACCAAAGTGGGCAAGTAAATTAGTTTTGAAAAAGGCATGCAACCTTCAATTTTTAGACAATTTTATGAAATGGATAAATATAGGTAAATATACGAGCAAGCATTTGTATATATATATATATATATATATATATATATATATATATATATACCCTGTAGTGTAAGAAAAAATAGCGCTCAATGTTAAATAACAGAGCTGTTTAATATATTAAAAACTATACATAATACTTTACATTGATTGCACAACTGGGAGTTTCATGATCTTTCCAATATTCAGGTGCAAGTTTGGGGTAACATTGTTTAATATTTCTGGTTATTGTGATATATTTTGTTAGGATGGATTATTATTATTATTATTGTTGTTGTTGTTGTTAAGTATTTAAATGAATTGTAGTTTAATTTTGGATTTATATTTAAGCCCAGATTAACATTTAAGATTGAATATAACAATTATAAATTTTAATTTAACAGACACTGATATTAAAAAAAAAAAAAAAAGATCAAGAGGAGTAACTATTTTTTGTTTGAAAATCAATAATGAAATTAAAATATTCAGTGATAAATATATAAATATATATATATATATATATATATATGTATATGTAGTATTTACCTCATAACTGCAATACATAGTTTGATCTATGATCAAAACTTTCAACAAATACATTGATATAAAATTAGACAATGTATTCAATACCCTACACAAAGCAGAGCTTAATGTTGTGTGGAATAGCTTTTGTTCACCCTGACAGTCTCTAGTCACTTTCTATAATTAACTGTTAACTTCAAACACTCTTCTGTTGGTATTTTAGACCAAAGTACTTGGCTCACAAGCATGAACACAAATTTTCAATCAAGTTCAATGATAGGACTGACCAAATTATTAATGCTTCTGTTTGTACTTAGCGGGTCATTATCACAGCATTAATACCATTGGGTTTAAAATATTATAAATATATTATTTAGATCTTATTTTTTTTTTTGTTATATATTTCCTGAGTTTTCTTTTGAATTTTCATTGGAGAAATTAATATTTTATTTTGAAAAAAATCAATTTAAAAAGCCAGTAATAAAAAAGAAATATTTCTTGTTGTTTATAGCAAGTGGATATAAAGGTAAAATAAGATTTATACTGATGAAAAATTACAAGTTATTTAACTACTTAAAGCTATATTCTTATTTATTATTGTACAATTAAACCAATTTAAAAGATGCATTACAAAACCTGAAAAAAATAGAAAAATCACCCCATTAGTATTATGGGATATTTAAGATATTTAAACTTCTGCACTTGCTTGATGTTTGCATTTACAATTTGAAGTTCACATCTTTGACTTTTACTTTTATTGATAACTGTACATTCTGACTTTAGTACTTTCTTCTCACTTTCTTTTACTACTTTGTTTTGGAGATCCTGTAGTTTTCCTTCTGTGTCTGCAATCAACACAGTGTCATCTGTGTATCTTATACTGTTAAGATTATGCCTGCCAATGTTAAATATGGTTGGGTCTCCAGCTACTGTAGGAGTTGACCTGTAGAGGTTAAGCACTAAGTGCATTTAGTGAGGTTCAGAAGGTTATACTTTACTTCAAAATTGATCTCTTTCTAATTCACACTACATGTCAGCTGGGTGTAAATGCCAATAAAGCAAAACCAAAAATAAAAAAAGTCATCTTCTGGGCTCCGAGCATCACATATGGCCCACAAAACAAATCCCCTCAAAAAGTATAAAATACAAAATAAAATAAGCCAATCACAAATGCTGTCACCAAAGAAAAAAATATGAACAAAAGATGAGTTTAGGAGCCACCACATTTACTTTTAAGAAGGCCACTCATAATGACCAGATTCACAGTGAAAGGGCAAGCTTCAACTAATCCGCAATGGGCTTTTCTCAGTATCACCACTGTGACCTCAGTCAATTGACCTGATACATGCTTTAAATTTAGGCCTTACCTACTCTACACTTCCTCCAAGTCACTTCCCTTGCCCACAAGAGACCTTACACTCACATCCACTGTATCAATAATACAAAGAATTTTATATTAACAACTCTTATCTTCTTTTTTGCTTTCACCTCGCTGGAAGCACTTGTTCTTTCATTGGTTCTCTCGTGTTACCATATGGGTGTTTATAAACAAGAATAAGAAGCTGAATTTGTGTCTCTCCACAAAGTTGAATTTTTCTGGTTTAACTTCTTAAGTCTAGATTATGTTGTTCATAAAAAGTAATTTGGAATAAATTGCATTCAATATACATGATTAGGTAAATTTTCTTCAGCTTAAACCATTTACCATATTGCACATAATTATAATGTCACCATCCATAGCTGATATCCTGATAATAATTAGGATATCAGCAGTAAGAAATAATATCATTTATAGCATTATGATTATAATGAAGCATAACTGGCCATTAGATGGAATAAGAACAATAAAGAGTAAAACAAAGAAAACTTAAAAAGATGAAAGCTTTAGCAGTAAGTGATGCATCTCAGAACAGAGATGATGTTAGATTGTAGTCAATGTTAGCACCCAGGTAATGGTAAAGAATAGCCATTTATTTACTGGAAACATTTGGCATTCATTGACCAAACAGCATTATTGTTGATTTTTCAGGAAAAAAGGCTTCTCAAGTCCACTATTATTACTATATTATTGATGGGAGTTTCCTTCCTAACTTTTTGTTTAAGGTAGTGTGAGGAGTCAACACCTTGATTATATCATTATTTTCCTTTCTAGAGAATCTAGTCAGCTTTGCTAATTCACTGGAGAAGAAGAATTGGATTCTTGCCTTTCCCAAGCTTATAAGTACAAAATAAATAGAAATTGTTACAGCCAGAATTTTAAATTAGCTTACTGATTCCATTTTCAGTATTGTTACTTTGAAATCATAATAGTTGGGATACTTTTATTAATTATTTTTATTTTTTACTAGTTTCTTTTCAAATACATGCACATTATATATATATATATATATATATATATAATGATTAATGTGAGTAAAATTTATCACTTAGCTGATTGATGCTACCTTCAGTTTCCTGACTCAAGAGTTTCATAGACGGAGTTATTTGTCCACTCTTCAGGGGCTATCAGCAATTTACTCTTGCCTGTACTACAAAAGCCCCATTCTATGATCATGATAGTAACACTTATATCCAAACTAATGAGGTAGAAATGTAAAATTGTATTAAATGTTATATGCACTTTAATATGTTGTTGCTATATATATATATATATATATATATATATATATATATATATATTAGAGAGGGCCTCAAGGATTTAAGTTTTTGTTTATTATTTTTGTGGTGTAGTATATTGGTGTTGTCAATAAGTATTTTCCTGTATTCTGAAGGTAGACAGGAATGTGTTTTTAGATGTTGTGCAACAGAACTTGTATCCGACAAAGGAAGTGTAAGACATCTTCATAATGTTATACTAAATTTCACACACCAACCTAATCATACACAATAACTCTTCTTTATCAACTATTGTTTTGAAAAAAACAACATTGTATATCAGTTTAAATGTCCTTTGGGAGATTGTATCTCTGACAAAAAAGTAAGTACATATATTGGCTTGATGACCACAACATTAATTAGACAGATTTTGTTGGTTCTTTTTAATCAAATAATCACTTAAAAGTTCAGACAGACTGTATATATTGATAAATATATAATATAAAGAACACATATGCATATACTTTTAGATATTTATATATGTTTAGGATTTGGTATGCAGTTATTTCTAAATTCTTCTTCAACTCTATACTTCTAATTCTGAAATTTATACTATTATTGAGTTTCCAATTCCTTCTAAAGTCTTTTCCTTCTCTTTCACTTCCAGTATGCCAGTGCATCTTAGTGACATTATCACTAGGTGAATTGATATATATATATATATGTTTTTAATGTTACAAAAATGTATTATGGCATTAAAGGCAAGAAATTTTTGTACTATAGACCATGATAAATTTTAAAACAAAAACACAAACACAAGTCGACTGGTTTCATCCGCTCTCGTCAGAACTATAAACGGGGAAACAAATTATGAGAGGAAAGTCTGTCGTGGATGACATGAATGAATGGACAGGGAAAAAATATAATAATAAAAGTTATAACACCAAAGACGCTAGAGACACAGCACCACAAACCCAAGCAAACAGACTCTTTGTTTACAAAGAGCAGGTTGCCTGAACCTGATGAACAGCATCTCCAACAGAGAACCAGCTCACACTAAAATCCATAGCACAGGTCAGATTATTTATCAAGTGATCCACTATAGAAGGCCCGTATGTATCTTGAATGGTATCACCAAACAAAAAATTTTTGTTAAGTATTTTAGTAGGCATGTGCTGTTTAATCCTAACATCTAAAAACTGTGTCATTCTACCTACGTAGTCAAGTCCACAACTACATTTAAAATAATGAATAATGGAATTAATATGGTGGGGGGGGTAGAACGTCTTTACACACAGATGAAAGGACAGACTTTGAAAAACAACATGGACATAGGCTGATATGTCTGATTGAATAAATTACAAACATGATGTCTCCTTACGTTTATCATAATCCTTTCATATTCATGAATATTTTTCTGTATATTACAATTGTAATATACGAAAAAATATTCATGAATATGATAGGATTATGATAAAAATAAGCAGACATAATATTTGTAATTTATTCAATCAAACATGCCTAAAAGAGAATTTGTTGCTTAAATGCATATATATATATATATATATATATATATATATATATATATATATATATATATAACATTACATTAAAAATAGATTTGATATATGTATGTATATATATGACAAATGTAAAACTTTGCATAGAAAATAGATTTGATTATGCATTTCCCTATTCTAGGCTTCAACAGATCCAAAATCTGATGAAACCTAGGATGGTGAATTATATTATATTAAGAGGCTATGACAGAAGAAGCATTAATTAATCTCGCTAATTTTTATTTAAATTTTCAATTCATGCATTTTACTAAATTGTTGTAGAATGAAACCTGACCAGAGCATTAAGATAAAAAGCAATAAAAAATAGTAAAAACTAACTATGACAGTCTTTTAGTTAAAAAAAATTCAATGTCATAATTTACTTACTCTTAAATTATTTTTGTCATGTGCACAAATGAATAGTAGTTTTGTCACTGCATTGTACTTATATCAAAAGTTTAAATATTTCCCTCATTTGATGGCACAGGTAAACTAGTCTCATAAATTAGGTTGCAGTATTAACAGTAATAACATTAATATTTAGGAAATATAAATATATTGTAAAATAAAAACAGCAGTAATGCTATGGCATCATCAGAAACAGATATTGAATAATAATAATAATAATAATAATAATAATAATAATAATAATAATAAAAATGCTATTGTCCACAAGCCAGTGATGATGAATAAAATGTCATTGAGTAGTTCTGCTTATATATTTCCTCTCCAGCAACCAATGTTAGAAGTTTCATTGAGTCTTTCACATGAAAAAAGAATTGCAATAATCTTTAAAAGGAATCAAAGTGGAAGAAACAAAAGCTCTACATACAAAAAATTACATCAACTGCTGCTGCTGCAGCAATTCGTAATGATCTTTGCTACATGGTCGATTATTTTCCATTTGTTTGAACAACTGATATTGGAATTTGGAGGCTGTATCTTTTCCGGATATTTATTATTTCGGATAAGTGGTTTTTGGATTTATGATATAACCTATACCATATCAAACATATTTTCCAGTCTTTCCTCTTCCCATCATTGTGGTATGTGTGTGTGTGTGTGTGTATATATATATATATATATATATATATATAAGAATATATGTGTGAACATGTGTGTGTATGTATATATATATATATATATAAGAATATATGTGTGAACATATGTATGTATATGTGTGTGTGCGTATATATATATATATATATATGTGCATATATATATATATATATATGTGCATATATATATATATATATAGATAGATAGATAGATAGATAGATAGATAGATAGATAGATAGATAATATATATATATATAATAAATGTGCGTGAACATGCATATTTAAATATGCATGCACACGCATACACACACAAAAGGTGTGTGTGCATGCATTACCTATCTTATTTATCTATGCATATTTTATGAGCATGTGGATGTCTGTATGTACATGTGTTCATTCTATTATTATATATGTTCAATCTTTCAATTTTTATGTGTGTGTGTGTGTGTGTATATATATATATATATATATATATATATATATATATATATATATATATATATATATGCATAAAAGTATATGTGCCCCTTGTATTATTATAGATACAAGGGGTGGATGGAAAGTTCATAGGCTGACCAGGAGATAAATGTAACTGGACAGTTGTTGTATTCCGATATACTTGCATGTCTTTTAGTCTACTAACTGGTGTATCTATGTATCTACTAACATTTATACTTTAGTCAGCCTATGAATTTTTCAGCGAACCCTCATATTTATCAGAATGTATGTGTAGTCTGTTACATGTTTGTATACAGACTAATTTTGAGTTTATTTCTATGGTCATAAGTTTATAATATTTCGTAGTAGATTATTGATAGGTTCCTATTTATATTACCTATTTTGTATGGATATTTATGTAAACTGCCTAGTTTGTATGCAAGTATATAAGTACTAATCTCTCTCTCTCTATATATATATATATATCAAAACTTGCATGTATATTTTTGTAATGATAATATTAACTATATGCTTATGAGGAAACCTTCAGCATACATTGAACAAGCAGGTTGTACTACTGTTGGTTGAAATTTATAAAATCTTTCTCTTAAAACAATTTTTCAGAAAATACATTTTACAAGTCCAGCAGCTTTATCACATTTTTCAGTATTGGTGGTGGTTTCCTTCCTAACCTTTTATTTGAAGTGGTGTGGAATGTCAGCATCTTCATTATGTCATTATTTTCTCTTAGAGTTACATGTGCTATCCATTTTAGTTGTTGCTTTTGTTGAAAGTCCTCAAGTGATGGGGTCTTAGTTATTTGGTATTTCTCTCTTTGTGATTCAGTAACACCAGTCTACAAGGTTGAAAAAAGTGTAGTCTTTGCCAAGACCTTCAGGCTTCACTCACTCAAAGCCATTTTCAGTCATTAATCTTACAAATTGGTTGTATACAGCTGATAGTTTAGATATTTTTGAACAAGTTCGGCACCATGCATGACATCCATATGTCACAATCTGACAAGGCTATTTAAGAATATGACTTAAATTTCAGATTAATGCTTTGGTTTTGTAGCAATGTGAGGTGTTGAGTGAAACTACCTCTAGTGCAGTCTATTCTATATTCAGTTTTCTTATTTGTGATGTTAAATTTGTTGTAAATAATCCATAAATCGAGGTTGTGGGTTATCCCACTTGACTTTCTTTAAAAAAAACCATTGCTCCTTCTGCCTATAAATAAACTATGATATTCTCACTTATTCTCTTGCCTCTTTTACAACTTTGGCTATAAAGATGTAGCTGCATGTGGGGAAAAAAAAGTGTCCCCCCACTGGGGCACCTTCATTTTCAATGTCTTACTTTTCTCTCATGACTTTTTGTACTCAACACACATGTGTCTCTCACATACCCAACACAAATTTCACACACACAAATACACATTCTCTAATTGAAATGCTTTATGAAACTAGTCTTTAACTGCTTTTTTCTTTTATTATAATTGTAATACTTTTGTTAATACATGCATTGTCATTTGTTTTATATGTGTGTTACTCATTTAAGACTTGGATTCACATTTTTGTAATAATTGTCACAAGAAAAATAATACCAGGAGACATGTGTTTTCTATATAAACACAACAAACATTCCTACAAGGTGTATGAAGTATATGTTAGTTACTAAATCCACACCCTGAAATTATATGATGGATTCAAGGTAGATGCCATCACTGCTTTAATTCCGGCTGCATAGTTTCTATTTTGGAAAGGTATATTTTGAGCTCTGTTTCTTAGAACACTTGGTAGATCATGTAGATATATGCATATAATTGCCTGATTTATAATGCATACCTATATATTATTTAGATAGGTTTGTGTATGCAATTATTTTTTTATATGTTCACCCCAATCCTAGTAATAAAGCCACTAAGTTGCAAGAGATTACTGAATGTGAAAGAAATTGAGAAAAACAAAATCATTACCAAGGAGAGAACATAATCCTTCCTCTAATAACCCTAAACATATCAACCTAATATCACAATCAAATATGCTCTAACTACAAACAAGATGAAAAAAACCCTAAAAAAACTCATAAGTACTAATATATTCTCTACTGATCCCAGTAAAAAAATAAAACTAATTATATACTATACTAAATTTAATACAACCAACTTAATCATCTGCAATAACTTTTCTCTGTCAACTAATGTTTTGAAAAAGACCAACATTGTATATATCTATTTAAATGTCTTTTGGAAGATTGTATCTCTGACAAACAAGTAAATGTATATATGTTGTTTTCATGATGACACCATTATCTAGAAGGCTTACTTTACGCATGTCAGATTCAAGTTCTATTGCACAGCATTTAAAAGAACATTCCTGTCCGTGTTGATGCTTTAGAGAAATATTGATTGACAATACAAGTATAATCCATGATGAAAATAAAAAACTCAATTTCAAATTCTTGAAGAAATCTATATAAAAAAAATGCAACCAGCTAAATAAAATTAATTATGAGTATAGCAACAATGTTTTAAAATGTCTATAAAAGCAATGTTTGGGATGCTTCAATTGTAAAAAAATGTTTTTAAAAAATTGCAGGTTGAGTATTTTAAAATATTAATAATAAAAATTATAAATGAAGTTACCTCGCTTACATATACTTAATGTTAATTTTTTAATTGATGATAATGGAGTGCATTTTATGCTCATTTACAAAAAATTCACAATCATCAATTACATTAATTTTTTGTCTTAGTAATTCACATGTGAAAATGATTGTGGATGAGATTGAAAGTACTTGCAGTAAATAAAAAAAATAATCAAAACTATGACACCTTTCTTAATCAGTTTTGTAACAACACTAAGAAATTGATCCATGAATTTGGGAGGATTAAAATAAAATAGACATAATTTGTCCGGATTATTCGACCAAACATGCTTGAATGAAGATATGCTGCCTAAAAAACACACACACATATATATATATATATATATATATATATATATACATACATACATACATACACACACACACACACACACACACATACACATATATGTGTGAATATAATTTTCTAAATTGGAATACATATTGATATATATTATTTATGGCATAAGATTTTGTGTTCAAGTTGTAGCCACATGTTGTTTACAAGAGTTGAAATATATGGATGTTATTTTTATTTACATTTTGTATGTATCAGTCATATTTCGAAGACTACCTGTGACATTTCAAGTGTCTATGAAAAGCATCCAGCCATTTAATATTAAGATAAATAGCCTTCCTAGGGAAATAGCATATTAGTTCCATTCAAAGAACTCCTGTTGGGAACACAAACTTCTTCTAGTATCTTCTCTTCTTTTTATTTTTTTATCATTTTACCCCAAGCAAGATGATAAAGCCACCAACATGCAAAGGGTTATGGTGAGTGAAAAAAAATCTGAGAAAACATTACTGAGAAAAGAGGACAATAAAAGAAAAGGATTCAAAGAGAGATGATGATGATGACTGACATGGCATTTAAGATTCTAAAGATTGTAGATGACATATTACATATTGGAGATACCGAAATCAAACAGATGCAAAAATTTAGATATCTGGGAAGCGTATTAACAGAGGACAGAATGTGTGATGCAGAAATACGAAGGCACATTGGAATAACAAAAGATATTTTCTAAAAGCTGAGCAAAGTATTAAGAAACAAAAAAAATCTTGTTAGAAACAAAGAGTACTGAACTGTTATATAGCATTAGTCCTCCACTATGACAGTGAATGATGAACAATATCCCAACTGATGAAGAAGAGACTCAAAGCAACAGAAGGCATTGAATCAATTTAAATGTCCTTTGGAAGATTGTATCTCTGGCAAAAAAAAGTAAATATATATACTGGTTTCATGATAACACCATTATCTAGAAGGCTTACTTTATACATGTTGGATTCAAGTTCTGTTGCACAACATTTAAAAGGACATTCATGTCTATGTTGATGTTTTAGAGAAAATATTAATCGACAATACAAATATAATCCATGATGAAAATAAAAAACTAAAACTTCAAATTCTTGAAGCAATCTTTATAAAAAATCACAAACAGGTGCAAAAAATTTAGATATCTGAGAAATGTATTAACAGAGGACAGAAAGTGTGATGCAGAAATAGGAATGTACATTGGAATAACGAAAGATGTTTTCTAAAAGGTGAGCAAAGTATTGAGAAACAAAAAAAATATCATTAGAAACAAAGAAGCTGGACAGTTTCCTCACTGATGAAGAAGAGACTCAAAGTAACAGAAGGCTTTGAATGGCAACCTTCCTCTTGATAATTTTTGATACTTGATATTCTTGGACTACTGTGGGTGTCTGAGTTGGGCATAAGGAAGAGGATCCAATCTTTGAAAAACCTTGCCTCAAATTATTATGACAAATCCTTTGTCAGGTAGAACCTATCATGCTTTGTGTGAGATTAATTCTGGTTCTGTCTGAATGAAAAAACACAACTATTTATGTATGTATACATATACAGTGCATAATTATTAGGTTGGTGCAAAAATAATGACGTAATAATGTCGTTTTTTGACGTATTTGTTAACGTCAAAAAAACAACATTATTACATCATTATTTTTGCACCAACCTAATATTTGGGGAATTTAAACAGACTGATCAGTCAATTCGTCTATCAAGTCTTTTTTTTTCTAATGCTTACCTGATAAAAGACCCGAGTGCCATTAAAGGTAGAGGGTTATTGTGTGAAATATATATTAACCTAAGAAATGGCAAAATAACAGGTAAGATAGCTAATTCTAGACTTGAAGAGGTCAAGATTTAATTAGCGAATAAAATATCAGAGATCAGGTAGAGACATTAATAGTATAAAGTTGAAGCAGAATTTAAAAAGAAACAAAGACCCAATCCTAAACAGGAAACAATGGATTAAATTCTACTCCTGTTCAAATTGCCAAGGAGGAGTGTGAACTGGACGATGGGTGGAGTAGATATGTTGTGTCTTTCAAAATTGCTCTACTAGTTAAATAAAAAATCTTATTTTCTATCAGTTTTTTCTTTCTTTTTCAGTTCACACCTTGCATTAATTCCTCTTTTCTTGATTTTAAAAGCAGAATATACAATCCACTGAAATTTATGGAAACAAATATTGTGGCAAAAAACTGTTGTGTTCAATAATTCAATTTTTTTCTCTACTACTACTACTATAAATATTTAGTATTTAGTTTATTAATGCATAAAAGGACAAAACAAAGTAAGGGAAATAGTGAAACAGTAGTAAGGTCAGTTGATGGTGATATGAAAAATATAAAGATTCTACTGAATTTAAATGCAATAAATGCCAAAATATAATTCTAATTATTCTTATTTCATTTTTTTCACCTAATGTCAGAATTTTGGCATAGTTCAAATGCAGACAATGTTAAAACGCAAAATTTTCATTCCTCCCCAAAGAAAACAGGGCCAAAAATTGAGGAAAAGAAATAATTTTTGAATATAAAAATGTTCAGTTTGGCTCTTAGAATTTGAGCTTATTAAAAAAACAATATAACAATTCATACACAATATTAAACGATTGATTATTAAATAAATTTTCTCAAAACTGCAATTTTTCAGGAGTTTGTTCTTTTCCACATCTACCGTGTCTGTTTAATCTCCTCCAATACTATGCTCCGTGTGTGAACAAGCGCAGATGTGAAGAAATGGGCCTTGATCATTTTAACATTCCTTACCACATCCTAAACGGATCTACTAATAGAAAACAGCATTCCTGTTTTCTCCCCTGAGGCCAATGTACCAGTGATGAGGGGGACCATGCTGATGACATAAGAATAATCTTGAACAAAAAATCAACATTCTTTACCAAGTGTTCCAAGAAATCTGGCTTATAATAACCCTTTACAAAACAAGATCTATGATCTGAAATTGGAATTTAAGTTCTGATATCACATATTCTGAACCCATTATAAAATTTCACTATGTGGAATTAATAAAATCTAAACACTTCATATACTTATGGATAATATGAATAATGTATGGATAATATTTTTTTTTATCATTTCATACAAGGCAATAAAGCCATTAAGATGCAAGGGGTTATTGAGTGTGAAAGAATATAAGCAAAAGAAAAACATTATTAAGAAGAGAACAATAAAAGCACATAACAATTAATTAAAATATGAATAACACACTAATTAAAATATGAATAATGTAAAGAATAAATATATTTCATTTTCATTTATAATACAAATTCCAATTTCATTGTATGAGATGTGAAACGATCACTTTTAATTTGTATAAGGCACTCTTATTAGATTGGATATTTTAGTCCATTTAAGACTGAGTAAACATGAGAGTTTTTACTACAGAAATGTATTCCTCACTTATGTATAGAGGGTAGTAATTATTGCACTTACTAGGTTAGGGGTCATCATTTGGAGTTGGGAAGCTGTCATGAGTCGATGAACAAAAATAAAAGTATGTTGTCGGTTGAGAAAATAAAATAAGAGAGTGAAATGAAATGAGATTGAAATTTTTATTCTATCAGGAACTTTCTGTGTAATGAAAGGATACTTCCTGAAAGAAAGTGCAAATTCAAGGAATGTTCTTAAGAGAGGCACTGTAAAATGAAGAAGAACTTACTCTGTTGGTAAGTTAAAGAGTAAGTGATGTGTATGGTCTAAAACGTGTGTGTCTATTGCACAGTGCACTCATCATTATCACTCAACTGTAGTCAAGATCATCAAGCCAATGCGAATGATCCTCTCTTTATGTGCTATGCCAGGGCTATATACTAGCCCTAGTCTCAGCGTCCAACTTTGACATTGGCTCAAAGTGCAAGAGAGAAAGCTAGCCTCTTGGGGTTGGCAACTACAAATTTTTTTATGCATGCCCAAAAGCTCAAAAGGGTTTCTGCTGCTGACAGGGTTATCAATGCATGTATATCTAGCCAAAAGGTTTACCATCTTTTACACACTGATACAATGCAGAATAGAGCTAAAATGTGCCACACATTTTGACTTAATTTTGATAAACAATTTCTTGCATTGTACATAAATACATACAGTAAATAGTATATTGCTTTTATATATATATATATATATATATTTGGTTGGATTGATGTGAGTTTGTGACCCTGGGTTTCACACTTTTGTGATCGTCAGACAAACTGATTAATTTTTTAAAATTTTGGGTTTATGTACATTGCATGTATTGGTGTTATTATGGAAGTGGTGGGGAAACGTCCTCATGATGTTATCGTGCTAATGCAAACATCGATGTATGTTCATACGCCCAATGAAGTACGCAGACACACATACACACTTGGCTGTCCGTCGGGACTCATACATATATAAACATATGTGGACAGTTTTGGATATGACATATGTATGTATACGGGTGGTGTTGTACCACTCATATAATATATAAATAATTATATATATATATATATTTATATACACACACTTTTCATATATATATATATATATATATATATATATATATATATATATATATATATATATATATATATACACACACATACACACACACATTTTCTGAAAATTTAAAAAGAAATCAATAAAATTTCTGTATTATCTCTTAGGTACAAAAGCCTCAGACTATTGGAAGTATTCAGTTTCCTGTAAACAGCCCAAGAATTATTTTATACCTGTAATAAAGATATAGAAAAGCACTTTGATCATCACATAGAATATATCTCTTCACTGATCATTTCTCATGATACAACAGCTGAAGTCTTATTGCTCACAGACAACACTTGTTCTCCAAATGTTAAGCAAGAGAATTATTTGAGCTGAAATGTACATTACAATTAATTCGCTAGCAAAGTTAACCTGTCAAGCTTGGGTTTAAATAATGCCAGTGATCATTAATTTTGGGGATTTAATCTGAATTTGTTGAATCAATATGATAGTTAATTAAGCATACAACAAAAATTAATCAATAAATATTATGGTATATCTAAAAAAAGACTCTCATTTTCTTTTTACAAAGCTTTACTCCAATGCTTATTTTATGGACATATTTAATGACTATGATTCCACTATA
Source organism: Acanthosepion lycidas (assembly GCA_963932145.1). Classification (NCBI taxonomy): domain Eukaryota; kingdom Metazoa; phylum Mollusca; class Cephalopoda; order Sepiida; family Sepiidae; genus Acanthosepion; species Acanthosepion lycidas. The sequence goes on from OZ010575.1 coordinate 28,636,562, forward strand.
TTATTAATATTATTATTATATATTAGGGTGTATCAAAAATATTTTCATTTTTTAAAGTTCTTTAATCCAAAGTTTATGCGCATATCTATAAACTGTCTATTACTCAACTATATTATAAATATAATTATTAAATAATATGTTTAACTAACCATTCTTTGCCTGAGGAGGGTCACATGATCTGAAACTCATGTAGTGAAATATACAAAATAAAGTATGAAAAAATCCACATAATAATCAAAAACATTTGCAGCTCTTTCTCTCTTTCAGGTATACACTTTTCACTCATTGGAACAACAATAATCTTTCCGATATATATATATATATATATATATATATATATATATACGCACACAGGTGGATGTAAAAGTAGGCATACAGTAATGAAAAACGAAATGTGCACACAAAACATATTGATTATACAAACATATCGATAATAATGTCTTCCAGTACTCTTTCAAAATACATTCATGTTCCTTGTCCATTAAATTACCAGCCATCATTAAATTGACACTTTACTTGCAAAACGTTATTATTATTTATTAAAAAATAAAACCTATAATAATTTTATTAAGATTTTATGAATTCTAGTATTAAATGAATCCTAGAACTACAAGTATAATACTTACTGTATACCTACTTTTGCACCCTCTGTGTGTGTGTGTGTGTGTATATATATATATATATATATATATATATATATATATATATATAGCCACCCATAAACACCGTTGGTTTTAAAAGATTTTCATGATACAAAATGATGAGGTAACAATATTATGAATTTTATTATTATTTACACATTTTATATCTGTATTTAAAGACTGTTTATTGTTCCACTCGGCTTCATAGGTAACACACTGCACGAAAATTTCAAGTGATAGCTTAAAATAGGTGTAGTTTTTTTCAAAATAATAAGTATGTTTTTTATTAATTATTAGCTAATAATAAGTATTTTTTTCTGGCCCAAGCATGAATGAAAGCACCAAAAGACATTCATGCAAATATATCCTGATTTAAAGTATTAAACTAAATTATTTTACGATATCAATAAATATAATCATTTTTTTTATATCACATAGCAGTTCAGCACTCTTTCCTTTGTTTCTAATAACATTTTTCTGTTTCTTAGTACTTTCCTTAGCTTTTGGAATGCATTATTCATGATTCCAATGCTCGTTAAAAATCTACCACTGTCTCATAAGTGTTACATTTAGCATATGAAATGTATATACAAATGGAGCAACTATTATGGGAAACAGAGAATATTCCTCCTGTATATATATAAACAGATGTGCATTACTAGAATTCAGTTTGGTGCATTGAAATCCGCAGTATTATCAATGCAACAAACCTACAAGCATTTTACTGTATATCTTTGGCCATATGAGTAAATTGGTGCAGCGGTTTTAATTCTGGAGAGAAAGAGAGAAAAACTCAAAAATAACATTACCATTACCAATTTGCACCAGGTGACTTTGGAAGCCTAGGGTTGGCAAATATACACAGAGGAGGTGGGTGTATTGGGGATAGTTGGAAAAAGAGGGACAGGAGAGCATATTCTCATTAGCTGAGCTAACAATATCACTGGGCAGCAATTGACCAACAGATGTTGAACCTTATGATGTTATTCCGGCTGCTCCCACCATTTTGTTTTTATTGGTCAGCAAGGGCACTCTCTCTAAGAGAAAAGAAAACCCACAAATACACACACAAATCCATAACAAAAATAAGCCTCTCTCTGAGTAAGTATCTGCAGATCATATGCGCAAAGGAATTAGACATTTTTAGAGAATATTCGAATTGTATGCTCGTCTAAATCAAAAGTTTATATTCTAGATAAACATGCTTGTGTATGTATGCTGTCATGTATATAAGTCCCTTGTTTACTCTAAGATACTCTCATTTTGAGCTCAACTAATATATTCATTGAACCACAGAGAAAAAAAAAAAAAATCCTAGCCACTATAATCACTTGATTCATTGAAGAATCTTTCTTTGATGAGAAGAACACATTCTTTTTCTGTGATGTAAATTGGTAATCGCATCATCATAAACTTTACTTTTCCTTGAAAATGAGTAGCTTGCCAAAACAGAATGAAAGTTCACACAGAAAAAAGAAAGACTGATTTTGATTTTAGACCAGGAAAGTAGAAGCTTCATAAACAATCAAGCTCATTACTGTAAGTAATCAAGTTTGACTGATTTGTTTTTTATGATTTATCAACCCTTTACAGATTATTTAAAGCTAGAAAATATTTTAGATTGTAAGAATTTTTTTTGAGATAATGATTATTTAGTGATACAAGTCTTACTAGATTGACCCATACCTGAGGAGGAAGAGGGGAGATTTGTACTTAAATATATTTTCACCTAAGTGAATATAACAAACCCAACTGGAATTGGAACTTGACTCACCGATTAACAATTCAGAGTCATTATCCATTAAATCACCTGCACATCCATATTTGCAGCACCTGGTATTTCCAAGTGGTCACCTATCTTGGTACTGACCAGGCTCAACATTGCTTAACTTCAGTGATTGTATGTGAACTGATGTTTCAACATGATGTGATGTAAGAAACCCAAGAAGAATTGAATATTATAAGGATATCAGGGATAGGGAATGACGCACCCTAGACAGGAAGAGGTTAAAATTCAGGAACGCATCCACACAAGAGTATTATAGATATAAGTACTTCAATAGAACCTCACCTCTTGAAGAAATACTGTATATTTCTGTGTATAAGGTGAGCTTTAGATAAGATGAAATTAAAAAATATAACAAATTTTCATGAATTTATTCTATAGTATAAGACGATTGCTTATTGATTATATAAAGATGATGTTATTGGAAATTTTTTTACTGACTGTATTTTTAGAAATTCAAAATAAATGAAATAACAAAACCGATTTTATATCATGTTTTCCCTACACATGTTCCATAAAAGGGAAACCATTGTTTTGTTTACATTTCATCACGTGATCTTTTGCAAATAATGATTCTTCTTATACATCTTCTTTTCCTATATATAAACAATTAAAAAACAGCATGGTGTACTTATAGCAATTTACTTATACTTCATCGACAATCACAAAAATACCACTAATAACAATACGATAATAGTACATTCCATTGCTGTGAATGCAATCTTAACTTGATGTTTACATTTTCTCAGCTGAGCTTGCATGGATGCAAGCTGATTTCATTGATATGAAATTATTCTTCAAATAGGCAATTTATTATGAAGTTATACTAGTAATATATAAAGTAGAAATGGTTTTATTATTTTTATTATCAGTTTATTTGGTAATATGAATCTTTTCATGTATGTTATTGGTTATCACACCAAGTCTGAGGTTAGCTTTCCAAGAATCATCACTCAGAATTTAAGGTTTCTCTTTTAGAATTGTAGTATAAGATGAACCCCTAATTTTTAAAGGGAATTTTAGGGATTTAAAGGTCATCTTATACATTGAAATATATGGTAAATAAAAAGGTAAGTATGTGAATGGACAAATCATGTTGAAAACATCATTTCTCTTTTGATCACTGGAGTTAAGCAGCATTGAGCATGGTCAGTACTTAGATGGGGACTGCTTGGGAACACCAGCTACCTCCTACAATTTGAAATATTTTTATATAACCTACAAAAGGTTGACAAGCCATAAAAAAAAAATCAATAAAGGAAATAATAATAATAAAAGAAAAGTTAAGTAAGGATATGCTTCAAATTCATATTCCAAGGCTATTTTGAAATTATTTAAAATTTTATATGTAAGCATTATTTTAACACAACACAAGAAAAAGGTAAGTAAGAATACACTTTAAATAACAAATATTAACTTGGGCACTTTGAGGCAGTGTAATGATTATTATAATCCAGTAATCAATAGCAGCATTTTTTATAAAAGTAGTTATTATTATATTAGTAGTATTAGTAGTAATAATAGTAGTAATGTATGAAAAACTCATATTTCCCAGCTGATTTGAATTTTTTATGTAAGCATTATTTTAACACAACACAGAAATAGGGTAAGTAAAAATATGCTTTAAATAATATAGATATTAAATATTTTTTTAATTTAACATAGAATTATTTGAAATTTTATAAGGTAAGTAAAAATATACTTGATAATGTGGTATGTACATATTTTTTGGCTTGTGTACAGAGCTACATTTACAATGAATTTATATAGCAAACTGAAAGCCAGCCTTAAAATTGACAAAACTTAAAGGAGAAAAATATTTTGTTTTCATATTCATGAACTGCAGTACATATTCAATAGAAATATGAAAAAAGAAAAAAATGGAAAACATTATTATTTACACTATTTACATTCAGACTATCATCATTGTTTCAGATATTGTACCCTCAGGCTTTCATCAGGTGTATATTGATCTGGGTAGTCTACAGGGAACTGACATAGTAATTGTGAGTTTAATCCCCAGGCCAGGCAGTGTCTACTTGGACTCAGTGGAAACACAGTGAGCAATAAACGAGCATTACTAAAAATAAGTACCAGACACTGGTAATGGAATGAGAACAGTTTAGCCTCATAGATTGAATAAAGGGTTCAGTTCAGAATTCCCTGTAGGTTACCAGGATCAATATACACCTTATGAAGCCTGGAGGACACAATGCCTGAAATATTGCAATAAAAACAACAAAGATGAGGACAATAGTGTAAATAATGATAAATCAGAAATTGAGAGTGAAAAAAATAATTATGTTTTGAAGAGGTGTGTGTATGTAGAAATGGCTAAAAATTTGTTATCAGATCTTTGTCCATTACTTTTAGCATCCTAATTTCAGTTGCACTTCACTGTGACTATTTAAACAATCAGTATATGAATGTGTGCTTTAGGAATAATGAACATTTTAGATAATAAAACTATTTACTATGAAAAGATAGATCCTGAAAAATCAACTTACACCTTTCCATCTATTAAAATATATAACCTTTTTCTCAATCACACATGTCTATTTCTATAAACATTTCAAATAATAAGACTGTTTACTATGAAAAGATAGATCCTGAAAAATCAACTTATATAGGGTGACCCAAACAAAACGGAAACTTTTTAACAATCCAATAAAACCAAGAGTGATGGAAGAAAAATATTTTATTCATAGTACAGTGTAACCCGGATATAAGAGAGTTGTCAGGACCGGATAAGAAGTATCTTATATCCGGGTTTGGTCTATTTTGTTTAGGTAAGTATGGGAACAATTTGGGACCAGATAAAATCTCTCTTATGTCCGGGTTTCTCTTATATCCGGGTTACACTGTAATTGAAACCTTAAAACATGCCATTTAAGAAACAATTATTGAATTTTCATTTTTTTAAAATTATGTCCTGTAGATGGCGTCCTTTTGCGTCCATTCTTGAAATCTGCTGTTGAGATTCCTCATTGACTGCTGCAACATCTCAGCTGGGATACTGTGAATTTCATCTTGAATTCTAAAAGGTAAAATGTTTACTTGCTCAAGATCACTGTCTCGCAGTGTTGCCACTTGCTCATGTCTGGCAATACGCACTTCAAAAATTCTCATTTTTTGGGGTCACGCTGTACTTTATGGACCAGCAGATAGTTCCTTTTGAAGTTCAGTCTTCTAAGCCACATCCACTCTAACCGAAGTACAATGGGAAATAAAATGGGGAATGTAGGATTTTTGATGCTCAAATGGCAACAAATCAGGAAACAGGATATGGTAATTTTATTTGCTGTTCACAATTCTAGAAATTATTTGTCTAGAAGTTTTATGAATATAAATATTAAATCAGTTAAAACATAGCTCCATCTTTACCTGACATTTGAACTGGGATAAAAGTGTAGTATATGTTCTTGCTAAACTATGAAAACAGCTTGGTCAACTAGTGTATTCTAGGGCAAGATAGCCTGACAGAGGCTATCCATCTTCAGGTTATTTTTAGATTCAGATTTCTCATTCTCCTAGAGTGTTTGCCACCTCAAGGCAAGAAAGCCCAGTTTGCCCAGCTATATGAACTCATAGCTGGAGGAAGATGGATTTTTCTTTTTTTTTTTTTTTTTAAGCATTTCACCCCAAGCAAAGTGGGAAGCCAGTAGGATGCAAGGGGTTACAGAAAATTTAGAGCAAGATCAGATAGGAGTGATAGAAGAAAGGATGAGGGTAGTGGATAGATCAAGACAACTGGAGATGTCGATTGACATTACACTTGAACAGCTGGAGATTATAGCTCACAGGGAAACAGGAATAGGGAAGGGAGTTCCACAGGTGAGAGGTGCGAGACATGAAGCTATTGGAGTAGAAGAGACAGCTACATTTAGGAGTTTCGACAGTGAAGGGGTGAGAACGGGATGCCAGCCTCGTATGGTGGTTAAACTCATGACGTCTGGGAACCAGCGAATGCAGCTCCTCGGATCAATTTCCATGGAAGTATTTGTAGAACAGACAGAGGGAGGTGATGGCGCGTCTGTGAGAAAGTGACTGTAGACGAGACGACAGAGCAGGGCCAACTGCATTGCATATCCCCGAGGCAAACAGAAGAGACACCAGACCATATATATGGCAACAATACTCCATGCAAGGGCGAATTGTTGATTTGTAGATCTGGAGGATCGACTCTGGGGAGAAAAACTTCCTGGCTCGGCTCAGGGAGCCAACTTTCTTTGCGGTGGACGAAGCAATTGACTCAATGTATTTATTCCATCTCAGGTCAGCAGTCAACGTGAGACCGAGAAGCTGCAGAGAGTTGCTCTCGAGAAGTTGAGCGTCAAACATTCTAATGGAGGGATGGGAAGGATCTTTGTGGTGATTAATAGAGAGCAGTTTTGTCTTAGAAGCATTGAAGTTGACCAGCCAATTCTTGCCCCATTTCACAATCGATTGGAGGTCATTTTCGAGACGCACGGCCAGGTGAGTTTTGTCAGTGAGATTAGATTTGTTTTTGAGGCAGGAATAAATTGTGGTGTCATCCGCGTAGATGCCAACTTGGGAAGTTATGGCGTCAGGGAGATCATTTATGTAGATAAGGAATAGAGTGGAACCTAGGATGGAGCCTTGAGGAACACCTGCGTTCGTAGGATAGGAACTGGAGGAGAATCCGTTGAGAACGACCTTCAATTCACGGTTTGACAGGAATTATTGTATTAGGTTATATAATCGACCCGTAATGCCATAACCCTGGAGCTTGCGAAGAAGGCTGGCATGCCAAACCCTATCAAATGCTTTGGAGATGTCTAGTGCCATGGCACGGGCTTCCCCATTATTTTGAAGAGCTCGGTAGACAGTTTCAGTGATGGCCATAAGCACATCAGGTGTAGATCGGGCAAAACCGGAAACCATATTACTTGTCTGAGAGCAGATTATGGGATGTGTGGTGGTTTACCACCTCAATATTGATTAGGGCTTCAAAGACTTTGCCGAAGAGGGGAAGGAGACTGATAGGACGGTAGTTGGAAGGGTCAGAGGGGTCGCCGGAGTTCTTGAAGACAGGAATGATCGAAGAGGACTTCCAGCATTCAGGAAAACAAGATTCCTTGAGGCAGTAGTTGTATAGTTTAGAAAGGGCGGGCGCCAGTTCAGGCGTGCATTTCTTCAAGACAATGGCTGGTATCCTGTCTCCACCACTAGCCTTGTTGGGGTCTAAATTGGATATAACGCCCAGTACCAAAGATGGGGTTATGTTTAGCCCACTCAATATGGCCTCAGTTCTAAGAGGGAAGTCAGGTATGGGTACACCGGAAGAGTCGAGCATAGAGTTGAATGAAAATTTCTGAGCAAAGCATTCAGCCTTGTCGGTAGAGGAGGTCAGGACTTCGAACTGGTTGAATAAAGGAGGTATAGAGGGTTTGCAATTATTCAATACGCTCTTGCAGAGACGCCAATAATCTTTGGAGCCAAATTTGCGAGATGCAATACGTTCCTTCATCCGAGCCGCAAATAGTGATTCATGCCTTTTGCAAGGGCATTAGCATGAAATGAAGAAAACAGAATTGACTGGAAATTGAACTTAGCACAGCTGATTTCATTTTTGTGTTAATAACTATTACACTATTCAATAAGTAAATATTGACATATTAAATCAGTTTTAATAGGAAGTTATTTTTTTATCATTTCACCCCAAGCAAATTGATAAAGCCATGAAGATTCAGATTTTACTGAGAGAGAGGAAACTGAGAAAATGTTACTGAGGAGAAAGGACAAAAAGAGCAGGGTTCAAGGAGATAAAAGATGATGATTGTAGTTGAGAAGAAAGTAAGAAGCCAGAGAAGAGTTCCACAGGTGAGAGAAGAAAATATTAGGATATTAAATATTATTTACATTTAGCTAATTTCAACAGTAAAATGATGAGACCTAGTTGCCAATCTAGTACTGTGCTTAAATTAACAAAGTCAAGCTACCAAAAAGGAAACTAATTAGAACAATTGCCATGAAAATATTTATAGAAAAGGCACAAGGACCTTTTATTATGGAAGTAGGAAGGTGAGTAAAGTCAAGATGCTAGGTAAGAGCTGATAATATTGCAGATTCTTCTTTGGTAATATCTTTTATTTAAATCATTATTATTTGATCACTGGGTTGATGAGGCCTGATTTATTTTCATTATTTTATTAGGTTAGTGCAAAAATAATGACGTAATAATGTCATTTTTTGACGTATTTTTTAACGTCAAAAAACAACATTATTACGTCATTATTTTTGCACCAACCTAATAGCTAGAAGAAAGAAAATTCTCATTTAAAGTTAAATAAAACATTTGCTATGGATTGGATGTGGCAAAATGACATGACGCATTTGCATGTTTAATTAATGCAAAATAGAGTAGAGAACTAAAAATGTGTTTTTATTTTCCAGATGTACATATAATGCCATTTTGTTTCATTTCGTTTTCAGTTGCCAACATGAATTGGATGGGCAGCCATGTTGCTTTCATTGTGGAAACATTCATCAAGAACGATGAATCAGTAACTGCAAACACAAACACTGTCCTGTGTGCACATCAGGCTTGATAGATATAATCTCATACCTATTCGAAATATGATTTTTATGGGTTACCAATTTCAGAGCTAGTGGATCAACATTGAAACAAAAATCAACCAGCTGACCTCGGGCCACCCGAACTCCAGAAAATGTGGGAGTGGTAACAGCTTCAGTTAAACAGTCTCCACAACATTTGGCATGGAAACATGCTGATTTAATTTTTAAAACGAAATGAAACAAAATGGCATTAAACATACATTTTGAAAATAAAAACACATTTTTCATTCCTTACTCTATTTTGCTCTTATTAAACCTACAAATGTGCCAAATCATTTTGCCACACACTGTATTTATCAGTTTTATTCTGACTAATTTCATGTTGTTTGATTGATATAGATGAAAATAAAATATAAGAAAATTTATTTTTAAGTGTTTGAGAGGTTCCCAAAAAGCAGTGAAGTAATAAAAATGCTCCTTACTCGCAAGATTGTTGGCTAATCTTATACTTAGGGTGAATAAGTTGAACATTTTTCAATTTTTTTTTGTTTTACTTATGTGTTTATGTTTATCAAGAGAGGGTTAGCTCTCCGTTAAGTTGCCTTAGGCAAAAGGGACTAACTAAACTGCACACACCTTGGCAGAGTTGGCAGTGTTTTCCACCTGTGTGACTCTTCCTATAACACTTGGTCATAAATTCCCTTTTACTTCTCTCAGTTCCGTTTCTGTTTACTGATGTGATAAGCAATGTCCATCCAATTTGTTATTGAGCAGAAGAAAGAAAGCCAAGACAGCATAGATGCCTGGGGTGGGCTGTGGTTTGGATAAATGGGGTAAAGAGGGGGGAAAAAGAAACTAAGAATGGAAAGTATGTGGATGTAAGGGTCATTGTGGTCACAGTTGTAGTTCTGATAGTGATGATGATGATAAGTAAATTTGAAAGTGAATCAGAATGAGAATTATAATGTATGGGTCAAGAATAATCAGAGGTGAGCACAACTCTCCACAGCTTCCCATCTTTCATACTTTAAGCAATGTATGTCCCCCTCACTCTCCTTCATGCTTCCTGTTCTGCCATACATCAAATCAATGTGTTAAAATAGTTAAAAGTTAAAATAAATCCTTATTATATTGTGACACTTTTTGTAGCTGAGTGGTAAAAGCATGCCAGATCAGATCATGATTTTTCCTATGAAGGGGAAAGCAGGTTTAAATTCTACCAGAGGGTACATTTTCTTTATTAAGCTTTTTCAAATATGCAGGTTGGTAGACAAAATAAATACTGCTTAAAATAAATGTAATATCTACTAAAATATGTGTATCCACTAAAAATAATGTTTGAAGTAATAAAAAATCTTATTAAAGAAAAAATGACCCCTAACAAAAAATCCTTTAATGACCTTTAAAACATGAATCATTATTGTTATTATATATAAATATTATTTATGTAATAAAGTGTGACACAAGATTTATTCATTTCAAATTATACAGAGGTGTATCACTGAGTCTGTAGCTTGATACATAAGTTTTAGCAGTTTTAAAACTGAAATTTTCACTGTATATGATCCATATTCTATGATTAATATTCCCATTCACTAAGTGCATTCATAAGGAAGTATATTTTGTTATATATTGTCTAAAATAGATACTTTTTGCATCATTAGACTATATATATATATATATATATATATATATATATTTTTATATATCAAGAAAAATATTGGGGAAAAGTGTATGACTAAAGGACAAAAAGCTTCTCAAGAAAACGTTTTTCACTTTGTCATATATATATATATATATATATATATATATATATATATATATATAAATTCTTTCTGTTATCCTATGATATATTACTCAAGTTTTCTTAAAGAAGATAAAATGGCTACTTATTAATATTATATTCTGTATCAGATCAAATGAAAATGTTAACATCTATTCAATTGCTATTTCATTTTTGTATTTGTCACATTGTTATATAAATAAACATTATAATAAATGTTTTGATATAGTTGTTGCATAAATCCCACTAGTGAACTAGTTATATATATATATATATATATGTATATTAGCATGATGAAAAGTAATGCAATTTGTTCATATAAGAAATAAGGATAACAAACAAACATATAGTACATCAAGATATAGCTATACATCATAGATTTACATCCTGACTTCTCAACATAGTCACTGCCTCTTTCAATGGCAGTGTTCAACCTATGAATGAGGGCTCTGTAAAATCCAACTTTCTCTTGATGTAGCCAACTCCTTACAGCAGTTTTCACCACCTAACTTAGTAGCACCTCTGACTTCCATTGCTGAAATATTTTGAGTTAGCTAGGTGTAACCATAAGTTGTATGCTAAGAGTTTCTTTTCTTGCACTTCTCGATTGTGGAACTCTTTTCCAGCTCTATGCTTTCCAGCCAACTTTAATCTTCAAAAATTTAAATGCAATGTCAACCACTTTCTACTATTCTCCTGATCACTCTTTTTTTTATTCTTGTTCCTGACTAAAGTTTCTGTTTTCTAATTCTCCCACACCCAGTAACTCCTTGTGTCCTAGTGGTTATATTGCTTTGCTTGTAGTGAAATTGATTAGAAAAAATAGAAAAAAATTATTTTTGCCTTTTCTAATAGAAAATAATTATTTTTGCCTTTCTCAGAATTCTTGTGGCACTGAGACAAGAGAAATAGAGATTGCTTACAGGAAGTTAAGTGTAGTTTCAATATTAGCCTTTTCAAATAATAATTTCATTAAAATTAATGATATATTTCATTTCAAATATTTCACTTTCATGAATTATATCCGAGGTTCAATTTTCATCTAAATAATTATTGCGGAATGCTTCTGCTTATTTTAGTTCTTTAAAAAGGTAAAATTTTTCGGAGCATTTTCTCGTGGAATTTTGTAAAGCTATTTTCATTTTATAATCTTTGACAAATGCAAAATCTTTACAACACATGCAAACAAAAAGGAATAACAAAATAAATAAACAACACCTGGGAAAAGGGTTTTAAAATTTTGTAAGGCTTCCTAAGATGAAGGATTGCCATGCCCCTTTTTGTTTAGATTTTGCATCCTTTCACTTTAGTCTCATTTCATCAATCCTTTCAAAGCACTTTCAACATAAAACATTTTTGCTGACAGTTGATTAGTCTCAAGTTGATCTGCTTTACAAAAGACAAAAAAAAGAAGACAAATGACGTGATTTGTAATGTCTTGATAATCATCTTGTGAGAAGAGAGACAATTTTTTTTGCATCTGTTTTTGAGAAGATAATTTAGACACAGCTGTAGGTTGCATTAAATTTTAAGTAATGATTGGTTCAAAGGTCAATGTTTCTATCTCAGTTTCCAGGTGGGTGAGGTGCATTAACAATGTGTTATCCATGAACAGGAATATTTTTTTTATTCAAAAGCCAAGTTAAATTCTTCTCTGTGCTGTGTCCTTTCAGGCAGTTTCTATCACAGCTCTCCACAATTTCCTGTCCTTTGTAGTGCTTAATAAATTTTTTTTTTTTTTTATTTCTCCTAAACCCTGTTCTATCATCCATTTACACAAATTCATTCTTCTTCTACTCCTGTGTGTTGTGTCCCTTCAGGAAGATTCCAATCATAGCTCTCCACAATTTCCTGTTCTTTGTGGCTCTTAGTAAATTTCATCTTTTTGCTATCCCAAAACCTGCCTTCCATTTACACAAGTGTGTTAGATATGTTTAGTTTGATTTTCCTCTATCCCTCTTCAATATGTCCTGTGAGTGTGAAATTTTTCAAACCTTCTTTCCTCATTATATGCCCAAGAAATTTCAACTCTTTCTGATGTTATGTATAGGTGTACTTTTTGTTCCAATTTTCTCTAGAACTTTGTCATTGGACACATGCTCAGTGCATGGTATTCTCAGCATATTTCTGTAGAACCACATTTTTTTTACCTCAAGTCTTTTCATCCATAATGGGATTGACCAGCATTCATTGCCATATAGGAGGACTGATATTACATAATAGTTCAGTATTCTCTTCCTTGTTTCTAATGAAATTTTCCTATTTCATAATACTTTGCCAAGATTTGAAAAGCGTCTTTTGCTATCCTAATGTACCTTCGAGTTCCCTGTACTGCAGAATACAACATTTTATTTGCAGTATATTTATTCATATCAGGTCACTATCTATGACTTGCTATTATCAATTATGTATGATCAAGTCATTGGGGGACTAAACTGCCTCCTCCACCTGGCTTTTCTGGTGAGGAGAGTGACTAAACAAAGCAGAATTAAAGTAAAAAGACTTATCAATGAGTAGATTAACCTTCTTGTAGCACTAGGATACATCAGCATTCCTCAACCTTTTCGCCCTTGTGAAACCCTTGAAATAGATTTTATGTCTCAGGGAAACTCTGTATAAAAATTATTATATACTTTTATTAATATCTATCGCTTATATTTTATTATAATAACCAAGGATTTTCTAACAATATGGTGCATGTGTATAGCAAAGTTACAAATGTAAAAATGAAACAAAACTTACTAAAAAATGTATTAGCCAAAATATGGATGTTTATCACAGAACCCCTACTGACCTCAGATAGACTATGTATACAGTCAGTATGGTGACAACATAGTATCACTGGGTAGAAGGCTTTCTAGACTGAAGTCAATGGCCAAGTGGAGCGTTCCCTCAATGGAATCAACACCTATTTATCTGAGACTAAGGCAAGCCATCACGTTGGACACTGAGTAAGTAATACTGGATTGCATGATACCAGTAACACTCAGAGTGACCATATATAATATATATATATATATATATATATATATATATATATATGATTGATGTATATTTGGGCAGAAACCTTTCTATTAAATATATTTCATTAAATATGATGGACAAGGAAAATTTAATTAAATTTTATTTAGTTCTTACATTTTTTTCATTTGGTGGGAGTGAGGGAGTACAAAAACTGTCCCTAACATCTCTTGTCCCAAGTGCTTCTGGCTACTTCTTCAGCCATTTTCAAGGGGTGGGTTTTTTGGTGTTGTTAGTTTCTCTTTGTTTTTATTGTTTGAGATGCATTTTTTTGTTTTAAATACTAGTTGGAGCATTTATTCTGAGACTTCAAGTGTCGAGAGTGGCTGAAATTTGAGTGAGTGTGTTTGTGTGTAGGGAAGTTTTAGCTAATCTTTAGATGTCTACACTAGAGTAAAGGGCTATAAAATATAAAATACTTTAGATAAACCCTAATAATAATTTTCCAAGCTTCATTATTCATAGTTTAATTTATGACGTTTTAAAAATTTTATACAGCCACCAAATGTTTGCCATCTCCATCAAATTCCTTACAGTACGGAGCATACTGGGATAGAGATTGTTTAGAAAAAGTCAAAAGTTAATTAGTGACAATGTCAGTTTGCACCAAAGGAAAAATAATCTTCCCAATTAACTGTACTGATAAGAGAGTTTTGAGTCTTGTTTTTCATTCAGCTAATAACTTTGGAGAGGCATGTACCACAAAAAATCAGTTCATGAATATATATCCTGGTTCTCCAATGAAGAAATACAGCTGGATTCTAGGATAACTATTTGTGTCTCCAAAAAATAATCCTTGATTACAGCAATCAAACTTGTTTGTTCTTTAAAATATAAAGGAGGCGTACCTGAGTAATGCAATTCCTGAATAACTGCAAATGAGAACAAAGACATTTTCGAACAAGGAGTTGAAAAATTACAGATTCAGTCAAAAATGCTTTGCTTTGCAAATGAGGTTCATTAGCCAGGATTGATTTCTTCTATTATGTTCCAAGTCATTTCATGACATAGGTGATAAAGGCTCTCCACGGCTTCCTGCCTTTTGTTGCTCAAAACAGCAAGTAACCTATATGACACATGCTTTAATACCAAAAAATATGACAGTGATTTGTTTGAGAGTTTCATCTTGTTATGGAGTGGTTTCACAGTGGAGGCTTGTATTTGTACTAAGTCGGTCCTAAAATAGGTTCAACGTACAAAACGTTAGGAACTTGATATAATAGGTAATGACGCAGAGAAATCTAGTTGTGGTCGCTGATACTTTAGTATCCGACTAACGGTTGTCCGGCATTGACTGACTGACCCACTGAGAAACTCCCACATTACTCTTACTACTCCTACTTATTATAGGTGGGAGAGTCTATTAACTATAGAATAGGTGTGTTCCACTATAACACATATAGTGCAGTTTCAAATTTGTATAACAACATATCAACTCCTTATGGGACATTTAATGCTGAAATTTAATTTTTTTGGAAGCGCTAATAATTTCTTTTGCAAAAATGTATTACTGACAATTTGTCCATAATTGGGACCCTAACAGGTGCTGTAGTTTATCATCATAGCCAGGATGTCTAGAGCAATGTTTCCCAAAATGGGCCATGTCAAATTTCAGGTAGGTTACAGAAATTTTATAATTTTTTACTGGGTCACCAGACTGATATATGGGCCACAGCTTATTGAATGACCCATAAAGCTTTTACTGACTACATTTTTTTTGTTTTGCGGCACATATAAGAAAAATTGTAAAAAATAAATATTGATAATAAATGGTTGTGTCATTGGAGATGTGAAATATTTTATATGGTTATGAAATTGTGTGTCCAATAAATAGACATAGTTGTATCTTTATTGGATATATTCAATCTAAAATGAAAGTAATTCTTTTACTCTATAATAATTTCATGTGCCACAAAAAAAGTTCTGGGTTCAAAGGGGGCCATGAGCTAAAAATGGTAGAGAACCACTGATCTAGGGTATCAAAACTCTCACTAACAGAAAAAGAATGAGAAGTAAAACATGACAATGGAGAGAAGATGTTTTTAAAGTTAAAAAGAGGATATATTTATGTTTTCACTCAGGCAATATACAAAAATGATTAGAGAGTTTGTTTTGGGATTCTACCACATATATAGGAGTTGACATTGCATCATAATTGTAGAGAAAGATCAACTTGGGTAAATATATAAGTGTATGAGATTTATTGCATAATAGGAATAGTGGTTTCCATTGTGTAGAAGCCTTGGCTGCTGCTGTTGACCTTGGACTCTTTATGGCTCTGTGGCTGCTTTTGACAGCAAAAGAAAGGAAATTGTGGAGAGCTAAGATTATTCATGTGCTGAAGTGATACAACACAGGGAAACAAGAAGGTGAAAGATATACTATGAACAATATTATTTTACTTTATAAAAATAAGCCTTTCAAATAACATTGTGTATTACATTTAATTCATAGAAATATAGAAAAGACTGAATTAATTGTAAAACAAGACATATAAAAACCAATAGCTGTCTATATTTCTGAGATGAGGAAAATAATTATTTACATTATTTACACTGTTTGGACTGTTGCCCTCATCTTTGTTGCCATATTCATGACATTTCGACTGTTGTACAATCCTACCTTCTTCAGGTGATTGGAATTTCAAACCAAAACCTTTATTTCATCCACCAGGGTAGATTGTTCTATTTCCATGTTCCATGCCTTTTCCATATATCTTAGTATCAGTTACCTCCCTTTTAACTCAACTCCCCAAGTTTTTGTTCACATCTGTTGTAGACAGGTATTGAACTCACATCTCTTTTGGTCAAGTCACTGGATTCAACCAACACATTTATCCACTGGACCATGTGTCCTTGACACATGTCCCAGTGGATAAAAGCATCCTTGACACATAGCCCAATGGACAAAATAAAGAGTCTGCTTCAAAATTCCATCACCTGAAGAAGGCCAGAGTGTACAACGATTGAAACATCATGAATATGGCAACAAAGATGAGGACAACAGTCCAAACAATGCAAATAGTGTAAATATGAAAACCAAGGTTAAAAGATTACTTAGTGTCAAAATGATTATTTTAACAATAATTTTATTGTAACACTTACAGTTTTACTCTATTGTAATGGTAACATTAGTCATTTCCTTATAACGAAACATTCAACATTCATGACTGAACAGCTAGTACTATGGTTGTTAATAAGTAGCACATACAGAATAAAGAAAATGACAGCCTGAGAAATAAAATGAAATAAATACTAGTAAAAAAAAATTAATAATAATGAGTGATAAATAATGATAATATTTTATGTAAGAAATTCAAATAATATTACTACTAATACTACCAGTGTAACAGTGTATTTATTGACTTTTTACTGAATATCCCCCCAGTACAAGGCCCAAGAGCCACTCAAGATAGAGGGTTACTGAATTTGATTGTTTTATGGAGGTAACAGGAAGAAAGTGCAGACTATGAGAATATGTAGGATAGATAATGATTGACTCTAGACTTGAAAAGGTTAAAATTATAGAGATTGCATTTGGTTGTTTTTTGTCTAGCAGCGTATCAACCTCTATGAGTTATTTAATGCCAAAACGTAAATATTTTGCATGCAATTTTTTTTTTTAGATAATAATGTTTTTAGTGATGCAAGTCTTACAAATTAACCCATAGCTGTGGGAAGAAGAGGTGGATTCATACCTTTCCCAAGGGCATTTGCTCGTTAGTGAATAAAACAAACCCAACTGGAATTATAACTCATTCTCTGATTAACAATTCTGAGCCTCTTATCGATTACACCATTCATACATCCAAGCTTACAACACTTAGTATTCCTAAGTGGTTACCCATCTAGATATTGACCAGGCTCAACATTGCTTAACTTTAGTGATCATACAAGAATCAGTGTAGTGACTAGAGAAGTATCCTCTTGGGAGTGTGTACCATGAAGTAGAGATTCTTGAAAAGAAACTTCCTTCTTAGCAATGGAATATGGTGGGAGGAATGAGAATGATTCAACCCTGCACACATGGTATGGTGGATCCTAGCTGTAAAACTCTGAACTGGCAGAACTAAGGAATATAGCTCATTTAAATATTTACAGGGAAATAGCAATAGGGTAGAAATAATTCATCACTCACAAGGTCGTGTAAACACTTTAATTCTGTCATACTTAAAGATTTAGCCTTCTCCATTGTGTTTGGTGTTTTAACCATTTTGCTCACTCCTCATTCCAGTAAATTTTCAAAGTATGTTCCATATAAGAGAAATCAAACAACAGACAATAACAAAAACTATCAAAGAGAGTTTCTGTGACCAGCCAGGCACAACTACTTTTATGTAAATGGCCAAACCAACCCACTTATGGCAGCTTGCCTAATACCAGTACTGCTCCCCAATTTTTGGGCATCACACACTCTCACATTTTATCTTTCCCCCAATGATCAATGCATCTCCTTTGCTGACACTAACCCATTTATAAACCAAACTCCATTACCTCCATTGTCCTTTGGGACACCAACATCAATTTTAATCCAAACCTTTGATTGTTATAATATATAAAAGTAATTTTCTCTCTGCCCATCTATTTGTGTATTTGTCTGTAACACTGCAAAGTCAAAAGAGAAAAATAGAAGCAACTGATGATTTTTGCTGAACTTTCTTGAGACGTCTAATTAGAAACAAACTAAATCACTGACAAAAACGTGTGTGTGTGTGTGTATGTCTGTATATGTATATAATTTTAGGACCATGGAACAATTTCAATTGGTTATCTAAAGATAATATTCATTAGTATACCTTTTGTTTTAATAATAAAAACAAAAGTAATTTTTTTAAAAACCACAATTTTTTTAAAAATAATTTCATTCCAAGCAAGGTAATAAAACCACTAAGATACATACAAAGGTTTACTGAGTATTAGAAAATATGAGAAAAATATACTATTAAGGAGACAAAGCAAAAGAACAAGAATTAAGAAGACAGAAAATAACGATTGACATTGCATATAAATTTTTGAAGATCAAAGTTGACAGGGAAGCAAGAAGACAGAAGAAATGTAAAATGATGAAACATGCCACCAATCTAGTACTGCACTTAAATCCATAAAGTCAAGGTACTGTAGAGAAAAGTTCATCATAACAATAACCATGAAGGTATTTATAGAAAAAGTACAGGGAATTTATGTTAGGTTGGTGGGAAAGAGACTTAAGCTGAGGTCCCAGATTAGGACCAATAACATTGCAGATTCTTCTTTGGATTTATCAAGAATCTCTAAATATATAACAGGAGCACCAGACCAGATGTGGCAATAATATTCAAAGCAAAAAGACATATGTAGCATCAAAAAGAGAGAGTGGAAAGTTCTAGGACTCATGAGTAGGAAAGAGGGCTTGGAAAATTTGTCACTCACAGTACATATTGAAAGCAAGAGGGACAGATGTTGACGTGTTATTGAGAAGAATATATTCGGGAGTATATTTTTGATTGGTAGTTCTGTATCTTTATGTATGAAATGACATAAATGTAGACCAATTTTAATAAATGGTATCTTTCGTTCTTGCTTGTTGAAATCAGTTTTTGAAAGCTATTAAGATTTTAGTGACTAGAGAAACATTCTCTTGGGGGTCTGTTTTACAAAGTAGCAGTTTTGGAGAAGAATTTATCCAAGTGAAACTTCCTTATTACTAGTAGTTAATGAAGGAGATGAGAATGATTCAACCTTGAGTATGTGGCATGGCAGGTCCTAGCTGTGAAGATCTGAACTACTGGAACTAAGAAATGTAGATTGTCTGAACAATAGCCAAGAAAATATAGTAACGATAGGCTTGTGATGTTTCATCTGTGGGTTGTAGAGTTAAAAATAATTCATCACTCACATGGCCATGTAAATGCTTTTGAACAGTGAGGATTGGGCAGCTCCAGTCCAGATATAGAAGCAATAACAGGATAAGAGGGTTAGATAAGGATTGACTATTGATTTGGTGACATTAAGGCTGTAGTCTGCAGGGAAGTATCTATGAGGGACGCTGTTACATTTTTGCTTTTTTCTAATTTTTATTACGTTTTAACAAGGCAGCTGAGTAAATGTTCTTTGTTTGTTTTTTTCTGATAAAGAAAATTTAAGAATTACATTCAGTTCACAGGCAGAAACATCAGATCTTTTTTGAATGACATAAAATCAGATATTGCCATATTTTTTTATATTAAATATATATATATATATATATATACACACTTTTCATATATATATATATACATATATATACTTTTCATATATATATATATACATATATATATATATACTTTTCATATATATATATATATATATATACTTTTCATATATATACTTTTCATATATATATATATATATACACACACTTTTCATATATATATATATATACATATATATACTTTTCATATATATATATATACATATATATATATACTTTTCATATATATATATATACTTTTCATATATATATATATATACATATATATATTCATATATATATACTTTTCATATATATATATACATACATACTTTTCATATATATATATACATACATACTTTTCATATATATATATATATACATACTTTTCTTATATATATATATATATATATATATATACATACTTTTCATATATATATATATACATGCTTTTCATATATATATATATACATACTTTTCATATATATATATATATACATACTTTTCATATATATATATATATATATATATACTTTTCATATATATATACTTTTCATATATATATATATATACTTTTCATATATATATATATATATATACTTTTCATATATATATATACTTTTCATATATATATATACTTTTCATATATATATATATATACTTTTCATATATATATATATATACTTTTCATATATATATATATATATACTTTTCATATATATATATATACTTTTCATATATATATATATACTTTTCATATATATATATATATACTTTTCATATATATATATATATATATATACTTTTCATATATATATATATATATACTTTTCATATATATATATATATATATACACTTTTCATATATATATATATATATACTTTTCATATATATATATATATATATATACTTTTCATATATATATATATATATATACTTTTCATATATATATATATATATATACTTTTCATATATATATATATATATATATACATACTTTTCATATATATATATATATACACTTTTCATATATATATACTTTTCATATATATATATATATATATATACTTTTCATATATATATATATATATATATATACTTTTCATATATATATATATATATATACTTTTCATATATATATATATATATACTTTTCATATATATATATATATATATTTTTCATATATATATATATATATATACTTTTCATATATATATATATATATATACTTTTCATATATATATATATATATACTTTTCATATATATATATATATATATATACTTTTCATATATATATATATATATACTTTTCATATATATATATATATATACTTTTCATATATATATATATATATACTTTTCATATATATATATATATATATACTTTTCATATATATATACTTTTCATATATATATATATATATATTTCATATATATATATATATATATATATACTTTTCATATATATATATATATATTTATACATATATACATATATATACTTTTTATATATATATATATATATATATATATATATATATATATATACATATATACATACACACACACTTTATATATATATATATATACACACACACACTGTTTTTATATATATATATATATATATATATATATATACACACACACACTGTTTTTATATATATATATATATATATATATATACACACACACACTGTTTTTTTATATATATATATATATATATATATATATATATATATAGATAGATAGATAAATAGAGAAATTTGAACAGAGTGAGATAGATAAACAAGCTGTGATAATGATATATGAATAGATATGATATAAAGATAATTCAGCGAGATAGATTAAGAAAGATGTTCATTTAAAGGTCCTTGATTCACTCAAGATAGAGGATTACTGTTAAAATGGTTATGATAAATGTGCTGTGTGATATGAAAAGGTGATAGGAAGTGGAAATTATGAGGATAAGAAGGATAGACAACAACTGTCCCTTGACTTGAAGAGGCTAAGATTGTTTCATAAAGTAGCTGTTTTGGGGGGAAAGTTTATTATTTATTGTATAAAAAATACAAAGGTGGATTAATTTAATAAATAATTTTTTAAATAAAAATAAAAATTTATTTTGCATTTACTGGCATGTTAAACAAAAAATATATATAGTTAATAGTCTTGATAAACACTTTGGTGTTCATCATGTTTCATTTGACAAATATCGATCCATATATAACAAAATAATGAGATTTTGTTGCAAATTAGAATGATGTGTGGATGAGAGGTGGGGGAAATCTGTGTTGGGATAATTAAGAGGGGCTCTTGTATTATTTTGCACCGTAACCCAGAAGTTAAATCGCCTAATGACAAATGTAAAGAAAGCAGTGTTGGAGGAGGAACATAAAATCAAATGCGTCAAACATTGTGATGTTGATTAGAAACAAAAACGCAAAGAATAGACAGAAAATGGCGAAGTATCTTAATAAGGACTTGTGCGTCTGTGAAAATGGGTGGTTATTTCGTACAACATTATGCACACTGAGGTTATTGTCTAATCCTTGAATAGCTGATTTCTCCCTACATGAACAAGGTTTTTGGAAGTGATGCTTATCATCTGACGGGGTCCCTTTCAATTGCCATACAAAAGCAACCATTGTTGTTGTCTATCCCAAATTGTTCTCGGCGTCAATTTCAACTGTGTTTTGTTAGCCGAGCTGCAAAATTAGTCGCACCTGCCAATACAACTCTTCATTTTATTTTATTTCTTAATTTTCTTTTCGCTAAAAGCTTCTTGTTTTGTTGGATTTGTTTTACCTGTTTGTGTGTTGTCGACAGCACATGCTTTGAAAGGCAAGCCTCATAGCCAATTTACTACCTGTCTTTATTTCAATATTGATGCCTTTTTATCACCTCCACATATTCTCTGTTACCTGTAATTAACCAAACCAAATGATTGCAACTATTCAACTAGAAGTCTACAATGTAAGCCTAATGAACGATGCCTAAAGATTGTTGGGTTTTTTGATCTACCTGTTTAGAATTTTGTGTTTCCTTGTTAAGTCATTGAAAGAAAAAAACTGCTTCTTCAGTCAGTAACTACAGAAGCGAAAAATAGAATATTTGGCATTATTCAAAGACTTCAGCTTACAGGAATTAAATTAGCAGAAAATCTGAAGATCTATAGAAAAACTGATATATTTAAAGCCTTATCCTGTAAAATAACTACCGTATATACTCATGTATAATGTGTGTTTTTTTTTACACAAAAATAGGGGGTCATACTATACACAGGTATTTTTTGAATATGTTAAAAATCATGCATTTTCAGAGAACTAAACAAAATAGAATGAATGAAAACAAAAGTACAGTATCTAAATCTTTGTATCAGATATTTTATGGTAAATGGTTTCTCTCACCATTTTGCTGTAGTTTTGTACAAAAAAGAATAAAGGCCATTTATTTACTATAAAATATGTCCAGGAAGGTACTCTCTACTTCAGTAGGCCTACTAATATTGCTCAGAAATTAACGTCATATTTTACATAAGATATATGAAAACAACCAGTTTTTTAACAAAAAAATTCAGTGTCTGCACTATGCATGAAGTGGTCTTATACACAATTATATAAAGTAAGTAATATCAAAAAATTAATCTGTTTTATATAAAAACTTATTTGATATTGCAGAAATAATGTATTTTCATAGCATTAAAAATTTGGAAACTGACAAAGTAACATGTAATATATTAAATATTTGAGCCAATAAATATTTTTCTCTAGACATTTCATTTTATGATTCAAAAATGTACTGGATATAATTTTAAAATAGATAGTTTTATTTCCTTTTATAAATGGAATCTATTTTCCCATTTAGGAAAAGCTATAAATATTAAGATGGTTTCAGGAACAGACTTTTGCACGAAATACCAATATTTTCAATATGAGAAATGTTTTACTTCAGATTGCTGAAAACTCCAAAAATGTGCATTTATTTCTAACATCTTTAAACACACACACATATATATATATTATTAATGCATATTTAGACAGCAACCTTTCTTTTAAACATCTTTCATTAAATGACAGACAAGGAAAATTTTGTTAATTTTTTATTTAGTTTTTCTGGCATTCTTATATTTTTCTGTTTAGTGTGTGTAAGATATTATATATCTTCTGCTTGCTTACACCTCTGACAAAAATTTTTTTAAAATAAGCTTTGACACATTTTAGAGTTAGAAAAACCTGTTAATGTTTTCCAATCATTTTTCTAGAATATTAACTCTTGTAATATTTTACAGAGCAATTTCTTTTATATAACATTGTAACTTAATATTTTTTAACTAAATCTACTACTACTTATCGGCAGCAGTGGCTCTATCTCATAGTCAAGAATTTAATGATCGCTTCCTTTATAATGATACTGTAGATGACTAAATTCATCACAATCATGCAATTTCAGGACTAGAAGCTTCTAGTTTCACCAAAACCTGCTCTTGTCATTCATTACTTAACATTATTTGGCTTTGCAAGATTTGGTTGGAGGTGAAAAAAAACAGACTACAAGAAAGTGCCAATGGCATGAATTTTTTTAAAGGTGGACCTTGTTATGCTAGGAATTGACACACTCACTTCATTTCATTATGTACTTCTGCAGCACATATGAAATGAGAATATAGTTATGAAACTTCAATGTACTGCTGCTAACTCTGTTATAATTTTGAGCAGCACCTGCTGTAGAATGTCAGTCATGTGTAGCCCTCTAGATCCACTGGTTCAACACACAGTAACATGAAGACAGAAAATATCATGATGCACTCTGTAGGCAAGTGGTTAAAGTATGTTAATCTAATGACAGTTTCTACTGCAAAGGATGATGCAGAACTCAATCCTGACAGAGGGCATATTTTCTTAATATAATATACCAGTAGATGAAATATAATACTATTTAAACCATGGTTCCCAACATGGGTCACATGATCCAAGTGGGTAGGATTCAAGAATGATTAATTAACAGTGATTTTTATTGTACTGAGTCTGAGTGTGAATTAATAGATATGATGCATAGACAGTATGCATGCACATGTGTAATTACATATGTACTGTGTATATATATATATATATATATATATATATATATATATATATATATATCTCTACACAGTACATATGTAATTACACATGTGCATATTTACATATTTACCACTAATATTATACATATATATATATATAAATATAATATCAGTGGCAAATATACACATACATATGCAAAATATATAAATGCATACACATACATATATATTTTTTGGAATGAAAAAAATTCCAAGAGGATAGTGACCATGGAGTATTAGTGTTTAAGCCTTTTTATTATATATATATATATATATATATATATATATATATACATTAAGAAATGGACAAAGTCCGACAATTTATTTATTAAAGACATTTTTATGTTTAACATTATTTTTATAGATAAATTTTTTAATAAATAAAATCCATTATTTCTTTTGAGAATTCTTTAGAATTGCTTTGGTTAAATTTTGGATAAAAATTGAGCAGTTATGACTGTTGAAAATTCTAGTGAGTAAAATGTGCTTTTAAGGTAAAATAGACCCAAGCTTTCTACAATACTCTTTGTGGCTGAGTTGTTAAAGTACATAGGATCTAATGAGGATTTCTCCTGCAAAGAGGAGATGTGTGTTTGAATCTTGCCAGAGGGTGGATTTGCTTTAATAAGATTTCTCAAATGTTTAGGCAAGTAGACAAAATACAATACTGTTGTTATATATATATATATATATATATATATATATATATATATATATAATAAATAAATATATTTTATATATATATATATATATATATATAAATAAATAAATAATATATTATATATATAAATATTATATTATATATATATATATATATATATAAATAAATAAATAATATATTATATATATAAATATTATATTATATATATATAAATAAATAAATAATATATTATATATATAAATATTATATTATATATATATAAATAAATAAATAATATATTATATATATAAATATTATATTATATATATATATATATATATATATATATATATAAATAAATAAATAATATATTATATATATAAATATTATATTATATATATATATAAATAAATAAATAATATATTATATATATAAATATTATATTATATATATATATATATATATATATATATATATATAAATAAATAAATAATATATTATATATAAATAATATATATATATATAAATTATATATAATATATATATATATAAATAATATATAATATATATATAATATATATATATATAATATATTAGGTTGGTGCAAAAATAATGATGTAATAATGTCGTTTTTTGACGTTAAAAAATATGTCAAAAAACAACATTATTACATCATTATTTTTGCACCAACCTAATATATATATATATATATATATATATATATATATATATATATAATGCTGGACTCTCATGTTATTTTTGATGTATGAAGGTCAAGCAACTCAGTTCCTAGGAACTGACAGCCAGAAACCTGCACAGATAATTTGATTATAATGGTGAAGACTTTTTGTAGAACCAACCACACTTTCTGAAGACCCGAATACAGACACCTGGTTCATCACATGCCACAAGCTTCCCAACCAACCCTTCAGCAGGTTTTGAATTCAGAGTTGTCCTTTTTCTGAACCAGTTCCTAACCAAGGCTATAGAACCCAGTCTATCCTGGTATTTACCCATAGCAGAGGGTTAAGAAGAGAATTCATACCTTTCTTAAGGGTATTAGCATATAAGTGAATGTAATGAATTCAGACTCAGCTATCTAATTCCCCAATTCAATCCACTATCCATTAATCCACATACACACACAACATATATATATATATATATAATATAAATATATTCATATATAAATATAATATAAAAATATATTGTTGTTAAGAATTTTTTGTATATTATATTTTGTTTATGCTATAAGTAATATTTGTTTCAAAACAGATTAATTAAACTTTAAATTTGCTAATTTTACTCAAATAATCTGTTGGAAATATAGATTTTATTTGCGGAAGACTTTTAAACTTGATAATTTTGTTTTTTTTACAAATTTCTTAAAATTAAGAAAATGGCTGCTTTTAAGAAAATTTTCTTAAATCACCTGAAAAGTTGAGATTCCAATCTATATAATTTTTATTTAAAATACACCCGAATATTTTACTTACTGCAAATATTAGGTTGATGCAAAAATAATGACGTAATAATGTCGTTTTTTGACGTTAAAAAATACGTCAAAAAACGACATTATTACGTCATTATTTTTGCACCAACCTAATAGTAAACTTAAATCATTTAGCTTTCAATTAAAGCTAAAAAAAAATCTTCAAGAATGCTTTTTCATTTTTAAAAATTAATTTCAAAACTTAGGTATCAAAATGTCAGTATGCTATATTTATGGGCTAAAGTGTTCAATATCTGGGATTGAGCATATGTAAATATAAAAGTGGACATTGAAGGCCAGATGATTGCATTTACGATGAGACAGACTGTCACCTCTGAGTTGACTTCAATGTTCCACTTTATATATGTCTAGAAGATACTATATAACTGATGTAGCAACTACTCTAAGTCCTTCTTGGACAACAGAAGCAAACATATGACAGGGATATCCAAATTCCAGAGAGATATCAGTGGCATGTGGAAACAGGGTGTGCCCACAAGTGTTCTAAGAATAGGACTGTTAATGATTAATAAAGAGAGTAACCCCCAGTGAAGAAGAGCCTTTCATTAAATCTGAATTCCAATTCAACTCTGGTGACATTCAATACCTCAATCAATGAACTGCACAGCATACACTGCACTCCATGTGATTTCATAGTTGTTGACCAACAAAGGAACCATTATTCACATCATAGCATTAGTTACTATCTCTCATCAGAGAACATTGTCATTGGACCACAGAACAATGGCTTTGTTTTAAGGAAACTGCATGAGGCTCTGGATCCAGCTTGTCAACAAAGTGTTGTGCAAGCTGGTGATGTCGCTTTAATTATGTTAGGTGTATTTTATCATATTTCAAAAAGATTACACATAAAACCAGAGTTTTAATTGGCAGGTATGAGATGCATAGAATTTTTTTTTAAATTATTTCACCCCAAGCAAGATAATAAAGCCACTAAGATGCAAAGGGTTACAAAGTGAGAGAGAATATGAGGAAAAAAAGCACTATTAAGTAGAGAGAACAATAAAAGAACAGGAATTAAAAAGATAATAACTGACATTGCATTTAATTTTTTTAAAATCAAAGTTGACTGGAAAGCAAGAAGACAGAAGAGAGTTTTTTTGTTTTTTACAGAGGATCTGTGTTCATGTGTTTTTATATGCATTTTTGAGTGTATATTTATTCCAATCCATTTTGTCACTTTTGTTGGATCCTGAGAGTAGCATGCTGGATAATGTTCCTGCTTCCGAATGAAAACAACAATGACTGCAGCAAGAACAATTCTAATAACAACCATGAGGCAACAAAAGATGAGGAGTGCACACAAACTGTCCATCAACTTCATAACACATATCTAGAATACAAACTATATATATATATATATATATATATATATATATATATATATATATATATATATATACTAGCAGTATAACCTATCTTCAAGCGGGTGTTCCATTACTGGGAATTTTTGCTGTTAAATTGGAGCAGTTTAAGTTTAAAGTCAGCCCATCCAAAAATCAATATTAGTAATAACAATTGGGTGCAACTGAGGTACAACCCCAAAAGGAGGGTTAACAATTTGAATGGGGAGTGGCCCTGAAAAGTGCTGTTTTTGCATTTTTCAATCTTGCAAGAACCTCTCCATCGACTGTCATAATATAATTTTTTTTTATAATTCTAATAATCTTTTGTGTTTGATTTCAACTCTTTAAATTGACTGTATGCTGTTTTTTACAGACATTAATTTTGTCTTTGATTTTTGCACATTCAAGGTGAATTTTCCAGCCAATTTGGACTCAAAACCGGCATTGAAGAATTATCTATCAAACAAAAAAAAATTTCAACAAA
Organism: Acanthosepion lycidas; assembly: GCA_963932145.1. Lineage (NCBI taxonomy): Eukaryota > Metazoa > Mollusca > Cephalopoda > Sepiida > Sepiidae > Acanthosepion > Acanthosepion lycidas. Next base: position 28,665,624 of record OZ010575.1, read on the forward strand.
ATCGGATGAAAACTGTGGAAATGCATAAACAACATCTGATCGCACACACACACACATTTTGAGAATTATATATATATATCACTTTAAATTTTATTTTCAGTAGATACTCATATTTGAGTAGAAACTGTTTATTTTTAACAGTATTTTGTGTACTGGCCTGAATATTCAGCAAATGTTAAAAGAAAAATGTGCCCGCCAGGAGGATTTGAACCTTTGTCACTCATTGCAGGAGAAGCTGTCATTACATCCAATGTGCTTTAACCAACTTGCCTATAAAGAATGTCATGATTAATCATAGCTGTATATTTCTTTTAAGCATATCTCTCTTGTTCTGATTCCCGAAAATTGATAACTGCTCAGTTTCATATCTGACATGTAACCAAATAATACATTTTATTTATTACTTCCACATATTTTTTATCACTTTAAATGTTTTTTTAGTGAATACTCAGATTTGATATTATATTTGAAAATTCAGGCCAGTAGATGAAATAGTGATAAAAATATATCTGATTAATAAATAAAAATTCATTATTTCTCTCTCTCTCTATCTATATATATATATATATATACACACACACACACAGAGTCATCCACAGACAGACTGTGTTGCTGTATCCCAGCTCCTCAGTGTGGCTAGTCAATACTCTCACACACACACACACACACACACACAGGGTGCGATGGATAAATTGTCATCTAAATTATGCTAAAATGAAAATGACATCTCATTTTAAAACATATTTACAAAAATTACACAAAATAACTTGAAATACTAATGTGTAAATTTATTCAATAAAATCACCACTGGTTTCAAGCACAGCCTCCAGACAACTTTGGAATCTCCTGAATCTCTTCTGGATGGTCTTCTTGTTTAAGTTGGTGAATGCTGCCATAGTCCTTGCCTTCAGTTCGTCTTTGGTATTACAAGGAGTTTTGTTGGTCTCTTGCTCAACTGCACCCCTTACATAACAATCAAGTGGGGGTGCAGTCTGGGGAGTTAGATGGCCAAAGTTTGTAAAGGTATTTTTGATACATCCTGTATATGTATATAATTATATTTTACTTAACTTCAATTGAAATTATAGAGTCCCAAACTCCATGTTGCAGTTAATTTGTGATTAGCATAATCTTTTCAATGGCTCTATATATATAGTATGTGCTCCACCATGGTTACAAAACGGTTTTGAATTCAGAATTGCCCTTTTTCTAGACTGGTTGTCAATTACAGCTAAAGTTCCTAGTCTGTTCTGCTGTTTAACCTATATTTAAAGGTGAGAAGAGATGCATTGATACATTTCCCAGAGGTATATGTGCAAAAGAATTTAGGCATGTCTCACAGATTTCTTTTTCTCAACCACTAATAATTATGCTACCTGGTTGTATATTAGTAGACAGATAAAAGCATTGGTTAAATAGGTCTAGAATTCATGAGTTCAGTCTTGGGTTGGGCATTACAAAAAATCATATATACTCTGGTTCAATGGAAGGCACAAACAACATTACAAGGCCATATTAATTCAGAAGAATTAACTATGATTTCCCTTAACATTGACAGTAGAATGAGAATAATCTATTCCTGTTGATTGAATAAAGGGTTGCAACAGTCTGTCCTGCTATTTAACCCATAGTTAGGAGCAGGGTCAGTGTCTATTACCTCAGACCCCCATCTGGACTGAGGGCATTGCAAGCCTGATTGGGGGCCCCAGGCAGTGCTTTGTGATGCCAGCCATTTTATCAATATTTGCTTTTTTCTACCTACATTTATATATGTTAGAAATTAAGCTGAGCATAACTATTAATATCATTTTGAAGTCTTTTTTTTTCGTCTAAATCTATGAATTTGTTTTGCTCATGCTAAGTCTCAAAAAACACTATATAAAATTCACCAATTTTTATCTATAATGTTGAATGTTATTTAACATTTAAACAAGAAAAATCTCAAGTTGATGTTAAAAATTGCACTAAAACATTGATTTATTTAGGATGGAATGATCTATTATGACATGTCACTAATTTGTATTTAGATACATTGTATTTATTTTCAATTTTTCAATTTGAATTGTTCACCTATGTTGCCTATGATCCATTATTTTACATAATTCGGATACAGTCAGATTCATATTTTATATGAATACTACCTTATGAAAATTGAGATGTAGTAGTGTTGGAATGAGTGGACAGACCCTTGCACCAGTACTGACTGGGAGGAGGAAATAAATCATATCTTTCTCCAGATTATTTGTGCATGTATACATTTCTAAAGTATACTTATGGATATTATTATTTTACATCAAATCATCCTCATTCCATTTGTATTCCTTTGATAATGAGGAAGTTCAACATCACAAGAACAAATTAATTCAGAAGAATTAACTGATATGATTTCCATTAACATTGACAGCAGAAGGAAGAATCTACTCCTGTTGATTGAATAAAGTGTTACGTGTCAATATTCCAGAAGGTTACTAACTACAACAGAAACCTCAAGATGTATCAAGTACAAAAAGTGAAATGTTGTGACTATGATAATCCTGAAGATGCTTGTCAGTGTAAATTAGTGTATGAAATTTTTTTTTAGTGAAACCAATTTATTCTTGAATGTTCCACTTTATATATGGCTAGAAGATACTATATTCTGGTCAGTACACAGACTTCAAGTTCCCACATAGATCATAGCAAATGTTTTTAAAGTTACAGATATACATGCACAGACAGGTCCATTTTTGCATTGTAGCTATGTAATCTTTGGAAGTTGAAGACTAAAGTGAAATTTTGTTTCTTGGCTTAACAAATTGCAGCAAGATAACATGTCAAGGGCTTATTGCTTTTTTTTCAATTTATTTTAATTATTTTTCAGGGATTGATTACATTATTTTAATTAGATCTCAACTTCACTTAATTAGCATTTATTGTCTAAGACACGTTTCTGCAGATCACTGATGACATGTAATAAAAAAAAAGCTGAACAGTGATTCTGAAGGAAGTGCGTGCACATGTCCATTTGTCTGCCCATCAAATGGAAAAGTGAAATATTTGAAAAACAATGAAAGGAAGGAATGAAGAAAGAATTGATGCTGAAAGGGGAGTTGTAATAAATAAAATAAAACTGTATATATTTAACAAAAAGTGAGTAGAGCAAAAAAAATATATAAGAGATTTTTCTGTCTTTGATTGTAACATGTTAACGACGAAACTCTTTTATTGTATCTTCCACTTTCAGATTAAATTTCTTTTTGTTTTTTTGGTGGGAGGTTGTTGCTGAATTACAATCCCTTATTGCAATTATTTCGGAAGCAATACATGTAGGCAGAACACAGTTAGGGCAAATTACAAAACATTATCATGTGCAAATATAGATACACATTCAAATAAATACTCTCCCTGCACTATATATATATAAAAGCAAATAAAGATACACATTTAAATACTCTCCCTATATAATAAATATATATATATATATATATATATATATATATAAGCAAATATAGATACACATTTAAATACTCTCCCTACATAATAAATATATATATATATATATGTGTGTGTGTGTGTGTATGTATATATATATATATATATATATATATATATATAAGCAAATATAGATACACATTTAAATACTCTCTCTACATAATATATATATATATATAATATTATTATAATATTTTTATTATAATAAATTACAATAAAAACATTTTACATCACTACACAAAAATTTTCATGTTTCAATACAAAGATCATACTTCTTCTAGATAACTACAGATAAAAATGATTTATTAGGGAAATTTAAAAACAAATCTTTACCTCTTTTCGTAAGTGGGGGGCATAAGATCAGAATTAAAAGTATACTTATGGGTATAACTAGAATAAACAATATACGTCAGGTCTATGCTTAAATATAAAAATAAGATCAGATGGTGTAGGTGGGTGGGTTATTTTTACATATCAAGAAAACTGATGCTTACATTGATACTAGGGAACAATTTCAGCGACAGATGTATTATTTGTGTATCCAAGTATGGTTTGCCAATTTATTAAAGTAAACATAAATTTATCAGAAACATATTTTTTTTTAAAGAAAACAAAAAATTAAAAAAAATTTTTTTAATATACACAGGAAGCTTCTTAAAGGAGCTAATTATTAAAATTAAAAACGTGGAAACAACTATATAGGTTGTTAATTATACTGAATAGACGGTAAAACATGGCAAAATTATAGTCGAATAAATCAAATGTAGGGTGGACCTTTATATACTAATAAAATATTTGCTATACAATTAAAATATGTAATTATTTATGAAAAATATTTTTTTAACTATATTTTAAGGTAAAAGGTAGGCAAGGGTAGAATAGCACCATTAATTCATTTAAAATTATATCAATTTATACAAATAGTACTTAACCATGCCAACATTATGATACACTGATATAATTTTAAGTTAGATTTGATTAACAGTTAGTATACAATCAGCACTTGAAGATTGTGTTTAGCATGAAACTCTGAGTGGTGCAAATGGAACAGTGTGGGATATGTATATTCATTGATATATATACTTTATAGCTCTGTTATATAAGATTGAGCAGTGTTTCTATAACACCAGCACATTGTGTGCAATTCATATATTTTTTATATATGTATGTATGTATAACACATTAAAAAAATTTTTTTTCCCAAATTTAAACTACCCAGTGTCTCTTGTTCATGACCATGTGTACTCACATCAACGTAAATAAACCTAGTCTGATGAATTCCTAAGCGATGTAATGTGTGACACAAAAATCTTTTCCACTTTTTCATACATCTTTCTTACAAAACTATTCTTGAAATATAAAAATTTATATATAGTCATCTTATATATATATATATATATATATATATATATATATATATACACACACAATTGGAATTAAGATACCTTTAGTTAATGACCATTTGAGTGTCAGGAAAAGAGAACAGAGCAGTCTTTTGTGAGTCAGTTTCAACATATTTCAAATTCTATGTTATGTTAATAGGACTCGCCTGGATTATGCCAATGGATTACTATCCACATATATATATATATATATATATATATATATATATATACATCTTTGTTGTTTATCCTATCATTGTCAGATTCCAGTCTGTATTTGATCCCAATATATATATATGTGTGTGTGTGTGTATATGTATGTATGCAGTAGGTTGATGAAAGAAATTCGAAAAGGTAGAATACGAATAATAAATACAACTTTAGTATAAAGTTGTAAGTCAAAATATCAAGGAATTTTAATAGATTGCACAAACTGAATGTAAAATGTACTTTTACTGGAATGCCTTTGTTAAAAATAATCACACACTTACCTGAGGTGACAATTTTGAAGAAAAGTAAATGCTACATAAGTCATAATTTATGGTCAAATTCCTTTTAGAAAATCTATATATAATATCAGATTGCTCTGCTTATTTAGGTATTGAGATTTCATTTCTTATTATATGCTGTTATCTTTTGAGAGTGTAAAATATATTTTATATGCCTATTGCCATATAAAAATTGTATTTACATTAAATATCATATCACTTATATATTTTTGCTTACATACATATATCTTTGTCCATTTTTATGCTCATTTTGATGTATATATTTTTGGCATATATGATATAATTTTCAGGTACTGGGATTTTTTTATCCATACTTTAACTCTACCATGAGACACTTGTAAATTTAACCAGAATTTTTTATCAAATATGGATAAGGAAAGGAAAAGCATAGCATTACATGTTTTGTTCAAAACACACATATGGCTTTTCATGACATACAGACACACACATATAATATATACAGTTCATTCTTCCCAACTTCTCATAATTACAAATAAAACTGTAGACAAAATTATTGGCCCTTTTGCATCAATAATTAATTGAATAACCTTTATTTTTGAGTATTGCCTTTAATCATTTTTGATAATTCCTTACAAGATCACTACATGCACTGTTAGGTATTTTGCTATTTTTCCTTGACAATAACATCTAGTTCCTCCAAATTAGAAGGATTTCTTTCTCTTACTTTTTTCTTCAAATATTTCCATAAATTTTCAGTGGGGTTTAATTCAGGACTTTGTGCAGGGCATGCCAATACCTTAATTTTTTAAGTATTTTGCAACAAATCATGATAGAATGTCATGTTAGAATGACCTGATGACAGCTTTTGGTGCACTTTGTTTTATATTATTTTTTTAAGAATAGCCAAATATTGCTCTTTATCCATAATATCCTGTACTCTCACTAGTTCTCCTGGTTCAGAAGCAGCAAAACATCTGCAGAGCAGAATGCACCCACCACAAGCTTTGTGAGCTTCATTCCCTTTCTTCTATATATAATGGGAGTTCAAGTGACCAAATAATTTTAGGCTGGTTTCATTTGACCATAAAACAGAGTTCAATGTTCTAGATAGTTTCTGGCATGAGCTAATCTGCATTTTAGGTGTTTAGCCTTAAGCAAGGTAGTTCTCTTTGGGCAACAAGCTCTGAGTCCAGCTCAATGAAAGCATGTAGTGACTATCTTTGTCGATACATTCAACCCTGATGTCTTTACATAATTGACAATGTCTTTTGTCATTAAGTGAGGTTTCTTCAAAACATCTCTAACATTTTTCCTTTCCATTCTTTCTGAAATTAACTGTTTTCTGCCAGTCCTTAATCTATTCTCAACACAATGAGTCTCATACTTCTTGATAATGCTACAAATTCTCAATCTAGGAACATTTAAATGCTTGGAAAATGTTTTATATCCACCACCTTGTTTGCATACATCAACTAATTTCATTTGGAGCTTCTTGTCAAGATCAGCTGTCTTCATCATGGTTGCAGAACGAATGAGTTATCACGGTACATGGTACTCATACATTGTCTTCTTCATTACCTTTAGAATGTCATAGAATCAGGTCAGTACAATTTTATTTTCAAAGGATGTTTGTATTAAATGTTAAATTAAGAAAAACATTACAATTGCTACAGAGCAATATTATTTTGTAATTACCATAAGGGGGTGGAAGAATAATTTTGGACTGCCCTTTTAGAAAAATCTATAATTATGAATATAACAGATATATGGTAACAACTATTTATGATAAAATCAGTAAGTATTAGGTTGGTGCAAAAATAATGTCGTTTTCTCACATAGTAACATATGTGAGAAAACGACATTATTTTTGCACCAACCTAATACTTGGAAATATTCACATTTCCTTAGAAAATATGCAAATATTCAGTGTGGATAAATAATTCTTTTCACAACTGTGTATTTTGGTCCCGGCCTGAAGCAATTGGATGTCTAGCCACACTGATGAGCCGTGAAACAGCTAAACTGTCTGTGGATGACAATATTAGCTCTTGATAAAGTAATTTAATCATTTGGGCACTGTGAGGAGTAAGGAACGAATTTGTAAGCAGTCACTATTACTGCTGATAATGCAAAACTCTCCTAGCAAGGATTGAGTTCTGAGTGACTGGTGTGTTTATGAAAAAATAAATACACAAAAATTCTCCTTTCTTTCTGCCAAGCATCAATGGCCTAGGGGTTAGAATCTTTGACACCAAATCAGTTGGGTTTCAATCCTGGCCTGAAGCAATCGGATGTCTAGCCACACTGATGAGTTGTGAAACAATGAAACAATCTGTCTGTGGATGACCTTATATATATGTATACAAACAGAAATTTATGTAACTATATATATATATATATATATATATATATATATATTTAAAAATGCAGGAAGGCATTCTTTCTTTAGAGATCCCTTTTTGATCAATACATCACAGAAGAATACCTTTGTAAATTTGATTGACAATGAAAACAATTTATATTGCAATAAAATATAAGGAGATTGTATTTTAGTTGTGATTCCTTTTTTCTCATTTTTATATTTTCTTCTCACAGTGCATAAATATATATATATATATATATATATATATATATATATATAGTGTGTATGTGTGTTATGTATTCTTAAATAAACATTGTATGCATTGGTAACCATATACTATGTCACTTGTAGTAAACATTTGAAATTTGTAAACAATTATTCTCCTTTGAAAATCTGTACCTCTGATATGCAAAATTTAATTTAGAGTAATCTCTTTACACAATAAAATGATATGAAACTTCTAGAAGAAATATAAAGTAAATTTGCAAAATCACTAAAGTCAGGAAGTACATTTAACATCCAACAGTCAGTAGCAGATGCTGATTCAAAGAATGCAAGAATTTTATGGCAGAGCTTGTAAACCAAGAAGAATTCAAATGAACTGTGTTTAAAATTTTAAGTTAATACTTTATGTTACTGCTTCTGATTTATATATTATGATTCATTTTTGTCTAAGCTTATAACAATTTCATTTGCTTACCCTAGTACATTTCTAGAACACACCAATTATATATATATATATATATATATATATATATATATATATGTGTGTGTGTGTGTGTGTGTGTGTGTGTGTTGTGTGTGTGTGTATTTCTTTAAATATTTTTATGGCAACTGCTCTGACAAGCTTTTTTCCTTGGTGCCCTGACTGCATGAATTTAAGCATGCTACTAGATTGGCATCTCAGTCCCACCCATTTACTGTTGAAATAGCTAAATGCTACCACCACTTCTACACCAACAATTTCTTTTCTCAAACTTCCCAGCTGTAGAACTCCCTTCTGTTTACTTGCTTCCCTGACAAATACAATCTTCAAAAATTTAAATGCAACATCAATTGCCATCTTCTATCTTCTTGAATCCTGTTCAGCTTTTGTCCTTAATCCTCCCTATACCCAGTTTTTCTCTCACTTTCACTCCCTGCAACCCCCTGTATAATAGTGGCATTCCCACCTTGCTTGGGGTGAAATGATTAAAAAACAAAAAATATATATATTAGTCTGGGAATTGACAATGTGTAGCTAAATTTTTCTGTGGTCTAAGTTGTTCCTATTATACTTAAGGCCTCAAAGGGTCACTACAACCCTTTGAGGCCTTAAATGCTTATCCCAGTGTATTTTCCATTTTCTAAAACAGTCTGCATTGTT
>OZ010575.1:28679674-28714887 GCA_963932145.1 Acanthosepion lycidas
GCATTTGGGAAAAGTGCATTTTATATGCAGTCAGATATGGTTGGTCCATATATATATATGTGTGTGTGTGTGTGTAGAGTTAATGTGAGAAAATATTGACTTTCTCACATTATGTTGATTTTTGTTTGCCTACTATTCTACTAACATATATATATATATATATATATATATATATATATATATATATACAAACAAAATTTTGAAGTAGTTTCCATGTCCAGAAAAGATGAATGGGGATCAAATTTCACAAGCTTAAGAAAAACAAAATATCCCCCAAAATGGGTGTCTGTTTCAAACATGTGTATCCACTAAAAATAACATTTGAAATAATAAAAGTATCATATATATATATATATATATAACAATCATATATATAACATAATCATCAAGAAAAAAATGAGTTAAGAATAATGTTTTATTAAGGTTGAATGATAAGTCTTCTACAGCCAGACATTGCTTATCGTGAAAATAAACACCCATTATTTATTTATATATATATATATATATATATATATATATATATATATATTTACAAGAGGATAAAATCCAGGTAGAGCTCTATGTACATGACAGAGTAAGAATTTAATATAAAAAACTCAAACACTAATATTGCTATATATAATAAGGTTATAATTTATTACATTGAAATCATGATCCAATTCATAAATTATAACCATGGAATATTAGTGTTTGAGCCTTTCATATATATATATATATATATATATATATATATACAATATTATTGCTTGAATCAATCATCTATAAAAGTGACATTTTGGTGGAGAAATAAAACACTGGTAATAGTTTACATTAAAACATTAAATATACAGACACTCACCTTTAAACAGAAACATATTTGAACATACTTTTAGTAATATATAATGGTAATATTAGCTTTTTCCTTATAAGGAAATATTCAGCATTCATTGACTGAGCAGCCAGTGCTACTTTTGTCTGAAATTCATCAAATCCTTCAACTGAAACTGTTTTTCAAGAAAACAGGTTTCTCGAGTCCAGTATCTGGTATTGTTCCTTTTTCTTTTTTGTTTTGGAGTCTTTCTTCCTAACCTTTTATTTTGAAGTAGTGCAAAGGATTAATATCTCAGTTATATTCAAATTACTTGTGATATCCATTTTAATTATTGTTGTTATTGAAAGTCCTCAAGTGATGTTTCTGTTATTTGATAACGTTCTTTGTGATTTTGTATTGTCAGTCCATGAGGTCTGAGAAAGAATGGTCCACTCTAAGGCCATATTTGCTCAAAACCACCTTTAACCATTAATCTGAGAAAGCTGTTGTATACAGCTGACAATTTAGATATTTCTAAACAAGTTTGGCACCAAACATGACATCAAGATGAAACTCTAGATCTGACAAGACAAAAGAACATGACATGAGTTTTTAGGTTAATGTTTTGTTTGTTTGTTTAATGGCATATCAACTCCTTATGGGTCATTTAATGCTGAAATCTAATTTTCCTGGGAACATGAGTATTTTTTTTTCTTTTACAAAAATCTGTTGTTGATAAATATCTTTTAATCTATTGCTGGTATCTTTTACTAAGATATTTTATACTTTATTTTTATACTTTTAGTTTTTTGACCCAAGTTTAGGGATTCACTATTTGCCCATAGCTGGGACCCTAGCAGGTACTACCACCCTGGGTCAGGACAGATCTGGGAACAAGAGCAATTAAGAGGTAGTTCCACACTCCTCAAATCCTCCAGATCAGAGGCTTTGCTGCCAGTTGTAGTTTATTGTCATACCCAGGATGAGGTTAATGTTTTAGCTTTGTAGCAATTTGTGCAAAACCACCCATTGCACAACCTGTACTCTCCTATACTAAATTTTAATATTTTCTAATTCCACATTTTGAATTTTTAGGATTCAGGGTATGTGGTATCTTCTTTATGTGTCATGTCCTCTCAGGATGTTGGTGATCATTGTTTTCTACAGTTTCCTGTCCTTTGTAGCTCTCATTAAATTTTGTCTTTTTATTATTATTTCTCCACTATCCATTTATTCAAGTATGTTATGCATTGTTTTCCCCTATCCCTCTTAACTTCAATCCATCCTGTGAGTACCAGGTTTTCCAAGCCCTCCTTCTTCATTATGTGCCCTAGGAATTTCAACTATCTCTTCCTGATGTTAAGTACAAGTTTCCTCATTGTTAACATTTTCTATAAAACTTTGGCGTTGCTCACATATTTACTCCATTGTATCATCATCCTTCTGTAGAACCACATTTCTGTTCCTTCAAGTCTCTTTTTCATCTGTGAGAAGATTGTTCAGCATTCACTGCCATATCGGAGGACAGATATCATATAACAGTCCATTACTCTTTTCTTTTTTTCCAATGAAGTTTTTCTGTTTCTCAATACTATGCTTAGCTTTTGGAATGCATCTTTGACTATCCCAATTTCTGTGTTGCACTTTTTGTCCACTGTTAAAATACCTCCCAGCTATTTAAATCTTTCTGTTTGTTTGATTTTGGTATTTGTAATATGCATGTTGGACTGTCCCTTCAGATTTCAGTGTTGCACTTTCTCTCCTCTGTTAAAACACTTCCCAGATATTTAAAGTGTTGCACATTTTGGTATCTCCAATATGTAATTTGCATTTTGGGCTGTCCCTTTTACTAACAACTATGCATTCTGTCTTCCAGATCATAGCCTATGTTTAGGAAATCCTGTTCAAGTTTACCTAATATCTGTGTGATGACAATGAGCATTTGTTAGTAATGAGTATTGCATCTGTATTTCATCAAAAGGAGCAATCAGTAACAGAATTGTTGACACTAGAAGGTTGCTTACTAATGGAAATTCACAGATATATGAAAGGAATGTCAGCATTTTTTAGTGCTCTGAAGAATTATTACTAGAAAAGATAATATTTTGTCATTATGATAAGGCAAGGTCACAAAGCAGTCAGATGGTGTAAATGATGAGACATATGAAATTCAGATGTTACAAACCATTTACACAATCCCAGTTTGGTACCATCAGACTTCTGGTTGCCCAACCCCACCCCAAAATGAAAGCATTAAAAGATTTATCCTTTCATTCAATACTGAAGCTTCTTGTACAATTATAACAAAATGAAACCAAAAATTTTCAAGAAATTAAGTCAGTAGAATGGTGGCAATGTTAAAAAATAAACTTTTAATTTTGAAATGAAATACATTTTGATACCTGTTTATTATTCTATCTGGTCTAAAATTCATTTTATGGTATTGGAGGTTTTAATAATTAATTACACTTTGTAATTTTGAAGTGAATTAAATTTATTTTAATACCAGTTTCATCATTCTATCAGGTTTAAGTTTTATTTTACAGGATTGGTGACCTTGTCAATTAACTCCAAATTTTGAAGAGAAATAAATTTACTTCATTTTGATAACAATTTCATTATTTTATCTGGTCTTAAACTTATTTAACTCATTTTCTTCTGTTGCATATTTCATCAATATATTAATTAGCTGATGAACAAAAGTAACATTTATGAGCTGTAAGTAAAATCAATATGGCACTGGTTTTATTTTTGTCAGGACTGTGAATAATTTTATTGTATCAAATAATTTTTTAATAATTCTGTTGAAGAATAAAACTAATTAATTCCAAGATAAAATATTTTTTCCTATTATAATTGGTTGTGAAATTTGAAATATTTGACAAAAAATATTTCCTGTCAATGAAAAGAAAGTTTAATTTTATGATGGTTTTTGTCGTTATATTTTTATGATATCAAAAATAGTGAAACTGCAGTTGAAATATAAGTCACAGTAAAAAAAAACAAAATACTATCTTTTGTTGAAAACTGTCTTAATTATTGCTCATGGAAATCACTCTACCATCACAATGAATTGTGAGTAGTTTTCATGCAGTTGACCCTATAACATGTCAGCTGATACAGACATTAGTCATGCATGAATGAGTTTACAAGGTCTGGAGCAACCACTTTGGTAGGCATTTACTAGTTATTTGCCAATATTTCAAGCTTCACTTAGAATATCGGACTTAGGGGAATGCATGGATGGCCATGTCAATTCGGTCTCTAATGGTCATGGCATGAGATGAATCTTAGTGTTGGTAGGTTAAGTAGTTGATGGTTTGTTGGGCCTAAGTGCTTAGGGCTTCATACAGCTCAACATTGCTTTTCTCATGGCTGGGTTGCACAGCGACAAGCATGTGCCTGCAAGCAACAACCTGATTGGAAAGATCTCTCAGCTCTGTATCTGGACTGGCATGCACACTGATACAATCAACTTGCCTTGTTCCATCTGACATTGAAATAACGTTGATAGGCTGAATTAAGAATTCTTATCTCAGTGCTGCCATTATTTAATGTAATTTCCCACTTATTGAATAAAAGTGCGAGCCCCTCATCGAGAAGAAAAAAAACAAAGAACTTGAAATTGAAAAGCAAAAAATTACAAGTTCCAAGAAGTGATTCTTTGATAATGTTTCCATTATTTCTTTTATTTTTTTTATCGTGTTTTCTTGACTAGTTTGCACAGATAACCTGATTAGAACAGTTGTCACTTATTTGTTAAGATTAAAACTTGTGTATCTTTTGTCTTTATATTTTTAATGTTTTCTATGGATGCATGAGTGTGTTATACCTACAACATGGTTGCTAGGAATAATTACTTTACAGATATTCATGTGCATATGAATGCATTGTACTTATGTTACTCCCACAATACTAACATATAGGTCTGTAAGTGCTGATGTTTAAAGAATATTGTAAGAGAAAAATGTTATTCCATATACCTTCAAACAGTATTTCATTTTTTTCTGTATTATTTATTATAGTTCTATTAGCAATTATATATTCTTTGGTCTTCAAGATTGACTTTTGACCAAAGCTTCATTTTTTTTTTTTTTTTTTTATCACTTTCCACAATTTAACTTCAAAGCAAAATAATATATTTGCTGACCACATAAGGATAAAGAGTGATAATGAAGAAAGAAAAAATCCAAGAAAAAAAAAGTTGAGGAATAATAAAACCATAGATGTTTTAAATGCTAATTCTGCTTGATGCATTTCTTTAAGATTTATTTAATATGAAAAGGAGAGATTAGGCTGATTCATAAGTTCTCAGCATCATCTTTTGCACAATGTTAAGGTAGATCTTATTACAAAAGAATCCTTTATGAACTGCTTGATTGTGAAAAAAAATCTTATTGCACAATGTTACCGTGAACAATAGGTTTATTTGACTGATGTATTGAAAGAGAAAATACCCTTTTTTGGCAAAGTAAACAATGTATTGTCATAAGCAATGTTTGACATAAATTTACAGAAACAAATAGTGGTTAGCATTCAAGCCTTTTTCTTTCTTTTACTGTACATATAAGAAGTCACATTTAGACAAAATATTAGGTTGGTGCAAAAATAGTCGTTTTCTCACATAGTAACATATGTGAGAAAACGACATTATTTTTGCACCAACCTAATAGTTACTTGCAATGAAACAGGGATTGATTAAAGAATAAAAAATGAAGGTACTAAAAACTAAATCCAGGATGTTTTAACTTGAACAGAATATACTTGGAAATTTTTTGTTTGGCGGAAATTAAAAGAAATCCTTTATGAATTTCTTGATTCTGAAAAAAAATTATTGCACAATGCTACAGTGAACAATTGGTTTAATTGACTGATGTACTGGAAGAGAAAATACCTTTTTGGGGCAAAGTAAAGAATATATTGTCATGAGCAAGAGGAACAGCCCAAGATATAAGCTATGAATTAGAGAAATAAGCAAATACAGAAATATAATTATCTGGGATGTATTTTAACAGACAATGGAAAATGTGACACAAAGATGCCTTCCTAATGATAAACAAAGTATTAAGAAATAGGAAAATTTCATTAGAAACAAAGAAAAGAGTATTGAACTGCTATATGATATCAACCCCTCTATATGACAGTAAATGCTGGACATTTTCCTTACAAATGAAAAGGAAATGCGGGTAACAGAGTTTTGGTGGTTCTACAGAAGGATGCTGAGAATACCATGGGCAGAGAATGTAAGCAAGGAATTTTTAAGGAAAATGAAAAAAAGGTCACTTCTACTTAAAATCAGAAAAAAAATAGTTGAAATTTCTGGAACACATAAGGAAAGAAAGCTTGAAGAATTTGACACTCACTAGATATACTGCATGGCAGAACAGGGACTGGAAGGTATGGTTGATAGACAAACACTGATAAGAGTGATGGAGGATAGGAAGTTATGGAGAGCCATGATCCACATCCTGAAATAACATGGCACATAAAAGATGATGAAGAAGAAACATTTGGTGATCTGGCTGCATGACAATGCCCTTATATAGCAAATGCATATTGGCAAACAATCATTAAGTGGAAAAGATTTTTCATATAAGGCATATTTGCCTGGTATGCCATCTTCATACTATCACTCATTTTATTCTATACAACACTCCTTTTCTACTCAGCAGTTCCAACAAGTTTAAGGTATTCAAAGATTCCTACAAGATTCAGCAAATTAAAACTATAATCAATCTTTGTATGATGGAATACACAATTTACCTGAAAAGTTGAGTATAGTCAGAGAAAGCTGGAGAAAATAATATTATAATTCTACCTGGATTAATTGCGAGAATGACAACTCTGACATTCTGATGGAAACATATGATTCAGCCTAGGTTGCTGATCTTGTCTGCTTCTACATTCTAGATATTCTTAGTAAAATTGTACATCCTAAATTAGTAGACCTATATAGAGACGATGACTCATTTTTGTTCATAATAGCAATGGTCCACTTACTGTAAAATTACAGAAGAAAATTGTTAGAGCCTTTAAGTTACTGGGGTTTAAAACTGAGATTACTTCTAACCTCAAAATTGTAGGTTATCTGGATATCACACTTAACATGAATAGTAATACTTTTAAACCTTACCATAAAGAACATGAAACTCCTTACTACATTAATTTTGATTCTAACATGAAGCAGATAGCCATTACTGTAGGCTCTAGAATTAGTAAACTTTCATCTAAGAATATTTTTAATAAAAATAAAGAATTGTACGAAATTGCTCTCCAAAAAAGTGGCTTACTTAAACCCCATGAATAACAATGGTGAGGATAAGATGGATTGTAAGCACAAAAATAGAGAAAGAAAAATAATATTTCATCATATTGACAAGGTCTACAAATAAGTTTTGTAGGTCAAAATAGCTATTCGAATGAGGTAACTTTGGATTTTTATCCTATGTAATATATATATATATGTGTGTGTGTGTGTGTATATATATATATATATATGTCTCTTATTTAAATTAAAATAAAAGAAATTAACAAAGGCTTCATATTTGTTTTATTTTATCTAAATTTTAGTGTTGAAAAGCTCTTGTAGAGTGAAATGGCCATTCAGATGGGGTATTTTTGAATTTCATTTACTTGCAATATACAAAGAAATATACTCTTAAGGTGTGTTATATTTATGGAATAAAGCGCTCAATATCAGAGATAGAGCGTGTGTAAATATAAAAGTGAACATTGAAGTCAACACTTAGCATGAAACAGCCTGTCGTCTCTAAGTGTTGAATTCAATGTTCACTTTTATATATATACAAAAATGTGTATGTATATATATATATATATATATATATATGCACACTTTAGTACATGTAATATATATGTATACACATACATACATACTAGTACATGTAATGTGTATGTATGCACACACACTAGTACATGTAATATGTATGTAAGCAAACACAAGTACATATAATATGTATGTACATGCACACACATACACTAGTAGATGTAATATATATCTATGCACACACACATTAAAAATCTTGTTGACAAATTATTTGGTGAATACTTTGCTTACTTTGTAGTAGTATCAGCTATATAGTTGTGTGTCTTTTCTAATACTGTTGATGCTGATGGCCCTGGGTCTATATTGAGAAGGAAGTGGAGGAAATTCATTGAGAAAGTAATCATCCTGATCTAATGGAAGGAAGACTTGCACCAAAGGCTACGCTTTGCTTTTAACCTTTGCTCTCTCCCTGCCACCCTTAGAAGAAACTTCCAATCTGTGAGAGCTAAAGTGAGGTTTTTCATTGCAGCCATTTCGTATGCTGCTCGCTTTGTGTGACGACTCACTTCCTTTAACTAAGTTAATCAATAATAACAGTGCTTTATCTTCAGGGCAGCTCTTTCAGCTTTCTTCTTAGCAGACCAATAACAATGATGACAATTCTATTACACCAGCCCAAACCCTATCTCACTGCCAAGGAAAAACCACCTTAGAGCTACATGTAAATCTGAAATTTAATTAGTTAAAGGCATTTGTTCTTTTACCAATTGACTCTATTTGAGACATCTATCCTTTTATGAAACCTGTATATTTGATGTTAGTACTTGTAAAATCTATAAGAATTAATTCTGATGATCTAAGGTATTGTTTTCTTTTAAGCGAATGTTCTTTTTAGAGGCTAGGAACATGCACGTTGACTTCAAAATTTTCTAAGTTACTTCTTACTTATAGAATCTACATCATGGTTCAGCTGTAAATGATATTGCTTTCATTTACTGTAATAAGAGCCTTTAGTTTCATTAAAATAATATTCAAACAAGTTTTAGAATGACTACATTAAAATCTCTTTAATACTGATTCTCTTCCTTTTGATCTTCCATATGACATGTCCCTTCAGGCTGTTGGCAATCATGATTCTCCACAATTTCCTATCTTAATAAATTTGGTCTTTTGTTTATCTCTTCTAAGCCTTGTTCTACCATCCATTTTACTCATGTTCACTAGGTAGGTTATACATTGTTTTCCACTCCCCCTCTTACCTTCAATCTGTCCTGTGTGTATAAAATTTTCCAAATCATCTTTCCTCACAACGTGCCTTAGAAATTTCAACTATCTCTTCCTGATGTTAAGCACAAACGATCTTTTTGTTTCCATTTTCTCTAAAACTTTGTTGTTGCTCACACGTTCGGTCCATGTTATTCTCAGCATCCTTCTGTTGAACCACATTTCTGTTGCTTCAAGTCTCTTCATCATCTGTGAGGAGATTGTCTAGCATTCACTGCCATATAGGAGGACTGATATCACTAGCAGTTCAGCGCTCTTTTCACTGTTTCTAACAAAATTTTTATGTTTCTTAATACTTTGCTTAGCTTTTGGAAGAACTCTTTAGTATGACAATACGCCTTAGGACTTTTCCTGAATAATTTTGAATTAAAGCCAATTACTTTTACCCATAAGAACAAAATATGGATGAAAACAAAATTTAAAAAATCCAAATTGTTCATTGCTAAAATTTGACCATTTAGATCTGTTTAGACATTAAAAATAGGCGTTTTAAATGAAAACAGTTGCATGAAGATTTCTTTTAGCCTAATGATGAAAAGATATTTTATTTTACAAAAAAAGATTTATTTTTCAATATAAACTCCTTGGTTAGCAATGTGCTTCAATGATGAATATTAACTAAATTGGCAGATTATTATACAGTGAAAATCTTGGATCAAAATTCAGCTAACAATTTCATATCAGGCTAAAAAAGTGTTCCACCCTTGTGCATGCGCACACACACACACACACACACACACACACAAATACTCAAAGAAAATTGGATATGTAGAAAGGCTTCTTCTTCTCTGTGCTGCATCCCTTCAGGACACAGGCTTTCCAAAACTCCCTATCCCTTTTGACCATTAGCATTTTTTCTCCCCTTACTGAGGCCCCACACCCTATTCCATCATCAGGTAGTTGGCTCACTGCTTTCCTCTTTCTTACCTTCAATATACACTGTAAGGATTAAGTTTTTGAATCCCTCCTTTCTTTATTATGTATTTGATGTAATGAATATACACCTGGGTTCCCCATCACTGTAATATGATTGGCTGGTGTCAGCCATAAATACAGACTGATGTGGAGGTACATGGTCTTCACCTATTGCCTACCACTACGATGAGGACCAGTCCATTACGGTTACCAGCTAGATTGTTCTACCCACTTACAGTCGTCAACAACCACTGTGCTACTTCGAACAAATATATCTTTTTCTGGGACATATCAGTATCAAAGGAATTTCAACCATTTCTTCCTGGTTCTAAGGTGTTCTTTTTGCTGCCATTTTCTTTAAGACTTCCTTGTTACTAACTCACTCTGTCCATGGAATTCTCTGTAACATTCTGTAGAACCACATTTCTGCTGCTTTCAGTTTTCTCTTCATCCACAGAGAGATTTTCCAGCATTCACTGCCTTATAAGAATATGGCTATCACATAGCAATACATCACTGTTTTCTTTATATAACAAAACTTTCCTATTTCTCAGAACTTTGCTGAACTTCTGGAAGACATCTTTTGCTATTCCAATACATGTTCAGATTTTGTTATATTTTCCATTCTTTGTTAAAACAATTCCCAGATATTTAAGCTTCTCTATGTACTTGATGTTTATATCTCCAATTTCTAACTCACATCTTGGGCTTTTTCTCTTGCTGATGATCATACTGTCATGCAGTTGGTAGTCAGTCCTTTTTTCTTGCTTTCTTTTACTCCCCTGTCTAGAAGGTACTAAAAGCTCTCAGGTCTGCACTATGAAATTTTAAAGTGGAGTATAGCATGCATATGAGCCCCCTCTCTTTAAACCAAAGTTCACTTGCCATGGACTAACAAAGTGCAACAAAAGGAGGAGATTGTAGGTTTTCTGCTTGAGTTTCCTTCACCTAGGCTGATGGCCATGCTGACTAAAAAAGATTTTTCCACTTAAAATTTCTGAGAGTGGGGATGACATGAGTCAACTGAAAGCACTGATCCTGAAATTCTTCTAAACCAAAATGTGTGATGTAACTTTCACAGTTACATAGTTTTAATTTAGTTCTTACACCATATATACACTTCTCATTTGTGGAACGTTCTTCCTGTTTCTTGTTGTCCAGTCAACTTTGACCTTTAATTCCAATGTCAATTGTTATCTTCTGTCTTCTTAATTTTTATTCTTTTATTGTTCTCTGTCCTTAATAGTGTTTACTTTTCCTCATACTCCCTAACACTCAGTAACCCTTTGCGTCTTCATGGCTTTATTGCCTTGTTTGGGGTGAAATGATTAAAAAAAAACAAAAAAAAACTTCTATGGTACATTAGCAGCAGTCCTGTTAAGTTCTGCCTTGTAATATATAAGATAAGTTCATTTAAAATAGCATTTTTCATTGTTTCACACTTAATATGACAGGAAAATCCTATTTTTGTTTTTGCTTTTAGGATTTTTCAGAAAGAAGATATTACATTTTTGTTTTAATCCTTTCAACAACAAGTTACTGAGAGTGAAAGAAACTGAGAAAACATTGAGGAGAGAGGGGGTCATGAAAAGACTGGAAATCTAGGAGATAGAAGAGGACATTGCTTTTAAATTTTTGAAGATTGTAGTTGACAGGAAATTAAGAAGCTGAAAGAGAATCCCACAGGCAAGAAGTGCAAGAGAATAAACTATGTGACTAGAACTTATGGTTACACTTAACCCTTTCAACTGTAAAATGATAAGGTACCAAAGAGGAAAGCTCATCAGAACAATTACAAAGAAAGTATGTACAGAAAAGGCACAGGGTAGCTATGTTACAGTGGTGGGAAATTGATTGGAGCCGAGATGCCACTTCAGAACAGATAATATTGTAGGTTCTTCTTTGGAATGTGCTTCTGCTATATATCTAAACAGAAGCACTAGACCAGATGTAACAGCAGTATTCAGTGAACAGATGAATTTTAGACAAATGCAGTAAAGATTCTGGTGAAAAAAATTTTGTTATAGTTTGGTTTGTACATGGCTGTTATGATGTTTTGTTCCCCTCCTTTCTTCCACTATTTAACATTAAGTTTATAAATAATAATCACAAACTATAATATACAGAATGAAAACTAATCACCCAAATACAACTTCAACATATCTTCTCATCCACTTTAAATAAAATCTTCTGATTTGTATGTCATTAAGGTAGAATTTTCTTAGCACACAAAATAAACCCTATTTTGTCATTAATTACTTGCATTAATTTTTAACCACTGACCATAAAAAATACTTATCAAATTTATTGTTCCTTACACCAAAAACATTTACTTTATCAGTGAAGAAATTGACTTTCGTAACAAAGTGAAGGGGTCATCAATTCAAAATTAATGTGGTTTGTATTTATAAAGGCTTCAAATATCGATAGTAAAATGATATTTATTTATAATTATTTACAAAGTGTGGCACAAGGCCAAAATGGAGAATGGGTAAATGGGCAGTCTTCATCTGTCTTAACTTTAAACTTAGCTAGCCACAAAAACTAACCAGCACATACCACAATACTCCTAACACCAAAACAATGCATTCATACTTACCTTTTCTTACTACATCCACCATAATACCTCATTGTCTCTATGAAAGTCCTAACTGGTCCTCATATGTACAATTCATTGTCTGCAGGGGTAGGGGAATAAAACTAGCCCCAATGAGTATTTACAATATGAAAACAAAACTATTTACAAGAGGCCAAATAAAATAATGATAGTAAATACAACAATAATTTTTGTTTCATTTCTTTTTTTACCTTTTGCCATGATTTACTCTATTACTCTGTAACCATTAACCAGAATTAATATATCACTTACATATATATATATATTTACTATGTCACAAAAATGTAATCATGAGAGTGAATAAATGTTTTGACATATTTAATAATTCACAATACTTTTTCATAATGAATAAATTTGCAATGCCTTCTTATAGTAAATAATATGCAATTCTTTTTTATAGTGATTAATTTCTAATGAATTTCAATGTTGCTGAGTGTATATATATATATATATATTATAATAAAAAGATATAACAGTAAGATATATAATCCGGTGTTCTTATTTTTATTTTTACAAAACAGTGCTCAATGTAAATTTACAGAGCATAAATATTATAAATTAACTGATTTAAAATATGATTTCTTTGCTACACAGGAATTATAGTTCAATATAACATATTCTAACCCAAACACCCTTTTTAGAAAGAATCTTTAAATATACAAGTACAAATTTAATGGAAAAAATGCTGAAAACTTTTTGTCGTTGATAAAAAAAAAAACAGACGACATGCATTGAACGGATGTCAAAATTCATTGAACAATGCACCCCTACCCTCTCTAAACTTAACCTCTTTTTTGAATGTAACTCATAATTGATATAACAATAGTTAATAAAAATGAACATGCTGTTGCCCCTGTCTAAATGATTGGATTTCTCTGTATCCTTGGAGACTAAAAATTATGAATTGTATGTGCATTCAAAACTCAGTAAATTTAAAAATAAGTAATTCCAAAATTTGCTTGAAAATGAAACAGAACTAATGCTTTTAATTTAATTATATAATTAACTTTGAAGTTTTTAGCTTCAGTTTTTAAAACATGGTAATTTCTGTGTAGTGAAGAAACCATATTTTAAATCAGTTAATTTATAATATATATATATATATATATATATATATATATGGCAGATAATGATATGACATATATTTTCATATATTAAAAACAGTATTGGGGAAATTTTATGACAAATTGGAAAAAGTTTACCTGTGCAGCATTTCATCCTTCAGGACTTCATTGGACTAATTGTGTTATATTGGTAGGACTACGCATGCACACAGCAGAGGCGTGTTGGGAATTTCAGAATTTTTTCTACTTAAGAGCTCTAATAATATGCAGCTTGGAAGAGAAATACATTGAAAACAATTTCAAACTTCTCCAGCACCCAAATTATTTTATTTTCAATTCAAAACAAAAAGGCTCACAGAATATTCTAAAACAAAAAAATAGCCCCTCCTGAGAAATCCAATGAATCAAAAAATATATTATCCTGGCTACTAACTGTATCACATCTGCAATCGAAAAGAAACTATCTAAACTCAACATAAAAGTCATCACTACTATATCCAAAATAAAATAAGCTAAAATGTGAAGGAAGAGTTTACTCCATTGCCTGTAATATTTGTCACAAAAAAATACATAGGAGAAACCTCAATGAATCTAAATAAAAGATTATATGAACACAAAAGGGACATTTTACAAAATAATACATCAAATGCATTGGTTGCCCACTGTAACGAGACTGACTACAACTTTGACATAAAAATGGTGCCATGATCAAAGGAGAAAATAATTGATTATGATGTAAATGTCTAGAGAGTGCCTTATTTGCAAGGTCATCTACCTTAAATTTGCATCCTGGCTCTTACAGCATTTCACCATTCCTGTCAGATCTACTAATATCACAGTGTGGAATACATAATTACAAAAGTGATGGCAACAAAAGTAAAAAAGACTCTAAAGAAATTCACCTGGAAAAAAAAAATTCTAAAATTCCCAGCACCCTTCTGCATGTGTAGTCATACCAATGTAACAAAATAAGTCTGATCAAGTCCTAAAGGATGAAACGTGTCACAAGTAAACTTTTCCACTTTGTCATAAAATTTATATATATATATATATGTATATTATATATATATATATATATATATATATATATATATATATATATATATATATGGAGTGTGAACAGCTCCATAGGGTAGACCAGTTTTCCAAGTAAGCAAATGTTTTGCTGTAAGAGTATAATTGAACTAAATACAACAGAAACAGTTTAATGAAATTAGGATGAATCTGTACAATTTTGGACAATAAACATACTCTCTCTGTCCCATAACAGTTATTATATTTAGTAGAAGATATATGTTCACAAATGTAACAACTATTATGGGACAGAGATAGGATTAAATTCTGACAATTATCTTGCAAATCTTAACAGTTTCACATGTGCAGATAATAAATCAGCCAATAGCTGATCCAAATGCTGCGAATATACAAAGTTGGAATCAGAAAGTTCCTGGACTTGGCCTAAAATAATTACACCATGTCTCCAGTAAATAATATGGATTTTTTGGCAGTGGTCCACATGGATGAGTCCACAATTTTTTTTCCACATTTTCTACCATTTTGCTTGTAATTGGTTGTCCTGAATGTTCATCATCTTAAACTGATGCTTGACTGGCCCTGAAATGTCACTCCAAAAAATCTGTGTCCGACCTTAGGAATATTTGCCAAAATCCAGACAAAGCACTTTGAGTATCTCAGCAGCAGCAGATTTGCTGGGCTTTGGACAAATTTGATTTAGGTATTTGCTCAAATTTTTTCAGATTCATAAAGTTCAGGCCATATCATATTGAAACACCGCTTCTTGTATGATCATCAAAGTTAAGAAATGTCGAGCTTGGTCAGTACCTAAATGGGTGACTGCTATGGAATACCAGGTTCTGTAAGCTTAGATGTGCATGTGGTATAATGGATAATGTAACAGAATGAGAAATTGGAGAGCTGAGTTCAAATTCTAGTTGGGTTCATTACATTCACTTACACAAAAATACCCTTGGTAAAGGTATAAATCCACCTCTTCACCCTACATCTATGAGTTAAATAGTAAGACTTGTATCTAAAAATTATTATTATCTTCAACAAATGGCTAATATAAATAAAAAATAAAAGAATTATTCTTACAATACCCCCAAAATATGCTTTGGCTTTAAATAACCTACAAAAAGTTGATAAACCCCAAAAAATGAATCACTTATTCAAAATCATCATAATGTTCACAGCGCTGTTCTGAGACAGTGTTACAAAATCTTGTATAATAACTGAACACAAGTAGATAACATGAAGCTTGTTGGTAGACTGACTCAAAAGGATGGGTAACAATGAGTATTAACTGCATTTATATTTTTGTTGAACAGTATAAAAAAACATGTCCAGTCTTGAAACAATCTGAAAATTACCTCATAGATTTGTCTATATTTCTGAGATGAGGTATTGTAACTATTTACACTGTATACATTGTTTGGACTGTTGTCTTCCCATAGAGGAGAACATGATTAAGGACTGTGTGTATGCCATCCCATGCAGCTGTGGTGAGAAATATAAAGGAGAAACAGGTTACCTGCTTATGATAAGACTGCACGAACACCATAAAGCCATAACATGAGGGGAACTAGAAAAATAAGGCATGGTTGACCATATATGGAAGGAAAAGGGAGATCACCAACATCTGTGCAATGAGGTTGAAATAATAAACAGGGAACATCACTGGAAAATACAAAAACTTAAAGAATCAGTGCACATGCTAGACTACAACAGTCTCCTAAGCTGACCAAGCATAGGCATGAATACAATATGGGAATTAGTAATACAGAGAGTTAGAGAAAAACAACAATAACAAAAATTGTAACATGAGCTCTGGTAAAAAATGTTTACAAACATTAAGTTTATAAATCCCAAAATTCACTCACCGACGTCCCCAGAGACACATGGCCCAGTGGATAAAAGCATTGGTTAAAAAAAAAAAAAAAAAAATATATATATATATATATATATATATATTAGTGAGGGAGAGAGAGAAATCTAGATCTAGATCTAGATAGATAGATAGATATTCATTTTTAGAATTGTACAGATTAATTGCACTTTCATGAAACACCCAGACTAGTATATTCCAACAGTATCAAGCATTACAGGTACACAGATGATTCCAAATTATACCAAGATTGGAAGTTCCCTAACTCCATCTGTGATTGATATAACATGGAATCATTTTGTTTCTTCATATCCCTGAAAATGTGGCAAAAAACTACTCTGGTGGGTACATCAATGAATAATTGAAATGACTTTTACTACCTTCTTGTTTCTAACAACTTAAAAAAGATACAAGTAGTAGTTACAATAGGCTAGAAATGGAGTATTGTCACAGTATTCAAAAGCATTTATACGACCTTGTATGTGAGGAATTGTTTTCTACCTTAGAACCTCTCTGCCACAGACGTAACGTCACAAGCCTCTCATTACTCAATCACTATTTTCCTAGAAAAATTTTTCTGAAGATCTATATACCAGAGTTCCATCAGTTCAGACATTTAGAGTGAAGATACACCATGCTATATACACATAGACAAGTCATTCTTATCTCCTTCATATTCCATTATTAAGAAGTAAGTTCTTCCCAAGAGCTGCTGTTTCATGGAACAGACACCAAAGATGATATTTCCCTGGACACTACAGTCTTAATCTCTTCAAATCAACTATCAACCATTACCGATCCTACATATGCTTATAATCTACACTTAATTCTCCCCCATACAACAACCTCTTTAAGTAACCCTGTACCTTGAGTGGCTCTTGGGTCTTGAATTGGGTGAACATTTAGTAAAAAAAAAAAAATGGGAAAATGAAAACTCTATGTTTTACAGAAAATGGAAACAAGAAGGAACTCCTAGAATTAACACCAAGAAGAGATTGTTGAAATTTCTGGTACACATAATGTAAAAAGAGGACATGGAAAATCTGATACTCACTTGAAGGCAAGAGGGATAGAGGAAAACAATTCATAAACTACCTAGGATGGTGGAAGAAAGTTTAGGAGTAATAGCAAAAAGACAAAATGTATTAAGAGCTACAAAGGACAGGAAATTGAGGAGAGCCATGATCACCAAATCTCTGAAGAGATATAGCATATAGAAAAAGAAAGCTTGTAGATAATTTGAGCATAAAATCACTGTCAAAACAAATATCACCACCACAGAATTTTAATATAAAAAATCATTGCAAGAAAATAAGACATCAAAATTTATATTGTACACTTAATATGAAATCATTATTATTGAAAGGAATTAATATATTATTTAAGCGAATATATTTAAATGATAGTATAATTAATTGTGAGCTCATAGATATGTGATTATATTTGGCTTTTAGTGTCTTGATGTGTTTGTCTGTTTAATGTTGATGGCTGTTGTAGTTATGGTTAAAGGTCATTGGGCTATCCAAGAATTTCAACAATTGAAGAGTACATTCCTTTTCCTCTACAAAGGGTTTTGTAAATACCATGCTATCCTTTTGAAGAATTTTACATTGGATAACCAACATTAAAACCATTTCCAGTTGATCTGCTGATTCCATGCCACAGTCACCATTTTCCTCTCATCTCTTCATGACAAATTCCTCTATTAACTTTGAGGCCTAGCTTTGAGCATGTTCATTAGAACCACTTTTATCAAACATCATAGCCATTTGAGCCTTCAGACAATTTCTGTTCTGATCGTTTGATGTGCCCAGCCTTATTGACCATGCTTTTGGCTATTGGTTTAACTCCCGTTGTAAAGGAATCTGTATTCTTTTTGAATTAAGATAGAAAGAATTGAATATTCAAGATTCTACTTCTTATAAGTGCCTTGTCCCTCTAGGATGTCAGCAATCATCATCCTCCACAACTTCCTGTCTTTTGTTGCTCTAAGTAAAACTTTTTTTTTCATTCCCAGTTTCTGGGATACATAATGAGGAAAGGAGGACTTGGAGAATTTGATATTCATCAGTCATATTGATGGGGAAAAAGGAACCACCAAGTAACCTACATAATATGCTTGTGCAAATGGATAGCAGGCCATAGGCTGGAATGGATAGTAAGGGGGCAAAACTTGCTTAGAGCTACAAAGAATAGGAAGTTGTGGAGGTCTATAATCACCTACATCCTAAATGGATATGACACAAAGAAGAAGAAATAGAAAAAATAAGGATGGAAGGATTGGAAGTAAAGGAACAAAAGAAGTGATTCTTGCTCCTTTACCACCTCTTCCAATGTTATGGTCCCAGTTCAGTTCTCCATCTTTTCAGAATCATCAAGTAGGCTACTGGCTGCTTTCCCCACCTCTTTTGCCCCCAGCATGACTCATGAATGTTTAATTCTCCAACCCTGCTTTCTTCATTGTGCATCCTAAAAATTTTAGCTCTCATCCTTATTAGAATGTGTGAGTGGTACATGAATAATCATCTACTCCCCTAGCTATGGGTTAAATAGTAAGACTTGTATAAAAAAGATATTGTTATTCTAAAAAAAAAAAAAAAATGCAATGTTCATTCACAAAAACAAAAAATTAGAATTATTATTAAAATCAAAATGTTTTGGTTTTAAATACCCCATAAAGGGTTGATAAGCCATAAAAAACAAATCAATCAATCCTGATTACCTACAGTTTCATTATTCTTAAAACTTTCTCGTATCTCATATTTAGAATTTTGTTAGATATTCTATCATATATATTTGTTATATTAAATCATTTTTTAATCATTTCACCCCAAACAAAGTGTTAGGCCATTAGAAGTGAAAGAGAAAGAAATTTGTCAGGGATGATTGAGGAAAGGACAAAAAAGAAATAGTTTTCAAAAAAACAGAAGATGACGATTGATATTGCATTTAAACTTTTGAAGATTGGAATAGAGATGATTACTCCTGTCTAAAAGAAGTGAAAGGAATATGGATCAGGTGGTATGTAAACCTATCTACTCCTATATAAAAAAAAAAAAAAAAAAAAAAGAAAATTAGTGAGTTAGACCACGGAAATATTGACAAGAAGGCATGAACAGTTAGGGGTACAGTGTTAACTTACAGAATATATTGAAATGATTCCTCTTCTTCCTTTTTTTACCCCCCACCCACTCCATCACTTAAAAATGGAAGTTTAAGAGTGGTGAGGTTGAGTGCAGGGTTAGCTGCAGATAATTATGTTGGGGTAGGTTACTTAGGAAACTAAGAGTATGATATTGTCTTTTAAGTTATAACTTAATAGATGTTGACATATCCCATACCAGAATAAAGTTGAGAAGGCATGGGTTATGTCTACCTTTATCATATCAGTATAAGATTCTTCTGAACAAATTCTGGTTCAGTATTTCATTTGCTATATTAGATGTCATATATATTTGTTATACTAAATGTTTTCATTTGTGTAAATGCATTGTCTAAAATATTTATACTTCATTTGCCTTGTGTACACCATCCTTTGCATCAAACATTTTGTCAAAAAGCAAGAAATTTAAAACCAATTATTTCTTTTTTAACAAATTACAGATTTCATAAAAGAGAATTTTTAAAATTGAATAGGAATCGGCTGAATATCCAGAAGCTAGCAAAATCAAAAAGATAATTAAAGAGAATGGAAATCATAATATACCTATTGTTGCACACTGAATTCAGAACCATAACAATAGATTTAACGTACCTGCAATGGTATTATTTGGCTAATGAATTGACAGCTATCATATGTGTATGTGTGCATGAATATATATATATATATAATTATCTATTTAAAAATGATAACATAAATATGTTATAAAATCACTACAAAAATAGCCATTTTGCTTCAACACCTCTGGTGTCTTATCAAGTGATGATGTTGAATGTAGATTGTAGAGTCTACACTCTACAATCTACATTCAACATCATCACTTGATAAGACACCAGAGGTGTTGAAGCAAAATTGCTATTTTTGTAGTGATTTTATAACATATTTATGTTATCATTTTTAAATAAATAATTATATTTGCTCTACTCTGTATTGAGCACTCTTTTAAGAATAGTAATTGTTGGTTATTGGAATTTATTCTGTATACACCAATCATATACTTGGGTGTATATATATATATATATATATAAATATATATATATACACTTGGGTGTATATATATATATATATATATATATATATATATATATATATATATATATATATATTGCACATTTTCTCATTTTTCATTATCTTTATACTAAGTTTGATAGAATTAATTTATGCACTATTTAGGATGCTTTTATCATTGCTGTTGTGTTGATTTTTTCTCTCTGTATGTGTGTATGCATCCTAGCCTGAAGAATCCTTTTTACAGTGTAAAACTTGAGTAACTGAGATAATATTTTTTATATTTTATATATAAAGAATGGACTGTGATGATAGCTTAAGGCATGAAACTGCCAATCACCATGCTGTGTCGATTTCTATATCCATGTTGTTTATATCTCAAACACTTTCACTAATAAATATTTCAAATTTTAAACAATTACATATATATAAACAATTTAATTTATATTTTAAACAATTACACACACACACACACACACACTGGAGCTTAACAGGTTGTGTGCTTGTGTGTATTTTAGGTGAAGGCATGTGTTCAATATATAAACAAAGAAGATAGAAGCATATAAAACTTGAGTTTCTACTATGGACATTTATTCTTTTTATGGTGACTAGTGAAATAATGTCACTTGGGTTCAAAAGTTAGAATAACAATGGTTAAAATGGTCAAGCTCAAGTCAGCTTTGTACTGAGTTGAAACAACCAATTCACTTACTTCATGAGTAAGGCTGATAAAAACAAAGTGTTGGAAACTGGAAAAGGCAAGATTCTATCCTTTCTGGAAATGGGGTCATAAAATTGTATGTGACTAAAAACTTTTCCTGGTTTTCTTAGAAGTTGCATCATGGGAAACAAATTTTTTTTTTCATTCTTTATTATTATTTTCCCACAATATACACACATTATATATATATGTGTGTGTGTGTATGTCTGTATGTAAAGTTCTGTCTGTTTTGTATAAAGCATTTTTCACAGAGCACACAGACATAATCCTGATCTGAGGCAGAAATGTTGGGGTGTGAGATATTCTAAGCAGAGTGCACAGATACTAAAATGATCCAAGGCAAAGGACTAGAATGTATTTACTCACTACCCCCATAGATTTGACATTTCTTCATTTTTATTATGATGTGCCCATACTTTACTTCACAGCCACTTAATTGAATTACTTTATTGTTTATAAGTTGCTTCACATAATGGGGGCAGCCACCTAATTGGGCCAAGTTGATCTTTTTGTATGTTACTTTGTATAAGGGCAGCCACTTAATTAGGCTAAATTACATTAACAATTGTATGTTGCTTCACATAATGGGGAAATTAATTTTATTGAGCCAAAGAGATCACTATGTCCCAATTTACTGTAGTATATACTAATCAGCTGTTATGAATTATGGTAGAATCTTCATAAAATCAAATATAAGACTTATAGACATACAACCACTTGACCAATATGCTACCATCTCGGAAAAAATACTTTCAAAAGAGAATGTTGTATTTATACAGGGAAATAATTGTTTGTTTGTTATTTGTTTTTGTTTTTTTAAGCACTTTTTTTGTCTTCTATACAAGTAGAAGAAAGGCTGATTCTAATTAGCATTTGTGGAGTTAAGAGCAATGCTCTAACCACTAAACTGTGCCATCTAGAAAAGTATTAGCAATAGTAATGTTTATAACATTGTAAAACATTCTTTTCTTGACCTCACTCATCACTCTAAACCAGTCTGAAATTAAAAAATATGACAAACAAAAAATAAATCTCAGCTGAAAGAAAGCCTTTCACTCTGAAAGTTATTTCAGAATGTCTGCCGAAATAACTGTACATGTTTTAGGAGGAAAAAAAATATGCTTTTTTTTTTCTTTTTTTTTTTCATGTTTTATTTTAATGCTTTTCATGAAGCATCCCTTGCTGTATCTTTTTCTATTATTCTCTGGAGATGAATTTCAGATATTGTTCACTAAGAAATCTGTTATGCAAGGATTCTAGCTTCATTATTCTCAAGACTGTTTCTCTGTTTGTTCTCAGCTGGAAAGTGCCTCTAGCAGACAGTCAGTAGATAAACATGGGGGTAACCATGCAAGAACTTATTTATGTATGCAGTACATATGTGCATATCTGTATGTGGGCATTAGCATACACACATACACAGATATTGTGCAGATTTTTGAATTGATACATTAATAATATATAATAAACTTAATAATATATATATATATATATATATATATATATATATATATATATAGAGAGAGAGAGAGAGAGAGAGAGATAGATAGATTTATATAGTTTCAATTCACAAATTATATTTGTATGTTTACAGATATATGGCAATATAATACATAGGTAGACTTGAATGTTTATATTTCTACAATACATAAACTGGACCAAAATTGTTATATATCTAAAATTTATATATATATATATATATATATATATATATATATATATATATATATTAATATATTTTTTGTTTATACATTATTTTTATAGATACAAATAGTTAAGTAAATGTTCTGTTTATAATAAACAGTATTAACATTTATTGGCCTGAATGTCTGAGAAATTTAATAGAAAATGTGTCCTCTGACAGGGATCAAACCTCTATCCTACACAGAACCGTGATATAACCTGACATGCTATGCCATTTAGCTACACAGGAAATATCTAGTTAGCAAAGTCAAATTACTGTTTTTAAGCTACAAATTTCCCATAATTTCTCTCGAATGCTCATATATGTTCGAAGCGTATCTTAATGTAAACAAATGACATCATATATCATGAAATGGACTAAGTCTGACAATTATTTTAATAATTTTCTGTTTATACATTATTTTTATAGATACAGATATTTAAGTAAATGCTCTGTTTATAATAAACAGTATTAACTACATTTACCAGCCTGAATGTCCAAGAAATTTCATAGAAAATATGTGTCCCCCAACAGGAATCAAACCTGTATCCCATACGGAACTGTCATATAGCCTAACATGCTATACCAGTTAGCTACAGAGAAAGCATCTGGTTAAAAACAGTAATTAGACTTTGCTAACCAGATTCCTCTGTAGCTAAATGGTATAGCACATCAGGCTATATGACAGTTCTGTGTAGGATACAGGTTTGAGTGAATATATTATTTTTAATAAAGTAAATCGTAAAGAAATTTATTTTTATTAAAGTAAATACATTCACTAATTAAGGTCTTAATCCTTAATAAATTACGTTTATTCGGTTATAAAAAAAAAATTATGTTTTTCTGGTCCTGAGTTGTCCCAGCACTCAGTTGGTGGTGTTGAATTGTCCTGCACCCTACATATATGTATATGGTCACGTGTGTGTCTATGTTTTTGTTTATTTGCATGCATATCCTTTCAAGTTCCTTGAAAGACAACTTCCAGTTTCAAGCACTGAAAACATCAAAAAGAGAAATAAATAGTTTTCTCTTTCTAATGAAATGTCTTAATATAAACGTTATGGCTATTTTATAGCTTTCATGATTACAGATGCCCAGACAGAAAATGGCTTAGATTAGATGCTATGCACCTCATTATGACATTATACTTCATTATAGGTTTCTTCAGACCAACAGTTTTCTCATTGTCATTTTCTTAACAATAGTAAACTGTTCATATAATTTTCTGTTTTTTTTTTTCAAATAGCAAGATAAAAATCAACAAATATTTATTTAACATCTTCTAGCAACAACGATAATGCCTGAAGAAAACTGGAAAATAATCTTACCAATATGTTATGTTAAAAAACTATAATCCCTCATAAATAGAATAATATATAAATGAAAAAAATATATTTATATAAATAGAAAGATAGACAGACAGACAGGCAGGCAGAGAGACAGAAAAACAGACAGACAGGCAGGCAGGCAAAGAGATAGAAAAACAGACAGTCAGGCAGAGAGACAGGCAGGCAGGCAGAGAGACAGAAAAACAGACAGACAGGCAGAGAGACAGAAAAACAGACAGACAGGCAGAGAGACAGAAAAACAGACAGACAGGCAGGCAGAAAGACAGACAGGCAGGCAGGCAGAAAAACAGACAGACAGGCAGAGAGACAGAAAAACAGACAGACAGGCAGAGAGACAGAAAAACAGACAGACAGGCAGGCAGAAAGACAGACAGGCAGGCAGAGAGACAGACAGGCAGGCAGAGAGACAGAAAAACAGACAGGCAGAGAGACAGAAAAACAGACAGACATCCTAAGCAGAGAACCAGAAATGGACATATTGACTTAGCCAGAGTACACAGATACTACACGCATCCTAGGTAGCAAATTATACAAATACTACACTGATCCTTGCTGAGAGCCAGAGACTGGCACTTGAATCTGAAGCAGAGTACACAGATACTACAATGATCCTAGGCAGAGAATTAGAGAGTGACACTTGAATCTGAGGCAGTGTATGCAGATACTACACTGCTCCTTGGCAGAGTAACCAGAAAGTGACCCTGATTTTAGGCAGAGTAATATTTGAATATTATCTTTTGATGTGACTTGAAATAAACTTTAGAGTATGAAACCTAAAAAAGACTGGAGAATAATCTGGTCAAAATCTTATGCTGGTAAATACATGAATAAAACTTGGAATAAATCTTTGCGTTCACTTTTCGTTCTTTTATTGTTGGAATCAAAACAGATGTAGGAATTTTGAATACTCTTTGCCTGGGGATAATTTTCTGTCATTTGGTTTATTTGTTCCTATATTAAGTAAAGGATCAATACTGATACTGAGAATATTTTTCTCTGTGAGACGATTTCAGATTGTATTCTCGGATGTAGATACAGTAAATTCATTATTTTATCATTGTACCATCATCAACAAGATATTTTTGCCTTGTCTGGTCAGCTCTCTATAGGCTTTTCCAAACATCTTTTTATATCTCATATTCTCAATGTGTCTTTTTAGAATCTTTAATAATATTTATAATCTTCAACTGATATCTAAACCCAGAGACAAATTTATTAATAAATCAGAAAAACAAATTTAAAAACTGTCTAAAAGTAGCTCCAAAGATAATTTAGTATGCAACATATACATTGGTTTTCTATAACAAATATTCCTAAGCAACCAATACTAGCAGATATTCACAAAAGAAGTTGACAGGTTTTGGTTTCAATCTCTGTCCACAGTAATCATATAATAAAATTCAAATGTAAATTAAACAGTGTGTGCAGAAATACCTTATACATTTTACAGACTGATAAAAAGACCAAGGTAACTGTTATTAAAAAAATTATGTCATTGTTGTTTAAAGAGAGGGTTATAGTTTTTATTCATTTGGTTTTAAAAATGACATCCTACAAATGGTGGCCTCAATTCACCATACACAATTTCTAAAGTTTTTCATAACCTGGAAGTTCAAGGTCTTCCAGGTGGCTTTCTTTAAGTGTTGAACCCATGGCCTTGAAATTTTCAACTCATAGCAGTATCGATTTTCTATCCAGAACATGAAATGACCATGAAAAGCTCTGTGTTGCAATAACAGAATAACCAGTCTTAAAAACTTTTCAACAGCAAATGTAGAGTGTGAACCAATCAAAGGCATGATGGCAACTGACGGTATTTAAAAAAAAAAGACATTAGCTAGATGAAGACACCATTACCACTTGCCTAAGGTTACTAGTGCCATACAGGTGACAGTTTAAAATGTGGGAGGTATTTCTGTCACACCCTGCATAAAACCTAGCTGTTTATGAAACATATCATGCTTATGATTTGTTAAATTTTCATTCACTTTAATGATTACATATAGAGTGAAGCCGAAAATACTTAAAAAATCTCTAGAAATTCAATGAAAAATATTTTACTACAGAAATGCATTCAGTCAGTTATGTGCCATACATGATATATGCTTGAGGGATCGTGTATCTTCTGATACATGACTGACAAGGCAGATTTTTTTCCGCAGTAGATTGCTATTTCTTTCTGCAGTAGACCAACTGCCATCCAAGGCTATAGAAACCGGACTATCCTGCTATTTACCAATAGTTGGGGGGAGAAGAAGAGGATCCATACCTTTCCCAAGAGTATTAGCACATAAGTGAATATAATGGATTTGACTGGAATTCAAACACGGCTCTCCAATTCCTCAATCCAAGCCACTATCTTTTACTCCACTGTGCCTCCTTTGCATTACAATTATTAAATATATCATAATATATTTACTCCAATGACTACATACAGGGTACAATGGGTAAATTGTTACCATTTTATATTTTTAATTGTGTGCATGCACATTGTTTGCTTTTGGTTTTGTTGACTGAACAGTATAGTAGGGTCAGTTGGGCACTATCTGTAAAAAAAAAAAGAAAAAGTACCATGATGCAATTCCTTCCACCAGTAATTTGGAAATGGCATGGTGTAATGACTGGCATTCATGCCATAAGCTCCAATACAAACATTTCAGAATGTTTGGGCGTCAATCTGAAGACAGTGCTGAGGATCTGGAAAGAGTTGGATGAGTCTAATGGTGATTATGAAGGTGCAGCTTGGAAAACTCATTCTGATCATTCTGCTAAGAAAAGAACTCCTGATTTTGTTGGCAAGAGCCTGAGACTCAACATGGATGTCTACATCAAGTGTCTTGAAGAGGTAGTACTACCCTTGGTCAAGAGGATGGCTGCTGGAAGACCCTATGTCAGGCAACAGGACTCTGCACTATGCCATACAAGCAGGAGAACCCAGTCATGGTTGTCACACCAAAGATGAATTGATGGTAAAGATTATGCCAGCATTCACCAAATTAAACATGGAAACCATCCAGAATATTTGCAGGAAATTCTGAAGTCGTATGGAGGCCGAGGTTGAAGCCAATGGTGATTTTATTGAATAAATTTACACTTTAACATTTCAAGATATTTTTGTGTAATTTTGGTAAATATATCTGTTAAAATGATATGTCAGTGTCATTTTCATTTTTGTGTAATTTAGATGACAATTTATCTATCACCCCTGTATATATTAACATAGCAAATACTAAAAGCATCTATAAGAAATCCATTGGAAATTATTTTATGAAAATAAATTGCCAATTATTTACTATAGAACTGCATTAAAATTATTAAATATTTCAAAATTTTCATTGACTCTAATGATTGCATGAAGAATGATATAGCAAATGCTAAAAACATTTATAGAAAGTCATTGGAAATTATTTACTATAGAAATGCATAGCAATTATTAAATATATCAAAACTTATTTACTCTAATGAGAGTGGGTTTGAAATGTTCATAGGCTGACTATGAAGGAGTGATGCCAGAACTGTAAAATCTTGCATTCATTAATTTCACCTCTTCCTATTAATAACTGCATTGTTTCTTTTCATATAAAGGTACATCTGATGATTGTTCAAAGAAAACTTCAAAAGTAACTAATAGTGGCTTCTCTTGAAAATGGACAAAATTTGGAATTGTTCTATTATCAAGTACTTGGTGAAAAAAGGTTTAGCCTCCAAGGACATTCATGCTGATGTGGTTGCGACATTAGGGATGAAACTACAGCTTTATCAACAGTGCAAAAATAGGCAGCTGAATTTAGGAGGGGAAGGGAAAGTCTTCAAGATGACCCAAGGTTCGGACATCCTGCAACTGCCACCACTGAAGAAAACATTGATTGTGTACACCAGATGGTGATGGATGACAGGCAATTGACTATAAAGCCTAATCAATCAAAAATTTGCCAAAGCATATCAAGCCCAGGTTTCACACAAGCATACTTAAATATACAATGTAATGTCTAAAAAATAAATGCTTATTTTAGGAGACTTCTTTATTATTTTCCTATTTTCAAATTCCATAACTAATTTTTTCTTATTAAAATTTAGAAGTTCCCCCCACCAGAGTTTTAGTTATGGTTTAGAAATTCATTGCATATAATTTTCTGCATAAAGGCATGTATTTGATTTACCATGGAAATGCATTGCAAATGGTTTCAAGCTCTCTCTAAAAAAATAAGATATGTTACACTTGCAGTATAAAGCTATAGTTCCATCCCACATTTCAAATTGGCTGAGGTCATTGCTTCTTATGAAAGTAAAACATATGTTAAAATGAAGAAAACTCTTTTCAATAAGTCAGTTTAGATAAGCGTAAAATCCAAAACCCATATCCTCCTGATGTCAGTTTAAACCAGTGTTTCTCAACTGGTGCCTGCGGGCACACTGATGTGCCCTGAAAGATAGCCAGATGTACCTCAAGTTAACAGAAGAGCAATTTATGAATTATTTTTATATTTAAAAATCTTTATTTTTAAAAAAAGATACAAACACCTAGTACATGGCTTCCATGTTTAAGTTGTCGTCATAAGTGTAAATGATTGGCTGAACAGAGATTAGA
Source organism: Acanthosepion lycidas (assembly GCA_963932145.1). Classification (NCBI taxonomy): domain Eukaryota; kingdom Metazoa; phylum Mollusca; class Cephalopoda; order Sepiida; family Sepiidae; genus Acanthosepion; species Acanthosepion lycidas. The sequence goes on from OZ010575.1 coordinate 28,708,544, forward strand.
AGAGATAGCAAAAAAGACAATATTGCTATATGCTAAAAAGGACAGGAATTTGTGGAGAACTATGATCTCCCACATTGTGAAAGAAGATTGAACATCAAAGAAGAATTGATTGGGAATTAATGCATGCATTACTAATAATAGTGCTATTACACACATAATATATAAATATGTACTATAGTTATACATTTCAAATTATTATACTGTAGAAATTTATTGGAAAACTGAAAAAAAAAGTGATTGTCAGAAATGAATGCAAGCAGTATTGACATAACTGGACTATTATAGCATAGAAAGATTTTACAATAGAAATCCACATTCTTTTTAGTGCCCAACCTATGTTGAGAGATCCGGAAGGATCATCTTGCTACACATCATATCAGTTCTGTTATTTACCAATTTTGATGTCAGTGTGATGCTGACTATGTAGGTAGAACTGGTTAAAGGTTGAAAGTATGAATAAACTGACATGTACCAACCAAAATTCAAAAGAGAAAGATGGACAATTTACTTAGGTGTATTAATGTATTAGATTTAACAATAGCTGAACATTTGATTAAAACTCAGCAGCATGCAAGGTTTTATAGCCCAGACATGTTCTCAGCACTGAGTAGGGCTAATTCCAATTACCATTGGAAAGTGTTGGAATCAGTGTATATTAAGTCCTACCAGCCTATAAGAAGAAGTGATTGGTGGGCTTAAAGTTAATTAATTTTGAATCTCTTATTATTTTTCTTTTTATATTATATTTGTCTGTGTTGTATATTTTTTAGTTGCTGTGCACATATTTTCCAATTTTTGCTGATGTTTTAGTTATTTTTTAACCATCATTATATTTCAGTATTAACATTTTACCCCTTCTTTTTTGTTATGAATTTTTTCTATTTTGTTATAAATTGCTTTTTAGTAACTCTGCCTTTATCACTCTAATATGACAGAAATATATTACAAATGATTTTACATTAAAAATGACATATACATCAGGAAAAAATGGTCTGTCAGTGGTCAAGAGTTAAGCAAGTCTAGGGTCAATTGTTACCTAACCTACATCTCATAATTTGAACCTCTTCCTCCTCCCTTTATATCCTTAATTGCATTCAGTAACCCTTTACTTGAGTGGCTCTTGGCCCTTATAGGAGGTGAATAATAGTATAAAAAAGTGTTACAGATATAATAGTGCTATTATATGTGTAATATCATAAAATGTCTGTTCATTTTATTATTCTGGTATCCCTTATATAAATATTGATCATTGACTACAACTTACTGTAACAATTTTAACTCTGTCCAAATTTAACTTCTGTTGCAATGCATAAAAATGATAATGTTTTAAAGAGTGTCCGAGGAATATAAGAGCAGAATACTATTAATTTTCCCATTTTTGGGTAACTCTGAAATCTTAAGCAGGAAATTTATTCATAACCCTGCTAAAGATATTTTGTTTCTACTTTATAAATAAAAAAATCAATAGCTACATTAGTAAGTAATCATATATTTAAATAATCACTCAAGCTTAACGGCAGTACAAATTTTACTTATCTCAATCTTGGGACTGTATTATTGGTTTTGAAACATTACACAATTGGCTACATGAATGGTATCGGGTTGAGTGTCTCCCTATGGAAGAATGGTTAACAAGCTAATCTCACAGACCATTATTGTTATGGGTCTATCATAGCTTTAAAAATGGACATTTGAAAAGTAAATTTTAGACAGAATAAGAAGAAGAATCTGCAATGTCATTGGCCCTGACCTGATGACATAAGTTCTATGCTAATGGTTTCCTCACTTTCACTCCTCAGTCAAGGATAAAAAATAAATATGTAAACAACTAAAACAAAATGAGTAAAGAAAAAGTACTAGTAGATGTTTTGTTTGATTAAATTAGTTTTTATGTCTTATCAACCCTTTTCAAGTTATTTAAAGCTGAAAGATATTTTGGATTGTAAGAATAATTCTTGTTTTTGTGAGTAAATATTGCATTAACAATTTTTAATTGATAATAAAAATGATTATCCTAGATACAGGATATTTAACCTATAGCTGTGGAAGGAGATGAATGCATAACTTTCCCAAGGTTATTTGCATGTAAGTGAAAGTAACAAGACCAACTGAAATTTGAACTTGGCTCTCTGACTTCTTATTCTGAGCTGCTATCCATGACACCACCCTCACGTCAACAGAGAAACAGCATTATAAGTTACAGACAGATTACATTTAGGTTCAGAAAACATACCTTCTGCTTATGATACCTTGCTTATGTAAATAAAATTATATGCTGAAAATGTTACCAACATTAATTGGTTAATACCAATTTTAACATGAAAACATCAACTTGCATAACAAAATCTGACAATGTAATTAATAGTGAGGGACCAATTTATCACTTAATAACAATAGATAACCGATCCCCAACTTTATGTTCAGTAGACACTTCTATTAATATTTGAACTAAATATCTCTTGAAAATTTTCCCAACACTGGTTTGTTAATAGGAATTTTATTGCAAGATTATTGACGTATTGGCATAATAAAATCTGAGAATGTATTAATACAGGGGAATCAATTTATTACTTAATAACAGTAGAAAACCGACCCTCCACTTTATGGCCAGTAGAAACTTATATTAAGATTTAATGTAAATATAACCTGAAAATTTTATCTGCATTTGTTGGTTAATATGAATTTTATTGCAAGAACATTGATTTGCATAATAAAATCTGACAATGTGAACATATATATGTATGTGTGTGTGTGCTTGTATAAACATGCCATTATAAGCATATTTACATTCCAGTATTTTCCTGTTCAATAATGTTTTTACAGCCAATATATCTGTATAACTTTGTAAGTATCTGCTTTCTTATATGTTTATGTAAAGAAATATATTATAAGCAGAAACATATCTATGTTGGAAAATCAGCTATCATGAATTATTGATGATGTACTTATGTAAATTGTTGCATATTTTAGAACATTATCTTGAAAAATAAATTATAGCACTAGCTTCCATATTTACCTCAAAATCCAAAACCTTCTCATCAAAAGCAGAAGCTAGAAATAAAGAAGCCAGAATATTTACCAAATCAGAGAATTTTATTAAAAAAAATAACCTGATAAATTTTTATTTTGTATATCAATATTATAAAAGGTAACAAAGGAATGTTAATTATTGAACACTGAATATATTTTGTAAGAGGCTGAAAATATGAAAGGGAAGGATTATAGAAGACAACAGACATTTTGTGTCGATTAAATTTACTGATCAAATTTTCCAAATTATGAATGATCATCATGGTCATTGAAGCAATACTCGTACAACAAAAACAACCATCTATGAACACAACAGTTATAATTTAAGAGCCCACATCCTCAAATGAATATAAATATAAAAAAAATAGACACACATCGCACCTTGCCTCTATCACAACATTCATCATTTGTCTCTACCTATCCTGATGATGACTTAAGAAAGTTGAAAGCTTGGACCATACTCCTTCTGAAATGAACTTCAGACAATTTTTGATAGTAATTCTTCCATGTCTGAGAAAGATCATTCATAATTGGAAAAAGTTGATCAGTAAAATTAATCGACACAAAATGTTTCATATATATATATATATATATATATATATATACACACACACACCATATATACTTGTGTAACACGTGATCTCATGTATCATGTGAATCATGTGAGCCCCAAGTTTTCACTTAAAAAAAATGATTTTATCATGTATCTCATGTATCATGTGTTTCTTTTTTGTGAGACCAACTTACAATAGACTAATCTCTCTTCCTCTATTGCTTTATCCCATCTTCTAGTTGAATAAGTTAAAAAAGTAAAAGAGAATGATAAAAGTATCATTAGTAACACTATATTCATTGAGTAAATGTGTACAACCATAAATAACCAAACAAAAACAGCTAAACATCTTACAAACGTAAACAATGGAAAAGATATGGATTTGTTATGTTTGTATTTTATAATACGATAATAATATGTGAATATTACATGCATTATTATTGCATAAAGTAAAACATCAGTTTTATCAAAATCATGTTTATTTTAAATACAGCTGTACTTTTTTACTACAGTAAATGAATATATCATTTGGTCAACAGCATAGCCAGGGCCAGCAGTACATATGCTAATTTTTTATCTCATGTATGATGCAACCCCCTTAAAATTAACTTCAAAATTACGTCTTCAAAAGTCACGATATGCAAGTATATATGGTATATTCCTAGTGGAATGATACATATTATAATCTGCTTTGTTTGTGTGACTTAAGCCAGACAAGAGTTAAATACAAAAACAGGAATGAGAAGAATAAAGTATAACTACAATGCTACTAATTTAATGCTGCTACTACTACAATGCTAACTAATTTAGTTGCTTATGTTTTCTCTTTTGTCAATCAAAATACAAGTATATGAGAATTCAAAAAACTTGACAATGAACAGTTTTTGACTTATCTATTAAAACACATGCACTATATTTATATATATATATTCAAAATTCGCTTGAGGATGAAATGGAACTAATGTCTTTAATTTAATTACAAAATTAAATTCAAGGCTTTTAGCTTCCATTTTTGAAACATGGTTAGAGCTATGTAGCAAAAAGACCATATTTTAAATCAATTAATTTATAATATTAATGCTCTGTAAATTTACATTGACATTTACTATTTTGTAAAAATAAAAATATCTATAACACCGGATAAATATATCTTACTGTTCTTTCTTTTTATTTATATATATATATATATATATATATATATATATATATATATAGTGTGTGTGTGTGTGTTAATAAATAAGTCAAAAACTGTTTTATTGACTATACATTATGCCTTCATTACATAGACTTCTTTATAACAGATGTTTTTAAGTGTTGATGTTAATTTTTCTGAAAATATTGCCACAGAATTTGATCTAACATGTATTGAATGTGGTTGTGTGTCTGAGTAAGGCAGGCCTCAAAGATTATCTAAGATGACACATGCAGAGAGAGAAGTCATTCAGTACAGATTATAAGTCATTTATGTAACAAAAGACAACCAACATTGTTACATCTGCACTAGGGAGTGAAAGATCATAGCAAGACTAAAAACCTACATTTGAGAATAAACAAAGCCATCATATACATATAGAGGGTGTGACTGATAAATTGTCATCTAAATTAAACAAAAATGAAAATAACACTGACATTTCATTTTAACAGATATATTTACCAAAATAACACAAAAATAACTTTAAATACTAAAGAGTAAATTTATTCAATTGCCATTGGCTTCAACCATGACCTCCAGATGATTTTGGAATCTCCTTTAACTCGTCAAAGCCTAATTTACCGATAAGGACACCCAATCTGATAAGGGTACACCAGGCACATGAATCACAGCCAAATTTGCACACAATATAGTGGCAGGTTCTCATAAAAGCAGCAAATAACATCGCCAATGGGACCCAGTTAGAAATACCCCCTGGTTGGGTAACCAACTTCATTCAGGCAGTCTCTGATTGAAGGTGTTCTCAAATATATAGATGTGACTTCCAAGTCACTTTGGCTACCTCATCATTCAACTTAAAAACAAAAGACAACCTTCTCAATACTCAACCATGATTATCCTCACTATTCCCCTTCATGAACTGAGATGCACAGTGCATGAACCCTTAGGAGACACGCCCAACTTGTTAAGATCAGTCAACTGACTAGGAAATATATAGTAATGAAGATAATTAGTGTAGCCCATCTTAATTCAACAAGACAAAACATATATTTTAACACCTCTAATCGTTTAAGATCTGAAGCCATGAGAGCCATGCTTTTTGTAGCATCAGGTCATTTATTATTATTATTTTTATCATTATTTCTCATATATGTTTATATAATATATATACTTAGATATTTATATTAGAAAAAAAAAATACAGGATTATTTATGCATGGAACAGCATTAGAATCAGAGTAACTTTACACTCTACTGAGGAATGAGAGTAACTTTACACTCTACTGAGGAATGAGAGTAACTTTACACTCTACTGAGGAATGAGAGTAACTTTACACTCTACTGAGGAATGAGAGTAACTTTACACTCTACTGAGGAATGAGAGTAACTTTACACTCTACTGAGGAATGAGAGTAACTTTACACTCTACTGAGGAATGAGAGTAACTTTACACTCTACTGAGGAATGAGAGTAACTTTACACTCTACTGAGGAATGAGAGTAACTTTACACTCTACTGAGGAATGAGAGTAACTTTACACTCTACTGAGGAATGAGAGTAACTTTACACTCTACTGAGGAATGAGAGTAACTTTACACTCTACTGAGGA
>OZ010575.1:28717587-28767587 GCA_963932145.1 Acanthosepion lycidas
TTTAAACTGCTGCTTTATGAAACCAATTCTCAAGAGAATGCTTCCCTGATCACTACAATCTTAAGCTGTTCAAGTCTAGGCTTAACCATTATTTTTCCACAGAGCCACATAAACTGGCCTTCTTATTCTATAACTGCCTTATAGCCACATCACATTGAAACACCAATTCCTGTACAATCAACAAAGTTAAGCAACAGAGAACTGCTCAGTACCTACATGAGTGACTGCTTGGGAATAGCAAGCACTGTAAGCTTGAATGTGCAGGTGGTGTAATGGATAATGGTTCAGAATTGTTAATCAGATAGAGTTCCAATTCTTGTTGGGTCTGTTATATTCACTTAGGCACAAATACACCTCTTTTCCCCCAGCTGTGGGTTAATTAGTAAAACTTGTATTACTAAACCATTATTATCACAAAAACAAAACAAGACAAACTTACAATATGAAAGGATTTTCTGGCTTTAAATAATGGTTGAAAGGGTTGATAAACCATAGAAAACAAATCAATCAATCTTAGTCTGTAATCCTTTACTTTGAATAGCTCATGTGCCTTCCTCAGAGTGAACATCATTGTAGTAAGATAAAAGAAGAACCTCTATAGCAAGCAAGAAAAAGATAGCAAAAGACTTCAATTATTCTTCACATTCATCAAATGCATGTAAACGCCTTCATTCACAAAAGATTGCTTTTCTCCTTTGAAATGAGTGACTGATCAACACCGTTTTACCTTTGCTTATAAAGATCTGGCTCTATTGGGTGACATATTATAATGCACGGATCTGTGCATTCTTACATCTTTCCTATGAATTATGTTATTGAAGCCATATGCCATAGCTGGTTGTATTGTATCATATTTAATCTGGTTTAATACACTCCAGAATTGGGAACTGCAATAATTTACATTCTTTACTTCAGAACTGATCTCTGATCAGATCTCAAATTGATCTTCTCTAATCTAATCTAAGATAATCTAACATCACATAGCTTTCTATCAGCTTGTATATATTTATGACAGGTCTATTCAATTTATCTCAGTTTCTGATATGGCAGTGAATGCTGGACAATAAGAAGAGACTTGAAGCAACAGAAATGTAGTTCTTCAAAAGAATGCTGAGAATACAATAGACTGAACATGTGAGCAAGGAGAAAATGGAAACAAAAAAGAACACTTATACTTAGAATCAGAAAAAGAAAGTTGAAATTTCTAGGGCACAGAAAAGAGGGCTTGGAACATTTGATACTTACAGGACATATCAAATACAAGACAGAGGAAAACAACATGTGAACTTGAGTGAATGGATGGCAGAGCAATGTTTAGGAGAGATAACGAAAACACAAAATTTATTAAGAGTTATAAAGAACAGGAAATTGTGGGGACCCTTGATCACTAATTTCCTGAAAGGACAAGTCACATAGAAGAAAAGGATGTGATAGCTCTGAATGCTATTCACTCGTATAAAGATGAATTTATTATTTAGATAATATGTTGAGAGTGCAACATTTTATTATAAATTTAAAAACAGACATTTTAAAAATATATACAGGTTGAGTATTCTTATTCCCAAATTCCAGAATCCAAAAACCTCCAAAATATCAGAGTTTTTCAGGTGCTGACATGACTTGCCACAAATGGAAAATTTCAGAAATCCCAGCTATGTATCCTACATTGGTGCCAGTTTTTTGTTAGCAATCATCACTGTAACACCTTCATTTGTGGATTACTTACCAGGTGTTTTATGCTCAGTAAAGACAGTATTGTAAATGTCAAAAATTCCTGCATTTATATATTTTTTGTAAGTAGTGATCATGTTTTTTTGCATATGTGCAGAAAATACAGAACATCATACAAGAGTTAAAATGTTAATGGTTTTTTTTTAAAATATTTGAATTTAAGAATGCTCATAAATATTCATCAGTTTAGCTGAAAAGTTTAGACAAGCTATGGAGGATGCCAAATGATGCAATTCAATGTCTAATAAATGAAATTGAGTAAATGATGATCTTGAATTTTTTTTTAATGCAAATTAGCATTTAAGTTATTTTAGTTTGGGATTAATTTATGTGCTATATATTTTAAATAACATGAGGTTAGGAATTTAAATGTATTCTTTTAGTTTTTTAATATTTTTATAATCATGAATGTTGGGTTGGTAAAATAGTAATTTTATCAGGAAGAGAGATACTTGAAAAAAAATACAAGGTGCAGATTTATATTTTGATAATATTTGATAGAAATACTCTCAAGAATTTTCTAAGTTACTTTCTCATATATATATATATATATATATATATATATATATATTGTGTATATTTTGGCTGCATATTTTCATTCAAACAGGTCTGGTTAAATAATTTAGACATATCATGTTGATTAATTTCCATTGTGATCCTTTCAAGTTCATGGATTAATTTCTTAGTAGATTTAGAAAATTGAGTAAGAAAAATACCAAAATTTTCTTTCAAAATTTTTTATTTTCCCAAGGACTTTCATTTGCATCTGAGAACTTAACCCACTGAAGAAGGTCTCAAATGAGATTGAAAGTATTTGGGAAAATAAAAACTATTCAAAAGAAAATTTTGGTATTTTTCTTACTCAATTTTCTAAATCTACCAAGAAATTAATCCATGAACTTGAAAGAATCACAACAGAACCTAATCAACATATGCCTAAATTATTTAACCAAACCTGTTTGAATTAATATATATATATATATATATATATTTATGAATAAAAATGTCAATAGAAAAACTAGTAATTGCTGACGCATTTCATCCAATGTGGACTTTATCAAAGAAAAAAAATCCACATTGGATGAAACGCATCAGCAATTACTAGTTTTCCTATTGTCATTTTTATTCATAAATATTGTCTTCTCTACTGGTTAAATCGGATAAATTTTCATATATATATATATATATATATATATATGTATATATGTATATACACACACATACATACATACATACATACATATAATGTATCCTGCAAAATCTCTTTTACTTAATGCATATTTCTTGGTACACAACTTGTTTCTGACAAAATCTTTTTTTTTTCTGTAAATCCCCTAAAGAGGCTCACAGGATGTGTAGTGGCTTGCTTTACTGACACATTTAAAGCTTGCAAAAACAGCCAGCATATGTTTGGTGGTTGTTATGAGCAGGTCTTTTGCTAATCTTGCAAATCCCTGCTTTTGCAGTGATGCCCATAAAATGAGAAAAAAACACCAGAAAAGTTCTATAATGACAAGTTGCTTCTTCGAAATTAGATATGCAAATACATTACCTCTGCAAGTTATTTATAAGGACTATATTCAGGAGCCACTCACAGACGGCATATATGTTAGTTTTAAGGGTATCATCCCACAGAAACCTATCTATTTTCACACAAGCTTTTCTTTCCTTTCTTTTTCCTTACCACTCTTCCTATCCTTCTTGCTCACACTGTGTGTCTCTTATTTTCTCTTCTTGTTTTCTTTCTCAACTTGCTTTTTATTAATGTGTTATTCTCTCTCTGTTTTTATAACTCTTTTTCCCATTCTCATTCCTCACACACTTTCTATTTTCTATTCTCTTTCTTTCTATCACAAATTTTATACAAGCTCAGATCTTTCCACGAAGCTTGACTTCATCTGGTACAAGTTCACAAGTGTGGGGCACCTAGTGAGTATCAAACTCACTACAGCAGTAATGATCTGTCACACTAGCTTGCTAACTATTGCTCCATAGAGAGGTATCCTTCTGAGATCCTCTTATTTTTTTTATTTTTTTTCTTTCATGTACTGTTTTTTTTATATTTTACTTAAAAATTTCTGTTTTCTCAGTATTTAATTTTTCTTTCTTTCACTCTATATTATTTTTCCTTTTGTTTATTACTTTCTCTCCCCCTCATTATCTTTCTCTATCTCATATTTTTTTTTACAACGAGATTCACCCTTTAGAAGGCCTGGGGACCACTTGAGGTAGGTAGATAGTTACATGTAGAGGCCATTTTTGTGTATAGGAGTGGAAGATAATGGTTAACCCTAGCCTTGAACAGGTTAAGATTGTAGTGATTGGGGAAACACACAGTTGGCAGTCAATTCCACAGGGCAGTGATTTACAGAAAGAAGCTGCTCAAGTGGAACCTACTGGTGGAATACAGAGGGAATGTGGGTGGTTTGCTACTATGTAAGTGGCATAGCATGTTCTTATTGAGAAGGTTTGCCTGAGTGGAACCAGGGAACGTAGTCTGTCTGAGCACTTTCTGTGGAAGTAGTGGTACAGCAGTGAAAGGCTTGCCACAACCTGCCTGTGGGAGAGAGGTTGAAGGGTGGAGAATAATTCATCACCCATAATCATAACATTTAATTTAAAAGAGGGACCAATACAAAGTAGACCAATATTATTTATTTTAAATTATTTATTGTAAATTACAATCACCTGATGAGATGCATTGATACACATCGAAACATGACTGCAATTATGTAGCGATTTGACATATTTTTGGTGTAATATCCTAAATTATATATATATATATATATATATAAAATGAAAATAATTCAGATGCCTGCTGTTCACTGATTTTCTTAATCTATTCATATCTACCATTTTTATATTATTTTCACATCCGTTCATTACTTTCTCTCTCTCTTTTTCTTCACCTCTATTTCTCTCACCTTCTCTGTCTCTCCCTTCATCTATTTCTCTTTCTCTCTCCCTCACTCTCTTCATCTCCATTTCTCTCTCCTTCCCTCACTCTCTTCATCTCCATTTCTCTCTCCTTACACTTCAGGTCACTTTTTTGTTATCTCATATAGATTTATACCTACTTCATTCTCTCTTGACCTCCCTATCTTACATTGTTCATCTTTAGCATTATTTTCTTATTTATCCATATGAAAATGACTTAGTAATGCAATTGTGTTATCTTGCACTACAAAACTGTTGACATGCTACAAAATTATATTTTCCTTGTTCAACTCTTCTAAACGTATTTTTTATGTGTTTAAAAAAAGAGACATAAAAATAATCTTGTCTATAATAGAAATGTTGTTCACTGAATCTATTATGTCTTGATATTTACTCAGGTCATCTTTGTACAGCACAAAGCTAAATGGAGGCAGAAAGATTGTTAAACCAACCTTTGGGGTAAGGCAGGGCACACTCACCTTGAAAATCAGCCTTTAAGTCCTGGCTTTTTATATGGGTTCAAAAACATGACTCAGTCATTACTAAATCTGTTATGAGTCATAAAAATACTTCAAAATGCCTGAATAAATGTGTATATATATATATATATATATGATAAAAATAAAATTTAAGGTATGCTATATTTATGGGTAAAAGTGCTCGATATCAGCGATAGAGTATGTGTAAATATAAAGGTGGACAATGAAATCAACATTGACTGGCAACAATCTGTCTTGATTAAATGCACACACTCATATATATATATATATATATATATATATATATATATAAAAGCCTTTTCCCCCAACTAACCAGTATCCCATTACAAACTGATACCATAAACAATTTAAAAAATCCTGCGAATTTTAAAATTTAAATTCGTAGGTGAAAATAGTCATTAACTAAAGATATCTTAATTCCAATTGTAAAGAAAGTATATATATATATATATATATATATATATATATATATATATATATACACACACGTGTGTGTGTGTGTGTATGTATGTATGTGAATATATATTTACAGGGTGCGATGGGCATATTGTCGCCATTTTACATTTTTAATTCCATGCATGCACATTGTTGTTTTTTTATTTTGTCAATTGTACAGTATAGTAGGGTCATTTGGGCACTGTCTGTAAGAAAAAGATCACCATGACACAATTCACTCCAACAGAAATTTGTAAACAGCACCCTTTACTGCTTAGCATTTGCACTGGAAGCTCCAATATAAACATTTCAGAGTGTTTAGGTGTCAGTTTGAGAACAGTGCAGAGGATTAGGGGAAGATTTGGATGTGTTTAATGGTGATTACAAATATCTTTGGAGTGATCACTCATGATGGTGACATTATGCCTCCATTCATATTCCCACAAGGCCTCAGTCAACAGAGAAGTCTGCATCATCACTTGAAGAGGTAGTGCTGCCCTAGGTCAAGAGGGTGACTGCTGGAAGACCCTATATCTAACAACAGAACTCTGCACTATGCCACACAAGCAGGAGGATCCAGTCCTGTCAGACAACTTTTGTAACTAAATGACCCCTTACATCTGGCTACCTAACTCCCCAGACTGCATCCCCCTTGATTATTGTGTGCGTGCAAAATTGAGTAAGAGACCAACAAAACTCTTTGTAATATCAAAGATAAACTGAAGGCAAGGATTATGGCAGCATTCACCAAATTAAACAAGGAGACCATCCAGAAGAGTTGCAGGAGATTCCAACGTCATTTGAAGGCTGTGACTGAAACCAATGGCGATTTTATTGAATAAATTTACTCTTTAGTACTTAAAGATATTTTTGTGCAATTTTGGTAAATATATCTGTTAACAATTTATTCATTGCACCCTGCATATATTTTGTTTAAAATAACTGTTTTCTAATTTGCTTATGACTCATGTCGATATTGATATACCATAAAATCACAAATTTTAACTATTTATAGATATTTATATTAATGTTATTATTGTACACCTTTTCGTTAACTTTAATAATTATTCATATTTTTTCTAAATTATTCTATTCTGCTATTTGTTTCTCTAGAGAACCAGTAATTTTCCTTTCTTATTCTCTCTTCATAAAAACATTCTTCTTCCTATTTTTTCATGCTTCTCTCTTAAAATAAGTCCTTCTCTTTAAAAAAAAAAAAAAATAACATTACTTTTCCTCTCCCCCATATATTCTTACAAACTTTTCCCTATTCTCTCAGTTCCTTCACAGATCTCTGCATATCATTTTACAAAAAAACTCTCCCTCTCTTTAAAAGCAACTCTCCCTCTTATGCTCTTACTGTCTTTTCATATAAACATTCTTCTATCTCTCAATCTCTTCACACACCTATCACTTTACAAAATAAATTACTTTTCAAAGAAAGCTTATCTCTTTCTCTCTACACTCTCCTCATCTTTCTGTCTGCCTGTCTCTATTTCTTGCTTCTTTTTCAAATTTCTACATCTTATATGCACAGTCGGAATTGTACAGAAAAATTTGGCAAAAGGGGGACAGTTATATTTATAGCTTAGCTCTTGTCCTTTCATCAGAACTGGGCATTCATTATTTACAGCCACAGAATGTGATGACACTCCTGATATATTTCAAGCTAAAGACACAAGCAATTGACAATGGCTCAATATTTGTGAGATGCTACATCATTAAAATTCATGAGCTTATTCAACTAAGTTCTTCATATTTATAGTTTCTATACGTTTTGTACCCTTGAGATTGCAGACACAAATATACCATCCTCTATTTTCTGCTGTTAGCTAGAGGCAACAAAAGGATGTGCTGATTTGCTAAATATTCCACATTTACCAAACATCAATAGCTATTATCTCTGAAATTTTAAGAAATCATGTACAGTTGTGGTTGACTAATGTGTTTTTGTGACCAACTTCTAGTGAAATTAAATTTGAATTTCCTCTGGATAAATATTCTTCTGCATTTTGTTTTAGTGATGATTTGGATTAGATTAACAATGTTTGGTTATCAGGTCAGACTTTTAAGCTTGTTAATGGTAATATATAACGCAGTACAACCTGCAGCAAGGGTGGGTGGTTGGTGTCTAGAACAGCACCTCCACTGGCTTTTCTGCTGGTAAGAAGAGTGGCATGCCACCTGTTAAAGGGTGGATGAGCCTCTTTTAGGAGCCAACAGCCAAAGTGTGTGTGTGTGTGTGTGTGTGTGTGTGTGTGTGTATACATATAAGATAAATATGTAGTTTTAAGGTAGGCTATATTTATGGGTAAACATGTTCAATATTAAAGAAGACATAAGTAAATGTAAAATTGGATACTGAGGTCAACACCAAGTAGTGACAGTCTGTTTCATACTTGAATGCAATCTTCAGGCCTAAAAATTGTGTTCAAGCATGAAACAGACTGTCACTGCTTGGTGTTGACCTTAGTATCCAATTTTACAAATATATATATTTATCATATATATATATATATATATATATATATATATATATATATACAAATATAGATAACTATACTCATTTCAAAAAACCCTCGAATTTTTGATTTGCCAACAATCAAATCAATCTCGAGGGAAAAAAAGGTTTTAAAAAAAGAAAGAGCTACAAACATGAAATTCTGCCAAAAAAAAAAAATCGCACAGATGCAGGTTTGAAGCCCAAAGAAAAAAACCCGATACGAGTAAACAACTAACAAAAGAGCTCAATACAACTGCAGAGCAGACCTAGATACACCTAGTGAGCCAGACAAACCTACCTAGGTTTCACCGGCTCACTAGGTGTATCTATATATATATATATATATATATATATATATATATATATATATATATATATATATATATATTTTATTAGTGGCAACTCTAGGTCATCAATGTTTGACGGGCTCATAACAATGTTTAACAAAATATACTGTTGGTAAAAATGAGATGATTAAATGATTTTCTTACACTAACTAAAATATATAATTTTTTTAAAAGTCTCTGTGCATGAAATTAAAAAAATACACATTTTGGTATTTTAATATTAATTGTAATAATTCTATAAAAATAAACATTTATTTTTAAAAAAATTTCCAAACCAGTAAGAAAAAAAGAGTGAGGACAAAGTCTTTGTTATGTTTTTTTCTGTTTATTACCCCCTATCCATGTTTTATTGTTTATTGTTTTATAGTCTGGTTATCAAGTCACTGATGGTATAGATAGGAATAGTTGCTGTAGGATCATCAAGTAGAAATGTATATTTCACTCAATGAGGCTAAGAGGTGCCTTACTTTTTTTAAAGTCAAGAACATTGTGTATGGTTCAGTGTGCATGTGTATGTGTGTCTTTGGGCATGTACATAAACCTAATTGGTGTTTACTATCTCTCTGTCTGTGAATTTTTAGTTTAATTTATTGTACATTTATGATCAGTACTGCTAACTGATATCATATTTCCTCGACACTACCCCAGTCACATTCCTCACCCCAGTCCTCCAATCAAGGAGTTAAAGCTGCCACTTTCTTTGATTTTTGCTGACTTTAAGTTGGGCTAAATTTAATTTGCCCTTTTTTCAATTGATACATTCTGCTAAAAACCTTATAGAGTATGGAATAAATTATTTAAAATGAACATTTGAAAACAATAAGTTAAAATAAAAATGAGTTCTTTGAAAAACAAGGCATACAAGTCATTAGAAATTTTTAAAAGATTTACAAAATTAAAGCAAGAAATATATTGCCTATTAAGTATGTCTCCAGCTTGATAGGGCACAGATCTATGCAGCCCGATTAGCCACGTTAATTTATTTCAATCTTTTTTTACTTAGTTTCTTTCTACTAAATGTATTTCAGTCAATATTTTGAGGAATGGAGTTAAAACAATTAATTTTGGATTGACCTGAAGTCAAGAATGAAAATAACACATTACAAAAGATTTTTGTTGCTTTGAAATAGATGCACTTAAATGTTGACTCACACTCAAGCTTTGAATGGCAAACTTCCTAGACATCGTACCTTGATAAGAACACTCATATTTGGAATACCATGAGTGTTTGACTTGGGTGTCAGGAAGAGTATCCAGCCTTGTTAAAACTTAGCTCAAATTATTATGACAAGTCTCAATATCTTGACTGGTGTATGTGGAGAGGAAAACTGAAATCCTCTCTCAGGCAAGACTCATCTTGCTTTTTGTGAGATTAATAGCAGTCTTGCCTACTTAGAAAAAAGAACATGGCTATGATGATGATGAATGGATGATCCAAGATTTTATCAGTGGTGAGATGACGAAAATTTGATTGTAAATAAGATTATATTAATATTATTAATCTAGATGACCACAGCCTGACAGCCAATCTCTCCTCTGACCTAGATCTAACATCTCAAGCATATTGATAGATTAAATTGTGCTTTATGGTTTATCAACGGTTTGCCAAAGATATCCTAAATTGTGTGAATAATTCTTTTTTTGCTGACGAACACATTTTGAATGATAAGACTATTTTTCTTTTACATGTGAATATTATAACAATTTCTTTTTAGAATAACACTTATTTCTTCCAGATACAAGTTTGAGTAGTTAACCCATAGCTGGGGGAGGAAATGGATTCATACTTTTTATCAATTATATTTGCACATAAGTGAATGTAATGAACTTGAATGGAATTGAAACATAGCTCTCCAATTTCTCATTCTGAGCTGCTTTACTCAAGGAAGCTAGTTGCCTTGAATGCATATTTGAGCTCAAGTTTACCCCAGACTCCAAAGCTATGGGTTAAATAGGACAGACTGGGTTCTTTAGCTTTGGTTGCCAACAAGTCTATGAGATGGATAATTCTGAATTCAAAACTAGTTGAGAATAGGGCTAGCAACATCATCACATAAAAAATTATTAGCAATGGAAAGCCTAGTATATTGATACTGCAACATCCATACTCCTCAGTGGTGTTTACGGGACTTGAAAGCTGTGGCATCCATACCACTTAGTGGAGACTATGGGACTTGAGAGCGAGTGTGTGAGTGAGAAAGGAAAATGATAAACACTAGTCATTTTGATTCAAGTGAAGAAATTGTATAAATATGATAGATACAAAATCAGATTTATAGTAAGTAATCGGTAAATAGACAAAACAGAACATTATGGCCAGAAGTACTGAATACAAATATATTACCTTAAAAATGTGAAAAAAGCAAGTGATTTGTAAGGTGAATGGTAATATTGTAACATCTGTATCAAGCTGAACTGAAGAAAATAGAATTTTCACTACAGACACAATGGTGAATTCTTACCCAAAATAACATCTAAAAAATATGGCTCTCTATTAATCAACATAAAGAACTATTGTGACATTCATCAGTATGGATGATGCTAATCCCCAGGAGAGCAACTCGTTGCATTTCCTTGGTATCACATTTACCACAGACCTGAAGTCAAATTCTTACATTGAATCACTTGCTGAGTCAACATCTAGGAAAGTCAAATACACACACACACACACATATACATATATATATATATATATATATTAGGTTGGTGCAAAAATAATTTCGTTTTCTAACATATGTTACTATGTGAGAAAACGAAATTATTTTTGCACCAACCTAATATATATATATATATATACAAAAGTTAACTTTGAAGTCAATACTCAGAGACAACAGGTTGTTTCATGCTAGACTCAATTGTCAGGCTGCGAGTGTTGGGTTTTTTCTCGACTATCTACATATATATATTAAAAATTGAAAACTGAAAAGAATAAATAAACAAAATAATAAAAAACAAGTAAAATAAATTAACCCAAGCAAATAATAAACAAATAACAAACCACTCCAATTAGAATAGACAAAATAGAATAAATAAAAATAAATACATAAAAAACAAGTAAAAATAATCAATCCAAATAATTAAAGTAAATAATAAACAAATTAGCAAACCAATCCCACCAAAATAACTGTTAGAATAGACTACAACAATCAATCCAAAAATTGAATGAAAAAATAGCTATAACTGCAATATAATGATAAAAAATTACTACGTGACTTCAAAATCGAAAACCAAAAAGAGTAAATAAAATATAGAAAATAAAAAATAAAAAAATAAGTCAATAAATAAAAAAATAACAAGTAAAATAAATTAATCCAAATAAATTAAGAAACCACTTCCGCTAAAATAATCATTAAAACCTTTAAAAATAAATAAGCAAAAACAAGTAAATGTAATCAATCCAAATAAATAAATAAAATAATAAACAAATTAAAAACTGCCACCGCCACCAAAATAACAAAATAGACTACAGCAATCAATTCAAAAATTGCACAAATAGCTTTAATTACCTTCCCAGACCAAAACAAACTATTAAATAAGCAACCTAAGCAAATCCCCATCAAATTTTTGCTACATTAATAAAACATCAAAAACTGAAAAGAATAAACAAATATATAAAATAAAAAGTGAAAATAAATAAAAACAAGTAAAAAAAAATTAACTCAGATAAATAAGTAAATAAACAAACCACACCCGCCAAAATAACAGATAGAATGGACTACCCACAATGCACCACTGACCCGTATATATTAATAGTTGCAAAAAAACCAACATTCACAACCAGACGATTGCATCTAGAATGAAACAGACTGTCGCCTATGAGTGTTGACTTCAATGTTTACTTTTATATTTACATATGCTCTATGTCTGATACTGAGCAATTTATCCCATAAATATAGCACACCTTAAAACTATATTTCTTTATATGTATAGATACATATATATATACATAAAAATATATATATACACACACACATATATAAATATACATACATATATATATATATATATATATATATATACATATATGCATATACCTTCGTATGCAAAATATTTGTGATTTGTTGTTTGCTGATGATGCTGCTCTTGTTGCGATATCCTTTGAGGAGGCCCAAGATCTAATAAATCGTTTCTCTGCTGCATGTAAAGCCTTTGGTCTTACACTTAGCATAAAGAAAATTGAAGTAGTGCACCAACCTTGTACTACTTTGAAGCAATTCTGTGGTGAGAAACAAAAACCACCAGTCTACAAATTTCCAGAGAGACCATTGAAAGTAGAAGACAAAGCTCTGAACTATGTAAAGTCTTTCACCTATCTTGGTAGCAAAGTCAACTACAATAGAATTTTAGATGAGGAAATCATGCATCGGATTGCTAAGGTTACCAGTGCTTTTGGCAAACTTCACCTTGTGGAATATGTGGGGTATTTGACTAGATAAAAAAATTTGGGTTTACAGAGCTGTTGTCCTTGCCATCCTTTTGCACAGCTCAGTCATGAACTCCATACAGGTACCATATACACCAACTAGATGTTTTCTATAAAAGCTGTCTGCATGCAATCTGTAGAGTTAAACTTCAAGATAGGACATCAAATGTAGACCTGTTTAACAGGTGTAAAATTGGAGGAATCAAAACTTTTCTCATACAGTCTCAGTTACGATGGAATGGTCATGTCTTGAGAATGTCTGATGACAGGATACCGAAGATCTTAATGTACAGCCAGGTAGATCAGGGCTACAGGAATGTAGGATGCCCATGGCTAAGATACAAAGACAAGCTGAAGTGCAACTTGTCAGCTGGCAATATACCACATAACACTCTTGAGTGCTTAGCCTTGGAACAGGTAGAATGGAGATCAATATATTTTAGTGGACTCAGCAGTTTTCAATCTGCTTGTCTGAATCATCTTCAAGAAACGAGAGCAAGATCTAAAAGGACAGCCAATCTAACATTGATCTCATCCCACAATCCTCACTCTAGCCCCATACATGGCCTCCTTTGTAAATCACTAGCGGGACTTAAGTGCCACTTAACATTATCGCACAAACTTCATAACTGAAACAATTAAGCTGTCAGACACCCATACGTCAAAACCGACAGAGAGACCCCATTATATATACATATATAAATAATTACATATATATCAACATATAGATAAACAGACAAATAAAAGACAAAACAGTGCAACTAAAACTAAACACACTATGTGAAGCTCTGAAGGACTCATGATCAAATATCATAGATATTTGCTGTCTTTTGTATTTAACAATATATGTTTAAATCATGATCTGCTGCCCCAATACACTAAGTACACACACACATATATATATGTATATAAATATACATATATATATAAAATTATATATGTAGGCATATGCACGGTCTTGGTGTCTACATCAAGGAACATCTCCCTCTGGCCAGAGAGTCCTCTCTCAAATCACGAGACCAGTCATACATGTGTCTCCGACTCAATGCGGTAAGCTATCACTTCTTCCTTTACCGCTCTCCATCCTCTCAAAACTGTGAGATACTCGATAGCATTTCTGACAGCATAGACAAAGCTCTCTCCCTCCACCTGTTTGCTCACATTTTTGTGTTTGGTGACTTTAACGCCCATCACACCTTGTGGCTTAAGAATGCTACTACTGACCACGCAGGCATTCAAACGCTCAATTTTTCAATCTCCCATTCCCTCACACAGATAGTTAACTTCCCCACTCATTTTGCCTTCAACCGGGAAGGTAAAGCCTCTCTTCTCGACCTGTGCTTTACCTCCATCCCCGAATCCTGTAGCGCCTCGCAACTCTGCCCGCTTGGTAACTCTGACCATGCAGTAGTATCAGTTAACATCACCTTCAACTCCACCTCCTATAAAGAACCTCCTACCACTAGGACCTCGTTCTACTATCAACGAGCTGACTGGGACGCGTTCCGTGATTTCCTCCGCGATGTCCCCTGGGATGGAGTCTTTAAGCTCCCTGTCCAAGATTGTGCTTCTGAAGTCTCTTCCTGGGTTAAAGCTGGAATCGACGCTTTCATCCCATCAAGGAAATATAGGGTTAAGTCACGCTCCTTGTCGGTAGAGGAGGTCAGGACTTCAAACTGGTTGAATAAAGGCGGTATAGAGGGTTTGCAATTGTTCAATACGCTCTTGCAGAGACGCCAATAATCTTTGGAGCCAAATTTGTGAGATGCAATATGTTCCTTCATCCGAGCCGCAAATAGTGACTTAGCATCATTGAGGACATGCAAACACTAGTTACGGCAGAGGCAAAGAGACGTCTATTGCAGTCAGACATGTCGCTACGGAATAGGTGGAAGTAGTGGTTCCTATGGGCGATGGCGGCTGAGCAAGCAGCGGAGAACCAGGGGGAGGAGCGCATAAACATAAACATACATACATGTATATATACTATATACATACATACATGTATATATACTATATACATACATACATGTGTAAGCAAATATATGGATATAGATCCAACAGTATGAAGAAAAATATACGGAAAAAACAAACAAAAATCCTTATATGCAATTATGCTGTTTTAAAGTTAATATGTCAACGTCGGACATATTGATAAAATATTCTTTTGGTCGCATCTTTCTACCAAATAACCATTTGACCGAACGTATCTCCAATAATTCAAATGCGTTAAAAATTAAAACTACAATATTACCTACTAGAACTATCCGTAGTTTATTAAATAGCACCAGCAAACAACATATTACATCCAATGCTTGCATCTACCAAATCTCATGCAAAAACTGTAACTTAAAATATGTGGGTGAAACATGTAGGTCCGTAAAATCTTGTGTTTTCGAACATGAGATATTCGCCTCGGAAATTTAAACAATGCTTTAGTTGTACACACAACTAAAGCAGATCATAATTTCGATTTTGATTCCGTGAAGATTTTAAAATATTTTCATAATAAAAATATTAGGAGGATTTATGAAGCAGGCATAATATCCATCTCACGCATGGTGAATACTAAACCTGGCTTCTTTAGTATTTCCCCTTTTCTAGCGAGATTAATGCTCGACAAGCGTACATATAAATTTTAGATCAAAATAGAATTCTTTTCATTTTTCAATTTTCATTCAAAATACTCAAATTTTAGGAATACATTTTCAAAGCGTCGACCACGTGACGACAACGTGACAATGTTTAAATGGAACGCAGATCATAAAACTTTCAGTTATCTGTTTAGATAAGTTTTGTTCTTATGTCCATCGTCTTTGTCATGTTAAATTGATAATGTTAATCATATTTTATGAATATATCCTGAAGATGGTTTATTAGACCGAAACGTCCGACGTTGACCTATTAACATTAAAACAGCATAATTGCATATGAGGATCTTTCTTTGTTTTTCCGTATATTTTTCTTCATACATACATGTATATATACTATATACATACATACATACATACATAATATATACATGTATACATAATATATATATATACATACATACATGTATATATATATATATACATACATACATGTATATATATATATATACATACATACATGTATATATATATATATATATATACATACATACATGTATATATATATATATATACATACATACATATACATATATATATATATATATATACATACATACATATACATATATATATATATATATATACATACATACATATACATATATATATATATATATATATATATACATACATATATATATATATACATACATACATACATATATATATATACATACATGTATATGTATATATATATATATATACATACATGTATATGTATATATATATACATACATGTATATGTATATATATATATATATACATACATGTATATGTATATATATATATATATACATACATGTATATGTATATATATATACATACATGTATATGTATATATATATACATACATGTATATGTATATATATATATATATACATACATGTATATGTATATATATATATATATACATACATGTATATGTATATATATATATATACATACATGTATATGTATATATATATATATACATACATGTATATGTATATATATATATATACATACATGTATATGTATATATATATATATACATACATGTATATGTATATATATATATATATACATACATGTATATGTATATATATATATATATACATACATGTATATACATATACATACATGTATATATATATATATATATATACATACATGTATATACATATACACATATACATACATGTATATATATATATATATATATACATACATGTATATACATATACACATATACATACATGTATATACATATACACATATACATACATGTATATACATATACACATACATGTATATACATATACACATATACATACATGTATACACATATACATACATGTATACACATATACACATATACATACATGTATATACATATACATACATGTATACACATATACACATATACATACATGTATATACATATACATACATGTATACACATATACATACATGTATACACATATACATACATGTATACACATATACATACATGTATATACATATACACATATACATACATGTATATACATATACACATATACATACATGTATATACATATACATACATGTATACACATATACATACATGTATACACATATACATACATGTATACACATATACATACATGTATATACATATACACATATACATACATGTATATACATATACACATATACATACATGTATATACATATACACATATACATACATGTATATACATATACACATATACATACATGTATATACATATACACATATACATACATGTATATACATATACACATATACATATATACATGTATATATATATACAAATATATATACATACATGTATATATATATACAAATATATATACATACATGTATAAATATATACAAATATATATACATACATGTATATATATATACAAATATATATACATACATGTATATATATATACAAACATATATACATACATGTATATATATATACAAACATATATACATACATGTATATATATATACAAACATATATACATACATGTATATATATATACAAACATATATACATACATGTATATATATATATATACATAAACATATATACATACATGTATGTATATATATATATACATAAACATATATACATACATGTATGTATATATATATATACATAAACATATATACATACATGTATGTATATATATATATACATAAACATATATACATACATGTATGTATATATATATATACATAAACATATATACATACATGTATGTATATATATATATATACATAAACATATATACATACATGTATATATATATATATACATAAACATATATACATACATGTATATATATATATATACATAAACATATATACATACATGTATATATATATATATACATAAACATATATACATACATGTATATATATATATACATAAACATATATACATACATGTATATATATATATATACATAAACATATATACATACATGTATATATATATATATACATAAACATATATACATACATGTATATATATATATATATACATAAACATATATACATACATGTATATATATATATATATACATAAACATATATACATACATGTATATATATATATATACATAAACATATATACATACATGTATATATATATATATATACATAAACATATATACATACATGTATATATATATATATACATAAACATATATACATACATGTATATATATATATATATATACATAAACATATATACATACATGTATATATATATATATATATACATAAACATATATACATACATGTATATATATATATATATATATACATAAACATATATACATACATGTATATATATATATATATATACATAAACATATATACATACATGTATATATATATATATATATATACATAAACATATATACATACATGTATATATATATATATATATATACATAAACATATATACATACATGTATATATATATATATATATATACATAAACATATATACATACATGTATATATATATATATATATATACATAAACATATATACATACATGTATATATATATATATATATATACATAAACATATATACATACATGTATATATATATATATATATATATACATAAACATATATACATACATGTATATATATATATATATATATACATAAACATATATACATACATGTATATATATATATATACATAAACATATATACATACATGTATATATATATATATATATATACATAAACATATATACATACATGTATATATATATATATATACATAAACATATATACATACATGTATATATATATATATATACATAAACATATATACATACATGTATATATATATATATATATACATAAACATATATACATACATGTATATATATATATATATACATAAACATATATACATACATGTATATATATATATATATACATAAACATATATACATACATGTATATATATATATATATACATAAACATATATACATACATGTATATATATATATATATACATAAACATATATACATACATGTATATATATATATATATATACATAAACATATATACATACATGTATATATATATATATATATACATAAACATATATACATACATGTATATATATATATATATACATAAACATATATACATACATGTATATATATATATATATACATAAACATATATACATACATGTATATATATATATATATACATAAACATATATACATACATGTATATATATATATATACATAAACATATATACATACATGTATATATATATATATATATATACATAAACATATATACATACATGTATATATATATATATATACATAAACATATATACATACATGTATATATATATATATATACATAAACATATATACATACATGTATATATATATATATATACATAAACATATATACATACATGTATATATATATATATACATAAACATATATACATACATGTATATATATATATATACATAAACATATATACATACATGTATATATATATATATACATAAACATATATACATACATGTATATATATATATATACATAAACATATATACATACATGTATATATATATACATAAACATATATACATTCATGTATATATATATATATACATAAACATATATACATACATGTATATATATATACATAAACATATATACATACATGTATATATATATACATAAACATATATACATACATGTATATATATATACATAAACATATATACATACATGTATATATATATACATAAACATATATACATACATGTATTAGGTTGGTGCAAAATAATGACATAATAATGTCGTTTTTTGATGTTACAAAATACGTCAAAAAAACGACATTATTACGTCATTATTTTTGCACCAACCTAACATATATACATACATACATACATACATCTATACATACATATACATCTATAAACATACATGTATATATGTGACATGTGCGTGTATATATATATATATATATATATATATATATATATATATATATATATATTGTGTATTTGGGCAGCATTCCCTCATTCATACAAAATTTGTTAAAAACAATTTACAGGGTACTGTAGTTTTTATTATAATTTTTGTTGTGGTTTTTTTTTTTTTCTGGACATAAATTATGTTGAAATTGTCCAAATATTCTGTGTTTTTGTGCAGTTTCAGTTATTCTTTTAGCCATTATCAAGGATGTTTTTATTTTTATTTTGTATCTGAATGTAAGGACTTAGAGAGAAATAGATCAAATCTGGATCAGAATCTGACAAAATGATAAAATAAAGAACATATATGAAATGTTTAATATCGGACATGTTTTACTTTTATTAAACATGTTAGATTGATAAATGTTTCCTATTTGTTCTTTTTCTTATTACATATATAAACTTTATTATATATTCATACATCAATAATATTATATCATAATTAACTTTTATTGCTATCTATTGGTCATTTTCAGCTCGCTATATAGTCAATCTTGATTCCATTTTGAAACTTGCTCCAAACACTATATATAATATAACATTGTTCTCTTCAAATAACACTGCCTTCCATA
Source organism: Acanthosepion lycidas (assembly GCA_963932145.1). Lineage (NCBI taxonomy): Eukaryota > Metazoa > Mollusca > Cephalopoda > Sepiida > Sepiidae > Acanthosepion > Acanthosepion lycidas. The sequence goes on from OZ010575.1 coordinate 28,738,229, forward strand.
TTTGTAAATCCTGCTGTTATGTATACATATATCCCTCATACAGGAAACCTGCAACAAGTTATGGGCAATGGCCTTCTTTAAATTAGGGAAAAAAAATTGAATGATTTCAAAGATAAATATTTGAATAACAGCAGAAAATCTGTTTGTTGTAGAGAAAAACTTGCTTGAGAGAGAAAGCAAACTCTAAAGAGTTAACAAAAACAAAAGATTTTCTTAATATTTGCACGCTTCACTTGCTTAAATCATAAATCAGATTTGACTTTCTTAGTGTGTTCTGAAAAATTTCTCTTTGTTTTTTTTTTTTACTGAAATTATATTCTTGCAATTGCTTCCATTTTAATTTTTCTTTTAATTTAAAAAAACAAAACAAAAAAAAACGCACAACTGAAATAATAATCTTATAATTTGTATATCTTGATTTTGGGGTCCTTTATTTCTTTTTTTTTTTATGTAGTTTTTAAAACATAAAATAAAAAGAACAGCTGTAATTTTTAAAACTCTCTTTCATAACTTTTAAGGCAGCCAAGTTGTCTTTCTAGTTAGTTAACTTTTAATCCAAAGTTTTTATTTATTTATTTCAAAGTATTTTAAAAATTTTGTATTAGAATTCTCTTCAACCTCGGGAAAATTCTTCTGCAATGTTTAACCTTTGTGCCCTCACAAAAAAACAGGACAGTAATTCCCTTCACACTGCTATTATTATGTATACTTTTGACTCCCTTAGCAATGTTTATTGTTTTAAAAAGTGATGATTAGAATTTTAATAAAATCCAAGCATTTAAAAGTGAATTTATACATTCTATTTACTCTTGAGAAGTGACAACATAATTCATTGTTATTTATTTTTTAAATAATTTAAAAAAAAATTTGTTTTCATACCTATTAGGTTGGTGCAAAAATAATGATGTAATAATGTCGTTTTTTGACATATTAACGTCAACCAACCTAAGATTTGTAAAGTGGTAAATAATAAATAAGGCATTGTAGTTGGTTTACATATTTTGATATTAAACACCATTTATTCATTAGATTGCTTATTTAATCAGTTGGCAGATTTTCTAGGCATTTTTTTAAAAATTAGCAACAATTTAAAACTTTTTCAAAATAAATAATGCATTGTAGTTGGTGTAAATATTTGATAATTTTGTATTTTTTTATAAATTTTTTTTTAATAAAAATTTCTTTTTTCAAATTTGTTTCTTTAGAAAATGGTAAATAAACCTTTATAAATGTTAAATAATAAATATTGCATTTTACTTGATTCACATCTTTTTTATAATCTTGTATATAAACATTACTAAGTGAGTCAAAAAGTGTATACAGTGATAGCATTTTCAAGGATAACTGTCCTTTTTAACACTATTTTCTTGCAGGCAAGTTAAACATTACCAATTCTTTTTTCTTCTGAATATTTTTTATTTACAATTATAAAAATGCTATTAATGTTGTAAGATATTTATTTGAAAGTTATCTGGAAAAGCTGAAATCAAGTAAAAATTGCTTATACGTACAGGTAGATGAACATTCATACATATCTGCTCAGAATTTCCAAATTCTTTAACCGTAGACATTTGCATTAAAGATAATATTGAAGGTCATGTTCTTTTAAACATTTTTATGTGTTAGGAAGCATGTTTATATCATCAAATATATTGATAATGTTTCAAAAAAGAATATATATATATATATATATATATATATATATATATATATATATATATGTGTGTGTGTGTGTGTGTGTGTGTGTATGTATGTGTGTAAAAATATATAGAAAATAGGAAAGAATTCATTAGGTAAATTATCCAAAGTTCTTTAGTATTTTTATTGTTTTTAAAAAACAGTGCTCGATACAAAAGTAGAGCCTAAATATAATTATTTATTTAAAAATATGATTCCATCGCTACATAAGAGTTCTAATGTTTCAAAACAAGAGCCGAAAACTGCAATATAATTATTTGAATTAAATTGAATTAAAGTACTAAGCTCTGTTCCATCTTCAAGCGAAATCTTTTTTAGAATAACTAATTCCTGAAATTTACACATTTTATAAGCATATTCATTATTATATATATATATATATATATATGGTTACCTGATGATCATGTGAGCATGAAGCTTAAGTAGTGGTTTCAACTTTTAAGGTGCAACACTGCAAAGCATTTTTGTTCTGTCTTAATTACCTATGCATAGAGTACTTTTGGTTACTGTTTAGGTAGGTGTCTGCCTTTTGGTCTTTTTTTCCTTAATTTATTTCCTGTTCTTGTATAGGCTTTTATTGATTTTAGTTGGAAGTAAATTTTCTTTTGGTCACTTGGCAGGCTTTCTGTTGGTTTTACCAATAATTTAGATTTTTGTGGTATATATACAGTTGAATTGGTAAGATGTAAGTTTTATGCTAACATTTTTTTTTCTCAGAGTTTTCACTTGTGGATCTCTCTTCCAGGCACCATGTTTTCCAATTAGCTTTGATTTTCAAAAATGTAAATGCAATGTCAATTATTATCTATTGCCTTCCTGATCACTCTTCTATTGCTTTCGCTCCTTAGTAATGTTTCTGCTTTCTAATTCTTTCACACCCGGTATTCCCTTGTCTTAGTGGCTTTACTGACTTGCTTGGGGTAAATTTTGATTTTTTTTTTTTAAATATATATATATATATATATATATATATATGAAAGCTTAACTGTATGACAAATTATGAAAAAAATTTCTGTTATGTTTTTTTTTTTCCATTGAATGTTTTTATTGATGGAAATTTATATATGTAGTGGGAGGAAATGAAATACAACAAATGTTGATTATATTTCAACATTGACAAATATGTTTTGAAAATCATACCTGTGTGAAACAGATTGTTAATGAGTAAATAATCCCAAAAATTTTTATTTTTATGGGTATTAAAAATTTTAAACAGGGCACTTATATACATGAAAAAAGGAATATACAAATTATATATATATATATTTATAGTTATTAGAAGGAGGAAAGGTACTGTAGGAAGAAAATTTAAATTTTAAAAATATAACTTACACATATTTTAGATGGCTCTTTTAGAAAATCTTTGTGTATAAAAATATGAATTAAGCAGATAAATAAAAATGCTCAATTTTTTTTGTCATTGAAAACCCAGACGACACACTGAATAACGGATGTCTATGTTTGTGAGCAAGCACTCTCACCCCACCTGAACTTAACCTCACTTTTTAAGTAACATGTATTTGATATATAAGTTATCTAGTGAAATTAACCCCCCCCCCAATCAAAATAGATTGAATTTTCCTTGACCATAACAATTCAAAATGTTAAGATTGTGCTTATAAATTAAATAAATTTCTTAGAAGGTTATTCCTAACATTGCTTGACAATGGAATGAAACTTTGGATTTTATGTTTAATTTTTATAATTAAATTTAAAACTTTAGTTTCAGTTTTGAAACATAGAAATTTCTGTGTCATGATGGAATCATATTTTTAAAAAAGAAAATAATTATATATATTCCTTTTTGATAACGCAACTATACTTAAACATGAAAACAATAAACAAAAACTAAAAATTCTTAAAGCTACATAAATAAAACATTTGAAACCTAACCTGAACAAAATAAACTATGAAAACTCTACAAATATACTTAAATGCCTCTAATTGAAAACAGAGGCCATTGGTTGATACCAACAGCTTCCCATACTTAACACTTGTCATTTTCACCCTCATGTGATCATGTGTGATGTCATGGGCCACGGTGCCATTTTCACTGCCAGTGGATTGTTTGTATGAGTTTGTTGTTGCTTGGAAATCTTCCATGCAAATGAAACAGACTATCATTGTTGCTATGTCCGTGTATTGTTTAATTCATTGTAATGTACTTGTCATCTCTGATGATGGCTTATGTAAGCCGAAAGCTTACATAGGATTAAAAAACATGTATCAATATGGTTATTTTCTTTCGGCTTTCAATGATGTTATTAAGCCTATCAGACGATGTGAAAGGAATTTGCTTAAAATAAATAGACAAAACTTGTCTATATTATTTAATGAAATGCATTAATATATATATATATATATATATATATATATATATAGTGTATTGGGGTGGCAGATCATTATTTAAACATATATTGTTAAACATAACAGACAATGAAGGTCTATTATGTTTGATCATGAGCTGTTCTAAACTCTGTATATTTGCTTTAATTTCAGGTGGAAATAATGACAAAAATTTGTCTGACATTTGGATATTTTTTTATTATACTGTTCCTTGATCTAAGCTTTTGGCTCACATGAATTTCTTTGTTTAAATGTCTGCATAAACACTCTGAAGATGCCTCATGTGAACTGAAAGCTTAGATCAATAAAAAATATCCAAATGTTGGACAATTTTTGTCTTTATTTCCACCTGAAATTAAGCAAATATACAGAGTTTAGAACAGCTCATGATCAAACATAATAGACCTTCATTGTCGGTTATGTTTAACAATATATGTTTAAATAATGATCTGCCACCCCAATACACTATATATATATATATATATATATATATATATATATATTAGAAAACCAATGTTTTAAGGTATGCTATATTTATGGGTAAAAATTCTCAATATTAAAGTGGACATTGAGGTCAACACCAAGCAGTGACAATTTTTTTTTCTTGCTTGAATGCAATCTTCCTGAGACTGTGTTCAAGCATGAAACAGACTGCTACCACCTAGTTTTGACCTCAGTGCCAATTTATATATATTGAGAGTGAGAGAGAGAGAGAATGAAGTATGTCTTCTCAATTCTTTTACTGTAATACCTATCATTATTATGGTCCTTATGCTTGTTCATCTCTGCAATACCAGTTAGAAATTGTCTAATTCAGATTGTTCCTATCTCCAAATATCTCTTCCCAATGTCATTACATAAAAATACTGGCTTATCAGAGATTCTGATTTCTGATTTGGAATATGCCAGAGAGCTTCTGCCATTACCGGCATTTCATCCACTGATTACAGAAGAGACAAATGCTACTCTTCCTCTCTGCTAGTAGACATTCGAACACACCCTGTCCAATAAAAAACCTCTCCTTGATATCTGCCAATTTGTATTATTCCTGTCCATTCTCTGTCATTATTTTCACAAATTTTCACCTTGTTTCTGCCTATATCCCAGACCTGTACCATTTCAGTTGGAAATAACAAAAATTGCCATGTACTCTACTCCACTTACGACTTTCCCAATGCATATTTCATATCAGCCAATCTGTCTTCTTCCCAGAATTCCACTTTTTGCTCAAATACAGCCTTCCCATTTTTAGATGCCATTAGCTCATAAGATTTTGATGAAAATTTTTAAGTGGTTGGTGATCATCATTTGCAAAGTGCTATTGACATCTGCTTGCTTTTTCAAGCTAATAGAAACTAGAAAACCTTATAACTGTTTTTCTTTTTTACAAAAATTTGCAAAAAGTAGCAAAGACAAAATTATTTAAGAACGAAGAGATCAGTTGATTGTCAATTCTTATTGTATGAAAACTTTTGTTATATATTAATATAATTTTGGATAGTGGAAAAAATGAATTAAAAAACATACAACAACAGCTGAAATGAAAATAAAATAGATGTGATTATCACTTTGGTTATTCTGAATAGTCTACTTCTTCTGACCTAAAAATAATTGGTTACTTCTCTTAAGCCATACTTTCAAGCATGTAAATATTGTATTAGAAAATGTATATAATTCCAAAATTTCATTCATTTTTTAGCACATATTTTTCTGCCATTATGTTGGTGTAACACTTATTTAAAGTCCAACTAATTAACCCATAACTGGGGGGAGAATAGGTGGATCTATAACTGGATATGCCAAGCTATTCTGCTGCTAACAAGGAAACTGGGATGTGACTAACTAGCTTTGACAGGCATGTCTGTACATGACTCAGGGCCTCTTTTGCATCTGTACTAAAACATGTTCACCACAAACTCATATATTTTAAATGTTATTATCAAACAAGAAAGAATAACAAGAGTTACTGGACCTGAGAAACCTATTTTTCTGAAAAATTGCTTTAAGAGAAAGACTTCTAAATTTCAACTAACAGAGACACTGATTGCTCATCAATGAATGCTGAATGTTTCCTTATAAGGAAATGGCTAATATTACCATATTTTTGCAAGATCTGCATTTAACATGACAAGAAATTAATACAAGGACATCTAAAATTTCACCACAACAAGTATTTAAAAAAAAAAGTAAAGAATTCCATATTTACTATCAAACAAGATCTTGAAAGATTTCATTGTAAGGATATCAATGTTGCATAGTATTGCTAATTGATTTAATCCTGTCATCTAACCAAAAAGGAAAATTTCTGGCAAGTATTAGGGATTTTGGCTTTATAACTCTAAATCAGTTGAGTATAGGTCAGTCTGTGTGTGTCTTTAGCGAGGTGGAAACAAAGGGTCCATTTCCAAAACTTTAATGAGATGAATGAATGCTATTTAAATACGTTTTGAAATGGCTTTTCTTTCTCCCTCTTTCTCTTGTTGTATCAATTTAGAAAATTAAAGAATTTTGTTCTGAAAATGGTGGGGTGCTGCTGCCTTGAATACTGTTGTTATCTGCCACTGAGAGTGGCCATTGCAGTGCCAGTTGTTGGCCTGATTCCAATTCCTAAGATTTCATTTAATGAGGAAAGATTCTATGGCTCACTTGAAGGAGTAAAGAAGAGTAAAGAAAAGTAGTGATAGATAAGAAATAGCAAAAGAGAACGGAATAGAGAATGAGGAAAGAGAAATTATATATGTTGGAGTAAAAGGTACACAGTCATATTTTATTATGCAAGTCAATGTTTTCAAAATAAAATTGGAATTAGCCAACAAATGTCAGTAAAAGATATATCTATACGATAAATATACCATGTGAATTTCAGTATATATTTGTTTTTAATACAAATACAGTTCATCATTGACTTACAACCTATATGACTTACAACTTTTCAACTTTACAACCTTGACCACAAATTGGTATATTTTTAAGATGTTTTCTGATTTTTTGCACCTCTGTTTTGGCTTTTTGTTTGTTCAACAAATAGTAAACCAACTGCACTGTAGTATACAGTGTTTGACCTAAAGCTGATAAATGAAAAAATAAGAAACAAAAAATGTGTGGAGAGATGATAAACATTGTATCAAACCTAAAGAAATTGTAAAAATGATAAAAAAATATACAATAATGCCTAAAGAAAAATAAAAAGATTGCAAAATTAATTACAGTCTGAATTATGATCAGATTGATTTACAATCAGTCTAACCAAAAAGGAAAATTTCTGGCAAGTATTAGGGATTTTGGCTTTATAACTCTAAATCAGTTGAGAATAGGTCAGTCTGTGTGTGTCTTTAGCGAGGTGGAAACAAAGGGGCCATTTCCAAAACTTATAAACAACCATGGCCATAAGTTGATGACGGCCTGTATTTTAAAAATCTTATTGCTGTGTGAATTTATTAACAATGGAAATATTGTTTATGGACTTATAATGAAAGCAGTGATGGCACTTACCCTGAATCCATCATAAAAATTCATGATTTAGAATTAGTAAATACTAAGCACTTTAAATATTTTGGTGTATAGATGACTTATAACAAATTTAGTATAGGATCTAAGGGAATTGAACATAGAATATGCTGCACTAGAGGTAGTTTTGTACCAGAAATTGCTATAAAACCAAAACATTAACACAAAAACTCAAATCAGGTTCTTAAAAAGCCTTGTCAGTTCAACACTTACATGGGAATATTATGAATGATAGGAAACTCATTCAGAAATCTTTAAACTCTGAGCCATCATTTTCTCAGATCATTGGTAAAAAATGACTTTGAGTGTATGAAGCTTGAGGGTCATAGCAAGGATCACCCTTCTTCAAACTTAATGGACTGATGCTACATAATCACAAACAAAAACCTATACCAAATATCAGAAACCATGTAACTTGAGGACTTTCAACAGCAACAACTAAAATGGATATCACATGTAACTTGAAGAGAAAATAATGACATAATCAAGTTGTTGACATTTCATAGTAGCTGAAACAAAAGGCAAGAAAAGAAAGCCCCATTAATACAGGAAAATGTGATAACAATTACTGAACTTGAGAAACTTATTTGCCTAAAAAAATTATTTTAAATTTCAATCGAAAGCTGCACTGGCTGCTTGGTCAATAAATTCTGAATGTTTCCTTATAAGGAAATGGCTACTATTAACATTATCATAGATTGTAAAAAAGCTATAAAAAGAGAAACAGGATACTGGAAAGTCATTACGTGATGAGAATATAATGTTGGAAACTTCAAAAAATGCTGGAAACTTCAAAAAACGTTGAACAGAGTTCATAGAATAATCAAAAATGAAATTGAAAACATTGTTAAGACAAAAAGAAAAAATTATTTTAATAGTGTCAGAAAAAAGAAATTTGAGAAAAATAAATTTCATTGGAAACAAAGAAAAGGGCACTGAACTCTTATGCAATAACAGTCTTCCTATAAAGCAGTGAATGTTGGACAATTTCCTTACAGATGAAGAAGAGCCTTGAAGCAGCAGAAATGTAGTTCTAAAGAAGGATGCTGGGAATTTATTTTATCTATCATTTTATTATGTACCTAGAACTATTTTATAAGAAACAGAGAAAAGAGTGCTGAACTGTTATATAATATCAATCCTCTTATATGGCAGTGAATACTGGACAATTTCCTCACAGACGAAGAGCAGACTTGAGGCAACAAAACTGTTGTTCTACTGACCATACCATGGACTGGACACATGAGCAATGACAAAGTTTTTGAGAAAATGGGAACACAAATGACACATATACTTAACATCAGGAAGAGATAGTTGAAATTTCTAGGGTACATAATGATGGCTTGAAAAATTTGATACTCACAGGACAGATCAAAGGCAAGAGGGACAGAGGAAAACAATGCATGACCTACCTAATGAACTTGAGTAAATGGATGGCAGCACAAAGTTTAGGAGAGACAACAAAAAGACAAGAGCTATGAAGGACAGGAAATTGTGGAGAGCCATGATTGCTAATGTCTTGAGGAGACACAGTATATAGAAGTAGAGACAAAAGATGCAAAATATTAAGAACATTAGGTAAAAACATGAAATAACCAAACTACAACCTTCAAGTAAGCAACAAAAGGGAAAACATATAAGGTGGACAAAGAAGTACATGAAAACTGGTTTCTTAACTACAATTTTTTGTGATGAAAGTAGAGCTATATTGGATGAACCTGACAGATGGGTGAAAATGTCATTTTTATTTATTTATTCAATTATATTTAATTCAATTTAATATATAGAATTTATATTTAGAATTTATATATAACTTACATATTCATAAGTTTACTTTTTGCCCATGCTTTGAATATTGCTGCCACATATGGTCTGGTGCTCCTGCTATATATTTAGAGATTCTTGATAAAAGCCAAAGAAGAAACTTCAATGTTTTGATCCTAATCTGACATCATGCCTTCAGTCATTTTCCCACCAGTGTAATGCAGCATCCCTGCGCCTTTTCTATAAATAATTTCATGATAATTGTTCTGATGAACTTTCTTCTATGTCATTTAGACTTTACGAATTTAAGTGCAGTACTAGATTGGTGGCCAGGTTTCATCATTTTACAGTTGAAATGGCTAGATGTAACTGTAAGTACTATGCTAATAGTTTCTTCTCCCACACTTCTTGCTTGTGGAACTCTCTTCTGGCTTCTTGCTTCCCATTTTTTGATCTTCAAATTTTCCAAGCCCTCTTTCCTCATTATATGCCTCAGAAATTTCAACTCTCTTTTCCTGATGTTAAGTATATGCAGAAAAATTATAGCTCCCTTCTTCATGATAGCTTCAAAACAAATTCAAAGAATTATTCTAAGTTGTTAGACAGGCAATTTTTTCATGGTACAGGTTTTAGCTAAAGAAAACATGACCACATTGCCAAAATATGGTTTCAAAGATACCAACTTAATGGAATGCCCCCTTCCTCCAGCTTCACTATGCATTAATCCGATAGAAAACTTGTGGCAAATTATTAAAAGTGATGTATATGAGAATGGAAAATAGTATTCACAAAAAGATATCTGGGAAGAAATAAAAACTGATAATTGAAACCATTGGAAAAGTTAAAATCAAAGTATGAATGTCTGATGAAGGTTATAGGATGGCAACAAAGCCACATTAACATAAATAATTTATTCAGATATATTAGATATTATGTTAATCAAATATATTTTTCTTTTGCCTATATTTGTAAATAAAGTGTCATATTGCACTTATAGTTTGTACAGTGTAACCCGGATATAAGAGAGATTTTCCATTTACATTGCAGTATTTCTTGGTGCTCTTGATATTTTGGCAACATACTCTTACTTTTGCAACAATTTCTTGCAAGTCTTGTTCTCTTTTAGAGCATCTAAGAATTTCCATAATGTTGGATGACAGAATGACACTTGCTGCAAATCTTTCAAGGGGATTATTAGTTCTAGGTAAATTAGCATTGACTCTCTCAAAGCAAGACCACATACGTATTTCAAACCTTGGTATTTCAAATAGTTATCATTTAGTATAATTGCCCTTTTGATTAGTTTTCATTCAAACAAGTTACAATTCAAATAAATGTTTTTCAAATAATTATTTTTGGACAATTTTCTTGATACAGGTTGTGAAACATTAATCTGTATAATAAAATCTGATATCATGTAATAATACTGGGGGATCAGTTTATTAGTTAATAAGAATCGGAAACCGATCCACTACTTCATGTCCAGTAGAAACTTATATTAATATTTAATGTAAATATATATTGAAAATTTTCCAAACACTGGTCGGTTTAGCACATTTTACTGTGAAAATATTGACTTGCATAATAAAATCTGATATTATGTAATAATTTCTGGGGGATCAGTTTATTAGTTAATAACAATAGAATACAGATCCCCCCACTTCATGCCCAGTAGAAACATTAATATTTAATGTAACTATATCTTGAAAATTTTCACAATATCAGATGGTCAATACCAATTTTATAATAAAAACATTGACTTTTATGATAAAGTCTGACCGTGTGGTTATAGATAGGACTGTGAGCAAAATATAAAAGATAAAATCTGTAATAGTCACACGAAGAAAAGAATACAAGATAATAATTTTTACTGAAAAACTTTTCAGTCCAAAGTTTCTAGCTAATAACTGTAAGTTAAAAGAGTAACTACAAAACAACTTCTTGATGAAATAACTTAAATTGATAGCTAAAAGATACAGAGTAAAATCCAAGAGTTGTTTTCAAAATTATTTCCACCTAATCATTAATGGGCAATTATTACCTTTTGTATTGTGGATATCGTGACTAAGAGATGACAAGGAATTTAGTGGAAAATAATAGTTGTCTCTTTTAAACTGTCTATATTTCTGAAATGAAGTATTGTAATTATTTACACTATTTACATTGTTCGGACTGTTGTCCTCATCTTTGTTATCGTATTCATGATGTTTCAGCCATTGTACACACCGTCTATTGTACATTCCAGCCTTCTTCAGATGATTGAAATTTTTAACCAAACCATTTATTTTGTCCACTGGTGTAGACTGTTCTAGTTCCACATGCCATGCCTCTTCCAGATATCTGTTTCAGTTATTTCACTCTTCAAGTTTTTGTTCACTTCTGTGATGGGTCAAGTCACTGGATTATTTCAACCAACATTTTTACCCACTGGTCCATGTGTCCTTGAGGACATAAGTATATGAATGTTTGGGACTTATAAACCTAATGTCTCAGTAACCATTTTTACCAGAGCTCATATTACGATTTCTTGTTATTATTGACCTTCTCTAGCACATTCTGTTATTGGTTCCCATATTGTATTCATATCTATGCTTGACTGGCTTAGCGGATATTTGTGGCCTAGCACATGCACTGATTCCTTATGTTTTTATATTTTCCAGTGATGCTATCTATTATTTCAACCTCATCCCACAGGGGGGGGGGCAGTGAACTCTCTTCTCTCTATATATATGGTCAGCCATGCCTGATTTTTCTATTTCCCCTTATGTTACAGCTTTACTGCTTTCTTGCAGTCTTATCTTTCTCCTTTATATTTCTTTTAAACTATTTGTACTTTTGTATTATTACTTCTTTGCTTATAATCATTTTATGGCCTTATATATTTACAATGATATTCACCCTGTACAAGACCCAAGAGCCACTTCAGTGGTAAACAAAAAACTTCAAGAGTTGAGCTAAAGGAAAATAACCGAGACATCCTGAAGAGGCATGGCACGTGGAACTAGAAAACTCTACCCTGGTGAATGAAATAAAGGGTTCAGTTTGAAATTTCAGTCACCTGAAGAAGGCTGGAGTGTACAATGGCCAAAATGTAGTGAATATGGCAATGAAGATGAGGATAACAATGTGAATAATGTAAGTAATGAAAGGGTAAATTAACTATAAAAATAAATGATGATATGTATGAAACTGACATTTTGCTAAATTTTTTACTATTGGTATTATTTAGGTACTGCCACAAACTTCTTATAGTGAAATAACCCCCAAAATGCATTTTAAATGATTTAAATAAATTATAAATGCCTTCTTTGAATTTAAATTTCAGGTTTATTTGAAGGATAATGGCCTAATGCTAAATCTGTAAGAAGAGAAAAAATTAATTTCCATTTATGAATAAAGATTTTAGGCATTTTTAAAACATTGACACGTTTACTCATTGCACCACCATTATAGACAAAAAATATAAATATCTCATGTATCCAATATTTATCATCAAGATATGCTTCATAGTCATTTAATAAATCTAAAGGTGAATTAAATATATTTTGTAAAAGTAAGGTTTACTTTTTGCATAAAACTTAATGAAGATAATGTATGTTAGCCTGTAAAGTCAGAGGTCAAAGATTTAAAAAAATGTATAACCACACCTGTCTTAAAAAGCACACAAAAAAGAAATACATAACACCAGTAACCAAGATAGACATTTTTATGTTTAAAAATAAATTATAACCTTATATAATCAATAATGTAAGAATATAATTATTTTATTGTATTTGAAGTAGTTTTTTTTAGTTAAATGATACATCGTTTTGTATTTTTTTTATTTTCTTACCTAAAATCACCCAATTTTTTATCCAAATCACCTAATATGTTTTATTAATTATTCTGCATTTCAGAGTTATTGACTCATCATATTTTATGATAGGGAAATGTAGTCAAAGGCAATAATTTAAAATTATACTCAAGTCCTAGGGGCACACAATCAAGGAGTTGGCTGCGGGCATCACAAAACCCTTGCATGTCACTCTTCCCAGCCAAATAACGTCATGGTCTGGCAATGTTCATCTTATGATTAACAAGTGCTAGACGCTTCAGTCTGGTGGTTTGCTGCATTTAATTTGCCCTGGTGGTCCTGTCCATTGGAAGAAGTTTGTAAAAGGCAGTCACACCAAGTTGAAAGACTAACCTTTTACTGGGAGGGGGGAATCCTGCTTTGGAGGTTATTTATGGTGGTTCACGGTGCTACCTCCATGATCGTTTGCACTTCACATTGTTATAGACGATTCATTTTTTGTTCCCTATCACCATTTTCTTTTAAATAGTGTAATTTTCTTCACATTTCTGCAAAGAAATCTGTTGGGCAACATTAGGGCCTCATTCAATTACTGTGGGACCCAAACATTGAGCCCACTGACCTAACCAAATTGATGAAGATGGTTTTCAACACTTGATTTAGTTAGATAATACCTGCGATCATTCTGATTGCTTAACGAGGGTTGGTGTTGACTGACACCTTCATTTTGTCACTGTTAATCTCAGTTGATCAGCCAGAGTGAAGTGCATCTTGAATCGAAAAATTTCCCAATCAAAATCCTGAAAACCACTTCTGGCACACATGTCACATAACAACATCCTCTCCGTACACAGCAGATATCTTCCTGCAGGTTTCCGCTGCTTTCTTAATGTTTTTAAACAAGGTATAAGTAATGTTCATTTTGGTTCTCCATTTTCAGGGTGATCCAAAGCACACAAAATCTCATGTAAAGTAGAACTATGTTAAAGTGTCACATATTTAATGAGTGCATACATGCAAGAGACAGACTGAAGTTAGTTAGAGTGCTTGAAATTTAGTGCCAAGAAAAACCAAATGGCTAATCGAAATTGGTCAACCCAATATTTTTAATTCCTTACTATTGAGGTTTTCACATGTGAATCATTATATACATTTTTTATTATTATTGATATACTGTAATTCTAAGGGGGTCAGTGTATTACTTAATAATAGCAATAGGTAAACGATTCCCTACATTATGTCCAATAAAATTTTTTTTACCGAATTCACTCCAAGCAAGACAGAAAGCCACTAAGACACAAGGGGTTACTGAGTGTGAAAGAATTAGAAAACAGAAACATTATATAAGTAGCAAGAATAAGAGAAGAATAGTGATCAGGGAGACAGTAGATAACAATTGATATTGCATATTTTTGAAGATCAAAGTTGGCTAGAAAGCACTTAATACTAGTTTACCAACATTATAAAAAAATTTATATATTTTACATCTTTATTATTATTAAAATGTTTTCATATGCGAGTCTTTGAACACATATTTTATTATATTAATATGCAGTAGTTCTAAGGGGATTAGTTTATTACTTAATAACAAAAGAAAAAAGATTTGCCACTTTATGTCCATCAGAATCTTATGGTAATACTAGTTTACTTACATATTACAAAATGACATATTTTGTTATGTCCTTACTATTCTTGTTATTGGAAAATTTTAAATATATATTTTCCAATTATTATACTCTTATCTTTTACAAAGTTACTTTTTCACCTGGCTTGATAAACATCTTGGAAGAGACTGCTACAGTAATAACAAAGACACAACTCAAGTACAGCAAAGATTACAGAATGTCCTCATCTTCATTGTTATTATAACAACATTTCAGCCATTGACCTCTCTGGCCTTCTTCGGGAGTTTGTTGATCTTGGTAACTTTTAGGGAATTTTAAACTGAACCCTTTATTCAATCTATGGAGGTAGATTGTTTCCACTCCCATGTCTAGGGATATCTCATCATCTTTTTTTTTTTTTTAGTACTGCTCATTTATTACTTTTTCTGTCAAGTTTATACTACCAGACTCAGGGATTGAACTCACAATTGCTATATCATCAAATGCTTTAATCCCTTGGGCTAATGTTCTGACAGAAATATAACATATTGTTAAATACTTGATAGCTTTTACATTTCTATCATCAGAAATTTTATTTATTACTAGTAACTGGCTTATTAGTAGTTTTGGTAATTTTCAAGGTTGACAATGACTTTTGCTGTTACTTCCTGTGTAATTAATGGAATTATAGCAGAATAGTTTTCATAAATGCTCATTTATCAACTCACTTCTACAACATCCATCATAGCATATCAGTGAATAAAGTATTTTATCTATTTAGCAATATGATGGTGTATTGCTGCCACATCTTACAGTCTTGACAGAGTTTAAAAGCAATTACATGGCCTTGTGGGTGATGAATTGTTTTCCACCCAACAACCTCTTTCCCACAGACAAAAATGTTCCTAGCCTCTCACTATTCTATACCTATGTCTATGAAAAATTTTCAGATGAACTACATTCCTTATTTCCACCAGTTCAGACCTTCACAGCTAGAATCCACCATGCTACATACATGGTGTCAAATCATTCTCATTTCCTTTGTATTCCATTGGTTTTAAAGCTCCAAATTCCAGAACCTGATTTTCCTACAAAACAAAGACCTTGTGTTAAAAAATTATATAGGAATTAAGAGTTTGATCCTTTGGTTTTTCAGTGAAAAATCAAGTTTTCACTCACTTAAGTCTCCAAGAAACAGTAAAGAAACAAAATTTGCAACTCAAAGGCAGTAACTACTCTCACCTTGGAAGGTTTGGTCCATTGCTTACTGACAAATAAATAATACTACATATCTGTGCTATTCAATTTTTTGCTAGCAAAGAGATACATAAGAACTGCATCTTTCTTCTGCTATGTGTGCATTAACTCTCTATATCATGCATTGTACACACTGATTATGATTTAATTCACAGACAACTTTGCCCACCCTTGTATTCTTTCAAAGTAATTCTTTCAGTTACTTGAATACATAAAGTTATTGCTGGAATTTCAGTGATTCTCAGCAACTGTTCCATGGCACACTAGTGTGCTGTGAAGTATTGTCACTGCATACATATATGTGTGTATGTGTGAGAAAGTAGTAATGGTAGAGCATTAGTATTATACTAAATAAGCTGCACAAATGGTTGAATAGAAACAATGAATAAAGTTCATATTTGTGTGTATTTTTTTTAAATGTATTGTTTTATTTCATAACATTTAAATATATACCCTTTAAAAATTTTGCTAAGTATGTTGTGATATTTTCATTTGCTCCTAGGTGTACCTTCGCTTAAAAAGGTTGAGAAACACTTGTCCAGAATGATATAAGTGATATGCCAAACAACAGGGACAATATCCCTCACTATTTGACCAGGAAGAAATTGAAACAAAAAGACAAGCCTCTGAGTCACAGCATCATCATCATAAGTATATATTGTTAAGAAAAAAAATAAATAAATGGTGAATTTCTGAAAAAAATAGCATAGATTTTTTTATGACAAAAAATACTCTTATTATTATCTTAATATATTTTTTTTCAATAATCAGCATAAAATATCCAAGAATGGAAAATATGTTGCAAAATAGCTTCAAACATTCTCTCTTCCAACTGAGCCTCTTTAAAGAAAGTAGATAATATGTTCTGTGCAAAATAAAAAGGAGGCATCTAGAGAAAGTTTTGATTATAAAATAAGAAGGCAGATCCCAGATTATCCAGTTTTAAAAAGCAGCAAGGGAGATAATAATAATAAAAAAAAAAAATAAATAAGAGAGACAAGTAGAGATAGAGAAAAACCTTTTTGCTATTTTTTTAGAGCAATGATAAAAAGTGCTTTTATGCATTGCATACAGATTGGAAAAAAACAGAAATAAAAATAAAAGAAATAATTAAAAACAAAATTTGGCAAAGTCCTTAGATATGAAATTAAGAGAATATGAAAGTTTTTTTTTGTATTGTTTTAATACTCTTCATTTATATTTGACAGCTGTGTGGAGATTAGCAACATTCAAATGATTTTTAGAATAAAACGCATTGAGGGGAGGGGAAAATAATCAGTGGAGGAATAAAGTTGTGAGTTATTTTTTAAGTACCTTACACTTCTTTTTCATTTTCTCCACCAGAAAATTGAATAAGGCAAAAGATAAATAAAAGGAATCACAAAAAAAAGAGATAGATATATATAAATAAAAGTGATGCATTTGCTTTTTACTGCCAATGAGAAATTATAACTTTTAGCAGAAAGTTAGAAAAAACAAAAATAAAATATGTATTTCCAGGAATTTTCTCACATCAGTGAAATCACTTCTTTTAGTCTACTTCAAAAATGAAAATCTAATGTCCCATAAATCTCAGAGAAGAAGGTAGCTGAGTAAAAGAGAAACTAAGATTGAGCAATATTTCTTTTTAAAGATGACAGAAAAAAAAAAGACAAAATGGAAACAAAAACAGGAAATTTCTCTTCAAATTTCTGTAATGAGGAATTACCATTACTTACATTATTTATTTTCAGACTAATATCCTTATGTTTGTTGTTATTATCATAACATTTTGGCTGTTCTTCCCTCCAGCCTCCTTCAGGTGTCTGTTAATCCAGCTCATCTTCAGGGAATTTTGAACTGAACACTTTATTTAATTTATAGGGATATATTCTTCTTGTTTTGTTTTGTTGTCTATGTCAAGATATATCTCACCTTGTTCTTTGTTCAATTATTGCTCACCCTGTTTCCACTGAGTCTGTACCAAAGATCAATAGCCTAGAGGATAAAAGTTGGTTTCTGAATTTGGTGGTAGAGTAATTGTGAGTTCAATCCCTGGGCCTGGTAGTATAATATATCATTGTTTTCCCTTATTGTTACATGTATTACCCATTGTTGCTATTGAAAGTTTTCAAGTGATGTGGTTTTTTGTATTTGGTAAAGCTCTTTTTTTGTGACCTTGTAGTGCCAGTCTATAGGATTTGATGAAGGATTGTCTTCTTTATGACCTAAAGGATTAATTCATTTGAAGCCATCTTTAATCATTGACCTGAAAAAATGGTCGCTGATGAGAGTTTAGACATTTTTGAATGAATTGGATATCATGCATGTTATCTTTATTAATGGAAGTCAATACATGTTAAGTTAAAGGATATAAAATCCTATATTTTACAGTCAATAAGTAAAGATGCCTACAATTAAATCCTACAAAAATCAGTAGATACAGAAAAAACTTTTCTGTATAAAATACAGCTCCAAAATTAAATGTGCTTTCTGGAACCTGATTGGTTATGACAAGTCACATGATGGGCTATGATGTTGGTTGAACTCCAAATGACCTGGAAATAGATTAGGGTTTGGGTTACTTAGTACATTCCTGTGCAGAACCCAGAATTCATGAGCTGGTCACCAACTCACCATAAGTCATAAAAATGGCTTGTCAGCGACAGTCAAGCACCATATCAGAAACAGTACAGTCAGTGACATTTATGAGATGAAAGTCAGCAAACAGGCCTGACTGTGACACACGTTACTATAAAAATGCACCAATCAGTGATGATCTTTCTACATACAAAGCCGTGACAAAAGTAAATTTTGTCTCAGTTTCTCTTTGTCCACTGTGTTTTATTAGCATGTTTCACACACACATATTGGTGTACATAACTTCGAATTTTGCAGACTCACTTGCAACAAATCACATCAAACTATTGGTCTCTTTATGGACACAACAAAGAACATTCATTTTCAATGTATATGTATCTACTGTATAAATGTTATTGCCATATTTAGTTTGGTTTTCTTCTTTTTCTGAGAAGATCATTTCTTTGCATTCTTTACTGTTTTGTAATGTAATTTGTGGACATGACACTTGGATTTTATTTTTCCATCTAAAATCCTGGTAGACTGACCCCACAAATTCAAAGGAATAAAATGAATTTTGAAGGGAAAGTAAATGAGATGATAAAATCACGGCTGATATATAAATATATAGTGTAAATATATTTGTACTAATTTTTCATGTTAAGTTTGAATTTTGGTTGAGTTCATTACTTTCCCTTTTGCTCAAATACTCATGGGAAACATATGAATCCATCTCTTCTCCCCCCGGCTATGGTTTAAATAGCAGGGCAGACTAATCTTTTTAGCCATGGTTGGCAATTAGGCTAGGATAAGAACAACTCTGAATCCAACAAACATGAAGAATTAGTGTATATATATTCTACAAAGGACAATAGGAATAAATTTAAAAACTAGTCAGAAAATCACCCATGATTTTAGCATCTGTTTATTTTCTATATATGCTTTTACTATTTGCTGAATTTTTCAATGAAAGAATTTGTTCAATAAATACTAATTTTGATATTAGAAACTATGTAAACAATCAGGCCATAATAATAGAAACATATTGCTCTCAGTATATTATTGTAAAAATACAATGCGAACTTCACTCAAGGTTTCAATCGGCCAGCCAATGATTACCTCATGCTGCATTTTGATTCTCAGACTTGTCAGTGTGCACCAAAAGCTGGAGATGGGCTTACTTCATGTTCAGAAGGTAACGCAATGGAAGACAAATACCACAAAAATCAAGAAATAAGAATACAAACCTTGTTTCTCATGTTATCTGCAGATGTTTTATTCAGGGGATACTTGCTCACCTAGGTAGATGACAGTTGGGACAACTTCTACTAAGTAAACTCTTCCCCCTACCAACTGCTTGCCCATCTACTCATCCTGATATAATAGCTGGTAATATGAATGGAGGCTTTGGAACTGTACAGAAGACATATCCATTTCCTGCTAAGGGTACACCAGAACTCTCTCAATCCCAAGCATGACTGTTAATATAGACCAGCACCCGGATGTACCCTA
Organism: Acanthosepion lycidas; assembly: GCA_963932145.1. NCBI lineage: Eukaryota > Metazoa > Mollusca > Cephalopoda > Sepiida > Sepiidae > Acanthosepion > Acanthosepion lycidas. The sequence continues at coordinate 28,758,269 of OZ010575.1, forward strand.
TTTCTGTTTCTGTTACCACCTGATTTCCAAAAATCTCTCTTCCACTCCTTTACTTCCCATTCCTCTTTGGTTAAAGTGGATTCTGCTGAGTAGATCAAACTTAAAAATCCAAAGGTCTATCAAACAGCAACACTTGAGATCAAGATAAAAACAGCTCTTTGTTTTCTGTGATTTTTTCTTTTTAATTGTTTCACCCCAAGCAAGGCGACAATGGCAGTAGTATGCAGGGGGTTACAGGGAAAGAGAATGAGAAAATTGAGAATGGAGAGGATTGAGGAAAGGACAAAAAAGAACTGAGTTCAAGAAGACAGAAGATAGCAATTGACACTGCGATTACATTTTTGAAGATTGTAGTTATCAGGGAAACAAGAACTCTGAAGGGAGTTCCACAGCTGGGAAGTGTGTGAAAGAAATACTGTTAGACTAGAGGTGTTTGCATCTAGCTAGTTCAACAGTAAAATGGTGAGACCTAGTTGCCAATTTAGTAGCATGCTTAAATTTGTATAGTTTCAGCACCAGGAAAAAAAGCTCATCTGAGCAGTTGCCATGAAAATGACAAGACTGGAGATGAGATGCCTGGTCAACATCGATTGTATTGCAGACCCTTCAATGGATTTTGTCAAGAATCTTGAGATTCACAGTTGGAGCACCAGACCAGATATGGCAACAGTATACAAGACACAGACGAATGACAGATTTATAAATATGCAAGATGGATTCTGACAAGAAAAGTTTTGGCATGACACAGTGAACCAACCTTCCTCATAGCAGACATAGCAACTGAGTTGATATAGTTCCTCCACTTCATCTTAGTGGAAAACATGAGGCCAAGGCAGCATAGACAGTTGCTCTCCTGGAGTATAGCATCAGCCATTCTGATGTTAGGCAAGAAAGGTTCTCTGGAGTGATTAAATTAAAGCAGTTTTGTTTTGGAGACAAAATTTACAAGCTATCCATTTTTTTGCTCCAGTTAACCACTGATTGGAGGTCCTTTTCAAGAGCAGTTTCCAGGTTTACTTTGTCAGATCTGTTAGACTTGCTACTAAGACAGGAGTAAATGGTTGTGTCATCTGCATAAATGCCTAGTTGGGAACTGATGACATCAAAGAGATCATTGAAGATCAGAAACAGCATAGGTCCAAGGATAGAGCCCTGGGGGAACCCCGCATTAGTATGAAATGATCTGGAAGCATATCCATTCAATATCACATTGAGAATAACAAGGCTTAATTTTTTTTACAAATCCAATATAATAAGTTCATTAATTACAGAAGGTTGGCTTGCATATCTGCAAATAATCTTGTTTCAAGCCAAATAGCAGTTATTTTAATTAATAATCCAGGTGAACAGTCAATGAATAAGTGATCATAATTGCTTAAACCTTAATTTTTTAAAGAAATCAATATTTCTCATTAGTTTGTCAATATGCATTAAAGTTTGGCATTCTTAGCTTTTAAGAATTTATAGATACTCACTAAAAGCTGCTGAAGGTGGCTTTTAAGCTCAATGTCAAATAACTTTCTATTTACACTATTGTTTGGACTGTTGCCCTCATCTTTAGTCAAATCGATCAAAATCTTAAGGTGATATATGTTGGAATTTTGAAAAATTTCTTATTTATAGAAATTTGATTATTTGCCCATTTTTTTTCATAACAATCAACACATTCTAGTAGTCGTATAACATATGCCCTACTAATATGCGTACATGATACACCACTATCTGAACTTGTTGATAAACTAAACAGGATAAAACATACAAGTAACTTCACCTATGAAACAGAACAAAACTGCACTTTACCATATCTTGACAGCATCTTAATAGGCACACATAAGGACATTCAATTGAAGATATATCAATATATATATATATATATATATATATATACACACATACATACATATATGAAGAAATATACTCTTAAGCTGAGCTATATTTGTGGGATAAAGTGCTCAATATCAGTGATAGAGCATGTGTAAATATAAAAGTGAGCATTGAAGTCAACACTTAGAGGCGACAGGCTTTTTCATGCTAGATGCAATAACGATTGCATCTAGCATGAAACAGCCTGTTGCCTCTAAGTGTTGACTTCAATGTTCACTTATATATATATATATATATATATATATATATGGGAGAAAAAAAATTAAATTTAAAAGTTAAAAATTTCAGCAACTCTTGCTCATCATGCACATGTGTATTTAAATCAACATAAGCATTACTTTAGTCTGATATAGTCCTAAATGATGAAACATGTCACATGAAAAAGAATTTTCCACTTTATCATTAATTTTTATAATATATATATATATATATATTATATAAGCCATTATCAAAGATGACAATTACTGTACAATATATTACGCAATACACGGACAACAATGTGATGATAGTCTGCTTCTGTTTACATGGATGGTTTCCAAGCAACAATAAACACGTGCATATAAGACGCTGGAAGCAAAAATTGCACCACAGCTCATGACATCACACATGACCATGCAAGAGTGAATTCGAGAAGTATTATGTATGGGAAGCTATTGGTATAAACCAATGGCTTCTGTTACCAATTACAGGCATTTAAAATATTTGTGCAGATTTCATAGTTTATTTTGTTTAGGTTAGGTTTCAACTATTTTATGTATATAGCTTCAAGAATTTTTAGTTTTTGTTTTCATGTTTAAGTATAATATGTATGCATTTATATATATATATATATATATATATATATATATATATATATATATATACATAAAATATATACAAATATATAGATAATCTGAATGCATTACCAGTTGCGCAGTATTAGGTAGAACTGATTTTAAATCATAGAGCGGAGGTACTTTATAACGGAGAAATCCAATGCCTTTGAGGATGAATGTCCCAAGCATACACAGATCAAGCATGATCACCAAAGTGACATTCACTCTGGTTTTCCAACTAATATGCAGTCTTGAAACTGTGGTGTGTGTGTGTGTGTGTGAGCACATGCTGCTGTCAAGGGCAGGTTATGGAAACCATCTGAAAGATCATCATTACAACCAGAAGCAAGCCATCTATGCCAAACTGCCTCCTTGTCCTGCCAACAATAACTGTGTTGTTTGCAACAAGTTTTACAGATCATCATCTGGACTGAGAAGGCATATGGTATTACAAAGGAGAGTTACTGGACATGCAGATCCAATCAACCCAATCATGGATACAGAGTTTATCTGTTATATTTGCTTGATACCTATGAAATGGAATGTTAGTCTCAAGAGTCATCTTAGAGGCCATGGATGCAGAAACTAGCAGAAAGTCATTAAAACTGAAGTCAGGTGTGAGGACGCTGCTCTAATCTGAGTAAGATGTTGCAATCACCATGTGTGTGTTTATGTATTAATAATTACACATGTGTCCATGTTTACAGTATAATTCAGAGTTTCATGGTTTACACATTCAACAGGTACAAAAATATTTGTCAATTGAACAGTCCATAACATTTTGTGCCAGATGAATGGGTAAACCATAAAACTCTCAACATGTAATTATTAATATATACTTTATTGCTCTGTTTAACTACACTGAGCAATCTTTTAGTTACATCATTGATTAACTAGCTATTTACTCACCAGTATGTGTAGATAATTGCTCATATATATGGTTTTTCAGTAATCCAGTAATCTCCCTTTGTGCTTAGTATAAAAAATTAATGTTCACAACTCAAAAATTATTTTTTACACACACACACACACACAAATATATATATATATATATATTTGGAATTTAAGACAATTGAAATTTATATATATATATATATAAATTTCAATTGTCTTAAATTCCAAATATATATATATATATATATATATATATGTTAAAATTAAAAAAACTGTAATCCCAGTATAACATATAAATGCGTCAACATTATGATAAGAAGATATTTTTATAAAAATTTAAATTACATAATGGTAAATACTCAACACCTGAGGACTGTTGGGCATGAAACTCTTAGTTATGGTATCGATGGGAGATAATATATATATATATTAATAAATATATATATTTATTGATATAAATAGAATTTATTAATCAGCTGATTGATGTTATATTCAGTCTCTTGACACTAGAGATTTCTAAAGGAATCTTGTTGTAATCATTTGGTCTAGTTGTCAAGAGGTTTTGCTTAATGAATGTAGATTTCCTCATTTTCATTATTTTTATAGTATGCTTAAAATTAATTAATTTAGGCATATATATATATATATATATATATATATATATATATATATATATATATATATATATATATATATACATATATATATATATAAAATATACTTTTCTTAAAACAAGGAAATTTTTAATAATCAAGAAGACAGATACAAAAGTATCACCTTCATTTAAACAGAGGTTAAGGTACCTTCATCTGATGCTTCATCAGAAGAAAAATCATTGTATTTTGATTGATAAAATGTTTGATGTTTTAAGAATACTCTTTGAATGGTGTGGCATTCTAATTCTTTTCAGACATACACAAACACATGAATACAAATACATACATATATATGTATATATTGTGTGTATTTAGCATTTTTTAATTAATACATGTTTCATTAAATAATATAGAAAAGTTTTGCCTATGTATTTTAAGCAAAATCCTTTCATAACGTCTGATAATCTTAATAACATTATCATTGAAAAACTAAAGAAAATCACCATGTTTATATATATATATATATATATATATACCATACACGCATATATATATATATATATATACATATATATCATACACGCATATATATATATATACCATACACGCATATATATATATATATACATATATACCATACACGCATATATATATATACCATACACGCATATATATATATATATACATACATATATACCATACACGCATATATATAAATACCATACACGCATATATATATATATATATATATACACATATATACCATACACGCATATATATATATATATATATATATATATACATACACATATATACCATACACGCATATATATATATATATATATATATACACATATATACCATACACGCATATATATATATATATATATATATACATACACATATATACCATACACGCATATATATATATATATATATATACACATATATACCATACACGCATATATATATATATATATATATATAGATATATACCATACACGCATATATATATATATACATATATACCATACACGCATATATATATATATATATATATATATATATATATACATATATAGCATACACGCATATATATATATATATATATATATATATATATATATACCATACACGCATATATATATATATATATATACATATATACCATACGCGCATATATATATATATATATATATATATATATATATATATATATATATATACATATATACCATACACGCATATATATATATATATACATATATACCATACACGCATATATATATATATATATATATATATACATATATACCATACACGCATATATATATATATATATATATACATATATACCATACACGCATATATATATATATATATATATATATATACATATATACCATACACGCATATATATATATATATATATATATATATATATACATATATACCATACACGCATATATATATATATATATATATATATATATATACATATATGCCATACACGCATATATATATATATATATATATATATATATATATATACATATATACCATACACGCATATATATATATATATATATATATATATACATATATACCATACACGCATATATATATATATATATATATACATATATACCATACACGCATATATATATATATATATATATATATATACATATATACCATACACGCATATATATATATATATATATATATATACATATATACCATACACGCATATATATATATATATATATATATACCATACACGCATATATATATATATATATATATATACCATACACGCATATATATATATATATATATATACCATACACGCATATATATATATATATACATATATACATACCATACACGCATATATATATATATATATACATATATACATACCATACACGCATATATATATATATATATACATATATACATACCATACACGCATATATATATATATATATACATATATACATACCATACACGCATATATATATATATATATACATATATACATACCATACACGCATATATATATATATATATATATATACATATATACCATACACGCATATATATATATATATATATATATACATATATACCATACACGCATATATATATATATATATATATATACATATATACCATACACGCATATATATATATATATATATATATATATATACATATATACCATACACGCATATATATATATATATATATATATATACATATATACCATACACGCATATATATATATATATATATATACATATATACCATACACGCATATATATATATATATATATATATACATATATACCATACACGCATATATATATATATATATATATACATATATACCATACACGCATATATATATATATATATATATATATATACATATATACCATACACGCATATACGTATATATATATACATACATATACGCATATATATATATATATATATACATACATATACGCATATATATATATATATATACACATACATATACGCATATATATATATATACACATACATATACGCATATATATATATATATATACACATACATATACGCATATATATATATATATATACACATACATATACGCATATATATATATATATATACACATACATATACGCATATATATATATATATACATACATATACGCATATATATATATATATACATACATATACGCATATATATATATATATACATACATATACGCATATATATATATATATATATATATATATACATACATATACGCATATATATATATATATACATACATACATATACGCTATATATATATATATATATATATACATACATATACGCATATATATATATACATACATATATGCATATATATATATACATACATATACGCATATATATGTATATATATACATACATATACGCATATATATATATATACATATACGCATATATATATATATATATATACATACATATACGCATATATATATATATACATATACGCATATATATATATATATATATACATACATATACGCATATATATATATATATATACATACATATACGCATATATATATATATACATACATATACGCATATATATATATATACATACATATACGCATATATATATATATATACATACATATACGCATATATATATATATATACATACATATACGCATATATATATATATATACATACATATACGCATATATATATATATATATACATACATATACGCATATATATATATATATACATACATATACGCATATATATACATACATATACGCATATATATATATACATACATATACGCATATATATATATACATATACGCATATATATATATACATACATATACGCATATATATATATACATACATACATATACGCATATATATATATATACATACACATACGCATATATATATATACATACACATACGCATATATATATATACATACATATACGCATATATATATATACATACATATACGCATATATATATACATACATACATATACGCATATATATATACATACATACATATACGCATATATATATATATACATACATATACGCATATATATATATACATACATATACGCATATATATATATATACATACATATACGCATATATATATACATACATATACGCATATATATATACATACATATACGCATATATATATACATACATACATACCATACACGCATATATATATATACATATACACCATACACGCATATATATATATATATATACATATACACCATGCACGCATATATATATATATATATACATATACACCATACACGCATATATATATATATATATATATATATATATATACATATATACCATACACGCATATATATATATATATATACATATATACCATACACGCATATATATATATATATATATACATATATACCATACACGCATATATATATATATATATATACATATATACCATACACGCATATATATATATATATATACATATATACCATACACGCATATATATATATATACATATATACCATACACGCATATATATATACATATATACCATACACGCATATATATATACATATATACCATACACGCATATATATATACATATATACCATACACGCATATATATATATATATACATATATACCATACACGCATATATATATATATATATACATATATACCATACACGCATATATATATATATATATATACATATATACCATACACGCATATATATATATATACATATATACCATACACGCATATATATATATATATATACATATATACCATACACGCATATATATATATATATATACATATATACCATACACGCATATATATATATATATATACATATATACCATACACGCATATATATATATATATATATATACATATATACCATACACGCATATATATATATATATACATATATACCATACACGCATATATATATATATATACATATATACCATACACGCATATATATATATATATATATATACATATATACCATACACGCATATATATATATATATATATATACATATATACCATACACGCATATATATATATATATATATACATATATACCATACACGCATATATATATATATATATATACATATATACCATACACGCATATATATATATATATATATACATATATACCATACACGCATATATATATATATATATACATATATACCATACACGCATATATATATATGTATATACATATATACCATACACGCATATATATATATGTATATACATATATACCATACACGCATATATATATATATATATATATACATACATATATATACACGCATATATATATACATACATATATATACACGCATATATATATATATACATATATATACACGCATATATATATATATACATACATATATATACACGCATATATATATATATACATACATATATATACACGCATATATATATATATACATACATATATATACACGCATATATATATATATACATACATATATATACACGCATATATATATAT
>OZ010575.1:28775087-28802587 GCA_963932145.1 Acanthosepion lycidas
CAAACACGCATACATATATATACACATATATACAAACACGCATACATATATATACACATATACACCCATACATATATATATGTACACATATACACCCATACATATATATATATGTACACATATACACCCATACATATATATATATGTACACATATACACCCATACATATATATATATGTACACATATACACCCATACATATATATATATGTACACATATACACCCATACATATATATATATGTACACATATACACCCATACATATATATATATGTACACATATACACCCATACATATATATATATGTACACATATACACCCATACATATATATATATGTACACATATACACCCATACATATATATATATGTACACATATACACCCATACATATATATATATGTACACATATACACCCATACATATATATATATGTACACATATACACCCATACATATATATATATGTACACATATACACCCATACATATATATATATGTACACATATACATATACACCCATACATATATATATGTACACATATACATATACACCCATACATACATATATGTACACATATACACCCATACATATATATATGTACACATATACATATACACCCATACATATATATATGTACACATATACATATACACCCATACATATATATATGTACACATATACATATACACCCATACATATATATATGTACACATATACATATACACCCATGTATACATATATGTACACATATACATATACACCCATGTATACATATATGTACACATATACATATACACCCATATATACATATATATACACATATACATATACACATATACACCCATATATACACATATATACACATATACATATACACCCATATATACACATATATACACATATACATATACACCCATATATACACATATATACACATATACATATACACCCATATACACATATATACACATATACATATACACCCATATACACATATATACACATATACATATACACCCATATACACATATATACACATATACATATACACCCATATACACATATATATATATAAGCACACATATATACATATACAGACACACACATACATATATTGTTATGAACCTGTACCATACAGTTAAATCACTGGTTTGAAAAAAAAAAGGAAAATGTTGGATCTTTTCTCGGTTTTCACTTAAGGATGGAACCAACACAAGGTAGTCAGTGAAAATAAAAAAAAAATCACAACTACAGAGTTTCATAGTTGTACATATCTGTCCACTCTTCAGAGGATGTATATATATATATATATGTGTGTGTGTGTGTGTGTGTGTGTGTTTGTGTGAGTGTGTGCCTTGAAAACCAGAAGTTAAAATGGCAACAATTGAAAGGAAAGAGGAAAATGAGAAAAAGAGAGAGAAGTTTAAGGAGTGTGTGTAAAGTGCAAGTAATCATGACATTCTAAATGCACCCACATATCCACAGACAGGTGCTTGGGTGCACATATGCAAAAACACACACACACACACATCATGAAAAGAAAGAAAAAACTTGTGCCCAATAAAAAGTGCATATAAAAAAGAAATATCAAAACGTATAAGCAGTTATTTATTGATACACACTGATGAGTGGACGGAATGATTCCCCGAGTAGCTGTCTACAAAACTCTGGGGTCAGACTGCTGGTGTTAATATCAATCAGCTATGTAACAAACTTTTACTTGTATTAATTCCAGATATATATATATATATTTCAAATAATTTTGTTTTTCTGTAAATTTATTTATTTATTTTTGTATGAATGTGACAATTTTTGTTTAAATGTAGGAAGGTTTGTTCTCTCACCCAATTTTTCATAATCTTCATTACTTCAGTTGCAACCTGCCATGCCTTCAGAGATGATATTTTAATTGTGATGCTGATTTCTAAATGAAAGAAAAGTTTCCAACATAGACACATAATTGGAAACTGTGCTATCAGCTTCCAAGTTATTTGACTTATTCAACTTTAAAAGTAAAAGTAAAAAAAAAAAAAAAATGTCATTTGCACTGAAAAGTAACAGAAAAAAATCTGTAGAAGAAAAAAATAGAGAATGAAAATTAAAGATGGATGACAAAAAAAGCAGGCAAAAGAAAAGATGTAGGAAGATATTTGATGATTTTTTTTTTCATAATAAAAAAAATAATTGAGGCAGTGATGGTGAAGAAATAGTGAAGTAGTCGAGCAAGAAAAGTTTATTTGTTTCTTTTTTCTCCATTTTTTTATTTTATCATATTAAAGCCTCCAACAATGAACTCATAGGACGTCATTTTATTATAAAGAAAACTGTCGTCATCTTGGTGGTAGCAGAGTAAATAGTGCCTGGATATCACCAAAAATAATAATGATAATATTCAGCAAATGACGCCTTTGCAGAGAAAAAGATGAGATTCTAAAAGACATTACAAATGAACACAGTAATATGGCAGTGAATGCTGGACAGTCTCCTCACAGATGAAGAAGTGACTTGAGGCAACAGAAATGTGGTTCTACAGAAGGATGCTGAGAATACCATGGACTGAACATGTAAGCAATGATGAAGAAAATGGAAACAAAAAGGACACTTATACTTCAAATCAGAAAGAGATAATTGAAATTTCTAGGGTACTTAACAAGGAAAGAGGACAAATAACTGAAGTGAGAAAGACTCTGTAATTATGAATGTGTAATGTGGATCTACAGAAGGATGTTGAGAATGCCATAGACGAATATGTGAGTGATGACAAAGTTTTAGACAAGATGAAAACAAATAGGAAATTTATACTTAATATCAGGAAGAAACACATAATGAGGAAAGAGGACTTGGCAAATTTGATACCCACAGGAAATACTGAAGGCAAGAGGGTCAGAGGAAAGCAATACATAACCTACTTAACAAGCTTGTATAAATGGTTGGCAGAACAGGGATTAGACAAGATAGCAAAAACATAAACTTTACTAAGAGCTACAAAGGAATGGAAATTGTGGAGAGCCATGATCACCAATGTTCTGAAGGGCCACAACACATAGTAGGAGAAAAAGAATGAGCTTGTGTAAATGGTTGGCAGAACAGGAATTAGATGAGATAGTAAAGTTTGTTTTTTTTGCTAAGCGCTACAAAGGACAGGAAATTGTGGAGAGCTATGATAGCCCACATCCTGGATGGATTCAGCATACAGAAATAGAAGAAGAATATGGCCTTTGACACTTTAACATACATTCCACCTAAACCAGCCACCGTAAATATCAGATCTCAATGTTCAACCCACTGTATCCCACCCCATGTATACTCTACCATAATATATGACATCATCACAAATAATGCAGGAAGTCATGCAAACATTGAGATTTCAACCAAAAAATAGTGAGACATTGAGAGCCGATATTTATGGGGCAGATTTGAGTTTGCTGAATGCCATAGGTAACACAAAAACAGATAATGATAGTGTGAACATCTTGGATTTACAAAATAAAAGCATAAAGAAACTTATTAGAGGTACAAAATTTTAATATATTTAATGAAAATATATGTGAGGATACATTCAGAGTTTTGAGTAAATAAGATTCCAACTATTAATTAAAAGTCCTTGAGATAATTTATCAAGACAACCATCCTTATGCAAACAAAATCATTGGTTGTTATAACTTAGTATGATCTGTATATAGCAATGGTTCCCAAATTTTTTTTTTTTGGCCATGCCCCACCTAAGTACCTCTAAAATCCTGATGATGCCTACCGTAACACATAATTCTTATTATTCAAAGAGTGACTTCCTATTCACCCTATTCACATGATGGGAGCCTAAAAGACCATTAACTTAACTTTCCTTAAGAACTTGGGACTGCATATATACAATAATATTATCATCTAATTTTAGAATTTTACAACATTTATAAAAATAATTAATATATATATATATATATATATATATATATATATATATATATATATATACATACAGTACATACATAATTACATATGTACATACAGGCACAAATATTTTTATGTATGTATAATGTATATGCACTGTATGTATTAACTCACACACACAATCATAGTCACACAGACTCACTAGAAAAAAAATTTGCTGTTGATAGCTCATTCTCAAATTGCACCCTTAAAAATCAAATCACACTCCTGTGAGGTGAGTGCCCCAAGTTGAGAACCATGTGTCTATAGATATACCTGTGTCAATATATTATTGATAGATGCATATTTTCTTTACTCATTTTTCCATTTTTTTAGTCAGTTTGTTGCAATATTTTAATTTTCTTGATTGAGTTCTCATGAGCATGAATCTGGCTAGCTCATTGTATAGTATTTTTTTTCCTTTTTAAATGGAAAAGACACTAAGAAAGGAAGTTTATGAGAATAGGATGAGAAGGAAGTTATTGAAGAGGTCAAGATTGAAGTGTTCTGGGAATGAACCATGCAGGAGAGTCTGTTTCCCAAAGTAGCAGTTCTTGGGAAAGATTTGTCCAGATGGAACTTTGCTTTTACATTTAAAAGATGGAGAAAAAAAGGACAATTTGAGTCAACATGAGTTTTACCTGCAAAAGTGTGCCATGGAAATAGCAATAAATTAATGATAAACTTCCAAAATTGCCTCTGTGGGACAGAGGTTGCATCATGAAAAATAAGTTGTTGCAACTGTTTGAACTCTATTAAGGCTGTAATTCTATTATTGAACTCTATTAAGGCTGTAAATTGAGAATTGGGTAACTTGAGCCCACATTTTGGTCTAATCTGACTTTTGTAAAGATAAAGTATGGTAGAAAAAGTCAGGTTCTTCCTAGAGGAATGAAAATAAGTCATCTTCTCAAGAAAATGCTTGAATTATTTTGAATTCTATCAAAAGGATTGTGAAGATGCAGCCTTGATATAGCAGCAATGCTCCATTTTTGATCTAATCTGATTCATGTGAAAATAAAGTGTGGCAGAAGGAGTCATATGATTCTTGGAGTGATAGAATGAGCTGGCCATTTTTCCAGCATCTTTAGCAATGATATAAGCTATCCACTCAAAGTCTGGAGTCAAGAGATGTTGAAAGCATGAAAATCTGGAAAAACATTAAGGTTAGGGTTTTGCCCATAATATTTGAAGCATTTGGAACTATGCCAAACACATTAGAATTGAGATTGGACAATAAGAAATTCAAGAGGGAATTGTGTCTGTTCAGACTACAACAATGTTGGTGTCTGTGAGGAAACTGAGAAAAATGGTGGAGATTGGAGAATATTTCTCTTACTTAATATCCAGTAATAATCACTAAACAGCTATTATGAATATGAAAAAGAATAATATGAAATTTTATGAAGGCTAAGAGGCCCAAGATGTAATAGAACAGTAAATATTGCCTGTATAATCATGTAATAAATGAATGCAGTAAATAACTCAGAAACATAGCAATTTACATGACTGGGTAGGAGTAGTAATCAATTGAGAACTGTACAAATATCGAGAAAAGAGTGGTATCTGCACAAAATAGAAACAGTACAAGTTGGAAGTGTTTTAACAGAAGACGAAAAAATGTGATACAAAATCTGAAGGTGCATTGGGATAGCAAAAGACATTTTCCAAAACTAAGCAAAATAATAAGAAACAGAAAAATTTCATTAGAAACAAAGAAAAGAGAGCTCAAATGCTATGTAATATCAGTTCTCCTATATGGCAATGAATACTGGACAAAGATGGATTAGGAAATTTGAGGCAACAGAGATATGGTTGTCCATTTTTTTGACAAAAAAATCAGAAATTTAATTTCAAGACCTTTAAAATAAACATGAAAAAATAAACCAAAATATTCAAAAAATTTTAATAGAGACAAATATTCAAATATGTATTTTTATTATCAGCTTACTAAAATTTATCTATAAACGTCCATATATTTTTAACACTGTACTACTGTTACTTAGATAACATAATACTTGACAAACAAAAAAATAGTTATCAGTTTTCCATTTTTAAATTTTAGAAAATTTTTAATTAATCCGTAACAATAAAAAAATCAATTCTAAATTATTATGATTAAACTGAAGAATGTTTTACCGCACTAATCGAGTATTATGTATGCTGTGATCGAATTTTGGTATAAAAAATTTAGCACACTAATCAAAAACGCATTAATCGAGGGATTCCTGTATAAGGTTGAGTGATTAGCATCACAATCAGATCGTTTTTAAAGATGTAAATTAGTTTGTTTCTGTATTTTTCACTATGAAAAAGCTTAAATGCCGGAAAAAAAGAGTTTTGAATAATTTGTAATTAAAAAAATAAAAATCTCCCCAAAATATAAAGTTCGTAAGCATCGAACTTCATTCATGAAGATAAACTTGAATCCAATGTAGGCTGAAAAGTGTCGTGTCGACTGGGCGTACACACGAACACAAATGTTTGTGTGATGTAAAGACGTGTGTGTGTGTGTGTGCAGAATACGAAATAAAAATGGATGTTGTAAGGGAGATAACCTCGCATTTTGGAACGAAGAGTTCTGGTGATTCATTCATGAGAAGAAGCAAACTAGTGAACTGTTTAGCAACATTTAGAACTCTAATGTTTTAATAAACAAACCAATGTGTACTGTAAAGTTATAATCACTGCAGATATTATTTTAAATAAAAATAGGTTAATAATATTATTTTATGTTTGGCAATGTAATTTAATGAATGATTTGTTCAAATGATTTACCAAAAAAACATACAAACTTGATCAACACTCAACAGTGAACTGTTTTTAGCAAAGGGAAGAAAATTATATAACGTTAATTCTTCATCTCTCTCAAGATAACATTGGGAAACTCGATCGACAAAAAAACAAAAAAAATGCGATACTTAAGGTTTAAAAATAAAATGAAATTAAAAAAAGAAAAATTTTTCTTGAAATTTTTTTAGTTTTAATTTCAAAATTTAATATTTCCAATAAGCAAAAATACTTTGCTGTATTTCAAAAACTAATTTAAATTAACTGGAAGGAGTTTTTTTTTGTTTTTTTTTTTTTTGCTAAAAGCTGGCGAGTGACCCTTTTTAGTCGTCTTTCACATCACAATATAATTCTCTTTATTAAAAAAAATCTTCCAAAAATAAAATATACATTTCTTTTCTGAAACTTTATTTGGGGAATATTAGCTGATTTAAAGTATATTTGAAACAAATTTACTTAAAATTTAAAATATACTTTTTTTCAGCAATGAAAGTAAAAAATCGTCACCCCGTTTTTTAAAGAATATTTGCCAAAAATCAGAGAATTATTCTATTCAAATGAAATTTTTATGACTTACTAGTGTTTTATTAAGAGACTTTGGGGAAATATTGACGACCCTTTTTTTAATAACGCTTGTATCCTTTTTAAATTTAGTGGGTATTTGTCCACATTTTTTACATAAAAGAAATGCTTGTAGTGAAGTTGAAGTTATTATCTCAGTTAAAAAAAAATGTAATAAGTGTGAACGTACAGAAAATTCGGCCTGCATCTTTCCGAAAATATTTCAATACAAAAAAACTCGAAAAATATTTTCTTTTTGAGAATTTATGCTTTGCATAATTTAATAAAACAAGTTATTTTCTTACAGATTCGACAAAAAAAAATCTAAACTTGATGTTTCAGTTTATTTTTTAAAAAATTACTTGTAATTTTTCAGTGCAATTTTGAAATAAATGACGTTGCTATTCGCCACAAGAGTTAACGTTATTAAATAAAGACATACTTGAAGATTTTTGAAAATGTAAAGTTTAATGTTAAATGTCATTTTCAAGTGCAAACCTTTTTTTTTTAAAAGAATGTTATTTTAGTTTTCCTTTTAATAACTGTTAGCTTATTTTTGGTATGGATGTACAAAAAATAGGAAATAATTCTGATATCTCGCGTTGACTGACTACTGTTCATTAACGGAGTAAATTTATTCATTATACTAAATTTAATAGAAGCGCATGAAATAAAAATATATATTCCTAAACTAGTGGTTAAAGTTAATGAAAATTCAGTTAAACATAAATAAAAAATTCTTGATTATTGAACTGCTGGTCTTCTGTACTTTAGTTTTTTTTTCTTTTTTTCATTTTTACTTTTTCCCGCGCTTTTTCAGAAAGTGGGGAATGAGTATTTCTACTGTGTCTTTTGACCTCACACGCCAGTACGTATCGGTATATGTTTTAAAAAAGCGTTATTTCCATTCTGTTTTAAGTAAAAAAGAACTACTTTTAGAAAATCCGCTTAAATATTCCTTAACAGCTTCGAAGCACATCTCTACTATACATATTGAATTTTAAAAAGAATTTTAAATTTGTTGTTTACATTTTTCGTATATAATAGAATAGCGGCTCGATGAGTGATGAAAAAAAGTACAGTGTAACCCGGATATAAGAGAGTTGTCGGGACCGGAGACGAATTCTCTTATATCCGGGTTTGGTCTATTTTGTTTAGGTAAGTATGGGAATAATTTGGGACCAGAGAACATCTCTCTTATATCCGGGTTATACTGTATTACGGACTTTCTAAAAAAATAAAAAAATAAATGTAAACACATTTTAAATATTAAAAAAAATGCTTTCTTTGAAATTAAATTTCGGTTCTAATTCAAAGATTAAAAAAAAGCTAATCAACGTTAAAAAAGAAAAAAATTGATTTATTTTATAAAAATAAGTTCAATAAACTTTTTAGTAGGAATGTCCATTTTTTCGCTAAAAAAAATGGCACACCCTGATGAAAAAGGCCCCAAACTTAATAAAAACAACGTTTTATCAGGAAAAACTTTATGTTTAATAAGAGTAGAGACCAAAGTATTTTTTATTAATTATTTTTTGAATTTTTTTTTTCCTTTTTAGCACGTTTTAATTTGTGGCTGAAAAATCTTTTTTGTTAGGTCTGAGATCCCCTCTGCTCTTTTTCACTTAAAAAACACATTAATTTGGAAATTCTTGTAAAAATCAAATAATTGCCGCAATTTAAGTGGAACTTTCAGAATTTATTCCGAATTGACTGAATTTATTGTAGAAATGTTTGTCTTTTAGAAAGTCACAGTAAAATTATTTTTTTTTTTACGTTTAATACCCACCTTACTTAAGTTTCTGAAAACTTTAAAACTAGAATACTTGTCTCTAATTTTATTTTTTTTATTAAATAAAGAGACTGAGGAATAAATAAATCATAAATTTCGTGTAAAAAATTTGATACGCGTGAACCCCAATTTTAGCTCTGAATTTAAAATATAAAAATGCAAGAAAACTAAGGCATTATTTTGAAAACAGCTTTTAATGAATTTTATCAATAATATATAGACATTATCATTAATAATTAAAGCATTTAAATGTTTTGAACTTTTGATGCCTACAGTTTATTTATATATCAATGAATTTCCCTTTTAATTTGGATTAGCAGCTTTTTACACCATTCTTTCAGTTAGAACCGAAATTTAATTTCAAAGAAACATTTTAAATATTTAAAATGTGTTTAGTTTACGGTTTGTTTTTAGAAAGTTCGTGGCGGTGCCAAAATTTCTTAAAACAGATGGATTTAAATCTCACATTTTTGGGGAGCAAGTTTGAAATCTAAGTAAGAAGAAAATAATCTTCCGACAGGAGGATTATTTTCTTTACTTAGATTTCTCGAAAACGCAGGCTGATAGACGTATTTTTACAGTTTAATGTTTTTTAGTTCATTATTTAATAAAAATTGGTCATCTATTTCAAATAAAACATGTTGTCCACTTGTAACATATCTTGAAATATGTTCCATTGACCAACGTAACAGACAAGGAAAATCTAAGTAAAAGTTTTAGGATTTTCTAAAGTTTTCTTTTTAGAAGTAAAAGAGTACAGAAATTATTCGTCACAATTTTCTTAGCAATGTTCATTGGGACCATTCTTGTTTTTCTTTTCAGTGTTTTTTTTGTCTTCTAAGAATTATTGATTAACGATTTACTAAGCATAGTTTAGAATCTAAACTCTAAACTTTAGATGTGGCACAAGGCCGAAAGTATTGGGAACCCACTCTACTTAGTTGTAATTGATCTAAATGCTGAAGTGAAGACTGAAGAGTAAATATTTTGTGCAGACTTTTTAAGAATGAAAAATTATTTAGAGAAATTTGCATGTTTGTTATATTAGCATTTCATTTGCCTAAAAAAAAAAAGAAAAAAGACTGACAATAAGTACTTAAAACTCTACCTGAAATAAATTTCTAAAAAATTGGATTTTCATCACATGATAATTTTACAAATTGGATTCACTGATTTATAATTGCATTTTTGCATAAGTTATTTGCATGTTTTTAAAAAGTTTTGCTTTGCAATGTTTAACAATTATGCTAAAAACTGCATCATGGTGTATTGGCACAAGTAATAATGGCACTCTTAAAAATGTCACAAGTGAAAAAAATAGGAAAGCGTCTAAACATATTTGATTTTATTATAATTGTTTTTTTACAAATTTTAAACGTAAATTTAATTAATATAAATGGAGTTAAAACTTTTTTTTTTTTTTTTTGCTAATTAAAAAATAAAAGGTTATGATATTAAAAAAAATTAGATTTCATAAACCTTTTTTTATCTCAATAAACTTATTTTTTCACTTGCGCCTTTTTTTCCTATTGTGCCATTATTACCAAATTTCACTGCATCCTATATTCGTGAATTCTCTAAGTATTTGAAAGGAAAAAAAATTTACTCTCTATTGCTGGCTACCTACCTGATGGCAATTGCTTTGACCAAAAATTGCGCATGCGTGTTAAAAAGTGGTAACAACTTTCTATCTCTAAAGTTGTCTCCCTTGCTTCCTTATAATATTTTTACTTTTAAAACCAATTGTTTTTTCACTTTACTTTTTTAAAAGTTACCGAAACAAAATTTATAATTTTCCTTGCAGAGCCTTTATTTTTTCTAATTGATCTAACTTCAATTGATATATCAAGCCTATCATAACATTTAAAGCAAATACAAGCTAAGATGGAAAAGAATAAGATTTTTTTTGCATGGGAATTATGGGTTTCTTTAAAGATTAAGATTTTAAGAATGATAACGACTACGAAGTCAAAAGTTTCACTTAAATCAGAAAAATCAACAACGGCAGTTTATGATCCTCATAAAACTTGATATTGCAAAGAAAATCTATAAATAAAATTCTGTAAGTTGTGCTTAGATGAAAAGATAGTAGTCTTGATGTTTCACAGGTGCACAGTCTCTTTTTAAAAAGATCGCCAAGATTATGATGAGGTGTCCACACATTAAAAAAAAAAAACTAATTTCCAATATAGAACTCGGATGAGATCAACTTCCAGTGGGGAAAAAATAAAAATTAATACCTCCCCATATTTAAGGCCAACACCACAGGCATAGTAGGGCTAAAATTTGAATCAGGCCAGACAATCATTTGTTTACTTTTGGGGGTGAAACTTGTTAAGCAGCTGTATTAGGACTCTCAGTGGATGTACTATCTCATCCACTGAGAGTCCTAATACTAATATGATATACATTGGGTCCACGAAGAATGAATTTAAAGCCAGATGGAGGCAGCATAAGTGCTCTTTCAACAATATAAATAAAAGAAATCAGACTTCTCTATCTAAATATTTTTGGCATCTGAAGGAAATAAATAGGACACCTAAAGTAAAATGGAAAATTATAAACAGGACTAGAACTTGTAAAACTTGGGATGACCCATGCCCTTTGTGCCTCCATAAGAAACTGCACATTATTAAGTTTCTGAATAATAAAAATCTATTAAACAATAGACATGAGTTAACGGTTTTTTGCCGACATCATCAAATTTATGCATTGAATAATTAACTTAAAAACAAACATACAATAAAATAACCTTTATAATCCATAGCCCCAATAAATAGTTTAAATACCTTTCAAAAAAAGATAACCCTTTATGAAGTTGTCAAAAAACAAATGTTACGGCAGTTTTTATATACACAAAACCCTTTCATAAAGAAATAAAATAAAAAAATAAATCTCCATAGACACGTAAACCAGACTAGCCGAAAACATCTTCCGTTTTAAATTTAGACACCCCCACCTTACCCTGACTTGACATCTATGAAAGTAACTCTATACTGATACAAATTATTAACACCTAACACCCCTCCCTATTTAAACAATTCGCCCTGGCTGTTACCATGGAAATTTTGATAATTATTATGAATCTGCTATTAAAACACGTAAATTTCAGAAATAAGTTATTCAAAAAAAATTTTGCTTGAAAATGGAACAGAGCTTACTTTAATTCAGTTTAATTCAAATAATTATATTGAAGTTTTCGGCTCTTGTTTTGAAACATGAGAACTCTTATCTAGCGTGTTGGAATCATATTTTTAAATAAATAATTATATTTATGCTCTACTTTTGTATCAAGCACTATTTTTAAAAAATAATAACAAAAATACTAAAGAACTTTGGATTATTTACCTAACCAGTTCTTTCCTATTTTCTATATATTTTCACATATATATATATATATATATATATATATATATATATATATATATATATATATATATATAAGTGATCATTGAAGTCAACACTTAGAGGTGACAGGCTGTTTCATGCGAGACGCAGTCGTCGTGGCCTGACAATTGCATCTATGCATCTAGTATGAAACAGCCTGTTGCCTCTAAGTGTTGACTTCAATGGTCACTTTTATATTTATGCACGCTCTATCTCTGATATTGAGCACTTTATCTGATAAATATAGCACACCTTAAGAGTATATTTCTTCATATATATATATATATATATATATATATATATAGAGAGAGAGAGAGAGAGAATTTATAGTTGTTAAAACAACTGGTTAAATTTTGAGTGATAAAAAATAAACATTTTTTTTTCTTATTTGCATACAAAATATTTCCACTGTTGTGAACTCTGGCCTTCATTAGGTGTATGTGATCCAAATAACAAGTAGATTGTTTTCCTTCCCCTGTCAATGCTAGGAAGATAATTTCAGATTTGTCAATTGTTTTTTGTGAATTAGTCCTTGTTACACTATTTACATTATTTGGACTATTGTTCTCATCTCTGTCGCCATATTATCACAACATTTCAGCCATTGTACACTCCGGCCTTCTTCAGGTGGTTGGAATGTCGAACTGAACCCTTTATTTTGCTCACTGGGGTAGACTGTTTCCGGTCCATGTGCCATGTCTAATTGATGGCAGTTACCAGTTATCTCCTGTTAATTCCCCTCTCCAAGTTCTCCACTGCCTTAACTGGGTATTGAACTCACACTCTATGGGTCCTTGAAGACACATGGCACAGTGGATAAAGGCATTAGTTAGATCCAGTGACAGAACACAAAGAGTGTGAAAATTAAGCATATTTTTAGCATGAAATATAGTTAAAATTTGAGAATTTGTTACACATAACTAAGCTCAGCTAAAATTACCTAATGCTGCCAGATAGTGCTTGTAACCAAGCCATAATTTATCAATAAAGTGTCCTCATACTTAGTCCTGACCCAACTCTGACAACCTTTTTTCCTTGGTGCCCTGACTTCATGAATTTAAGCATGCTACTAGACTGGCATCGTCCCACTTTTTTACTGTTGGAATAGTTAAATGTAACCACCACTTCTACTCCAACAGTTTCTTTTCTAGCACTTCCTGACAGTGAAACTCCCTCCCATTTACTTGCTTCCCTGAAAACTATAATCTTCAAAAATTTAAATGCAACGTCAAACTCCATCTGTCATCTTGAACTCTGTTCATCTTTTGTCCTTTCCTCAATCCCCACTATACCCAGTCTTTTCTCTTACTTTCACTCTCTGTAACCCCTCCTGTGTACTAGTGGCATTTCCACATTGCTTGGGGTGAATTGATTAAAAAAAAACAATGTCAGGTAGTATTGACAGGCATGTTTCTAAAGAAACACCTGACCCTCTAGAGATCCTTTTGCCCTACTCCCCAGGTGAAATTATATGAACTGATTTTAGTGTACAAATTCATATAGAACAACTGACTTAAAGGTCACCACCCACAAATCTTTCTGGAAACAGACCTGGACAGAGAGTAAAATTATCTGACAGTGTATTTTATGTGTAGGCAAATAAAATTTAGTGTATTGATTGAATAATAATAATAATAATATTAATAATAATAATAATAATAATAATAATGATCATCATGCACAAAGTTTCCTTACAAGAAATACATGTGCAGTTGTTCTGATATCTTTTGTAAACCATAAATCATCATCATCATCATAAGAAGTTGTTGTTGTTATTATTATTATTATTATTTACTTTGATTTTTGGTGTGTACTGATTTCTTTTCATCATGAGATTTTCCACTGAGCAATATTGTAAAAAAAAAAAAAAAAAAAAAAAATCACACATATTTTGCATAGATAAACCCTTTGTAAGGTGTGGACTGTACTCGAGAGAACAATTGTTTGTATTTGTTTAAGGCATGGGCTACCAGGAATCCCTTTGATGAGTCTATTGGAATCTTTTCGAATCAATCCGAGTGTTCCAGCTACAACTGGAATTGTTGATGTTCTCATGTGCCACATTTTCAAGATTTCAATTTTAAGGTCCTTGTATTTTGATAGCTTTTTGAAGATCTTCAAAGACACATTGCACTAAGGATGCAATTTTTGTCTATGCAGTCTCTAATTATGATGTCTGATGATGATGATTATTATTATTGTTGTTTATTATTATTATTATTATTATTATTATTATTATTATTATTGGAATCCACCATTATATTTTATCAGACTGGATAGTTGTTTAGTCAAATGAATGGGTAAAAAATAGGAAAATAGGCCCTTTTTTGCTGTGATGTTCTTTGTGGCCGAGCGGTAAAACACATTGGATCAAATGGTGGTTTTCCCAACAAAGGGGGATACTGACTCAATCCCTCCTGAGAAACACATTTTCTTTATTGAATTTACTGGATTGCGTATACAGACAGATACATGATAGACTGTTTAATACACAGTTTAATAAATAAAAATGGGGTGTCTATTTCAAATACGAAGTATCCACTATAATAACATTTGAAATAAAATCAAATCCAAAGGAATAATGAAAAATTAAAAGATGCTGATTTTAGAGGGAGTTTCTCCTGTATTCGATGATTGTCTTTAGAGAGAAGAATTAAACATGTTGCCTAATGATCTATATAAGTTACATATGTAATGAAGGACAGCAGTATGGTATGTTGTTAGGATTTACTTCCTTCAGGTATTTAAAGTTTTGATTTTTGCTGTTTTTTTCACATTAACAATTTCTTTTTACGAAATGAGATTTTGTAAAAAAAACAAATTGATTAGTTATTCTAATTGTATTTTAATCTTTCTTTTTCAATCAAGTCTGTTTCTCCCCATTTTCATCAGTTCAAGCTTTCTTTTTTATTGTATTTAAGACTTCTGTGTGTGTGTGTGTGTGTGTGTGTGCGCGTGCGTGTTTTAGTGAATATAAATGTGCATGCATGTGAGTGTATGAGAATGTTTGCATGTATGTATGTGATTGTGAATATGTTTGAGTGTGTGCGTGTGTTTAAATGAATGTGTATGAGTCTGTGAGAGTGATTATGAGTGATTTTGCATGTATGTGAGTATGAGAATGTTTGTATGTATGTATGTGATTGTGCATGTGTGTAAGTGTCTTCATGAGCATTAAGAATGTGAGTGTATATATGTAAGTGTATGTATGTATGTGAGAATGAGTATGCATGTGTGTGAGTGAGTACAAGTGTTTAGTGAGTGTGAATGTATGTGTGAGTGTGTGTTTACATATATATGTGCATGTGTGTCTGTAAGTGTGTGCAATTAAGTGAGTGCGTGTTTGAGTGAAAGTGTGTGCCTGTATGATAAACAGTGTGAGTGAGTTTGCATGCATTTAAGTGTATGAGAATGTTTGTGGGTATGTTTGTGATTCTGCATCTGTGTGTATTAAGAGTGAGTGTATATATATATATATATATATATATATATATATATATATATATGTAGGTGTACATATGTGAGAATGAGTATGCATCTGTGTGTGAGTATGAGTGCGTGTGTGTATGTGTGGAAGTGAGTGTATGTCTGAATATGTATGTGGGCTTGTGAATGTGATTGAGTGAATGTGTGTGAGTGTATGAGAAAGAGTGTTTGAATGTGTGAATGTATATGTGTGAGTGTATCAGTGTGAGAATGAGTGCATATGTTTATATGTGAATATGTGTGCATTATTTGTGTTATTGTGATTGAATATGCAAGCATGTGTATGAGTGCGTTTACCTGTGAGGGTGTGCAAATGAGTTTGAGTGTGTATGTGTTTATTTTTTTCCTTATAAAAAAAATATTCAATTATCCCTACATCGATCAAATTACTTATTTAATTATTTTTATTTTTTAAATCTCCATAGAAAACTGAACTACGAAAATTCCCGGATGATTTTGATTTAGAGAACAAAAAAAAACAATAAGACAAACTCGGATGTGTTCTCATTAACAAAAAGAATCAGATGTTGACTCAATAAAAAATAAAGGACTAATGAATAAAGAAATCAAAACAATAAAAATGAAAGACATTTCGTTTTTCATTATTTAAAAAATATAAGCACGGAGATGCCACATTACTTTTTGGGTTTTTTCCAGTCATTTTTCTAACCCAGTTGACAATTTTCTGTCTCATCTTCATGGCTTTCTTAAAAAAAAATTATGTGTTGTCAAATCAAATCCAACTGGATTCTTTAACTTTTTGCAATGACATAATAAAAAAGAAACTCCACTTTTTGCTTTCCTGTCTATTTTTTCTTTTTAATTCCTTCTTCTTGCTGTCTCTGTTTCTCTGTTTGTCTCTCTTTCTTTTTCTGAGTGAGAGAACACACACACACATGTATGCATAGATATTATATATTTTAATAATTTCCCACCAAGCAAGGAGAGGAAGCCACGAAGATGCAAGGGATTATGACATGCAAAAGAAACTGAAAAAAATCTTATTCAAAGAGACAGAAAATGACAACTGACATTGCATTTAAGTTTTTGAAGACCGTAGTTGACAGGAAAGGAAGAAACAGGAACACAGTTCCACATGCAAGATGTGTGAGAGCAGAAATTATTAAAATAGGACTTACAGTTACATCTAGCAAACTAAATGGTAAAGTAATATGACAATACCTAATTGCCAACATTTAAATTCATGAAATCGTAGAACCAAAGAGGAAAGCTCATAGGAATAATTACCAAGAAAATATTTATAGAAAAGGCACAAGGAAGCTACTTTATAGCAGGTGGGAAAGTGATGGAAGCCAAGATGCTGGGTCCTATGACCCAGCATCTTGGCTTCCATCACTTTCAGATCTTTCTTTGGATATGTGTGTGTATTTTAAAACTTCTCAACCCTTTGGGGATAATTTAAAGCTGAAACATATTTTGGCTTTCTTCATTCTGACCAATTTTTTGTGTGAAAAAAATTCAGACCCACATAAGCACAAATAGAAAATTCCATATCACAGGAAATACATTTTATTTACGAAAAGCAAAATGTAGTAGAAAATATAAATCCTTAATAATGACTACACTTCTCCTAGTGTCTCCAGGCCCATTCAAAATATTTCTCAGGCCCAATTTTAGGCCTAATTGCGCACATTGAAAATCACTGTTTTTATACTTACCTGGCACAGGAGTTGACCATTAGTCAATGATAGTTTACGGAGGTGTGGTTATTGCTCCTGTGCTGTAAGTGGAGATATGTTTCTTATCATTTTAGATGGGAGAAGTTGCTTAGCCCCGGGGATTCCAATTCTTCAGCAGAACCTTTTAGCAGCAGTAAGAGAAATGTGGTCAGTGTCGATGCCAGCATGACAGTGGTTGCAGAGGTGGGGCAAAACCACAATTTTTGTTTTATCCTTTGCTCGTATGCATACGTATGGCACTCCCCACGTAAAAACAACTGTGTGTCATATCCAGGCTTAGTGGGGAGGCCGGATAAACACTGATTTTTAATTTTAATTTTTAATGAACCCAGTGATCGTAAAAGGTCCCCCATCTAAGAGCTGATCAGGATCGACACTGCTTTACTTCGATGATAGAACGAGAACCTATGTTTGCGCCATGATTTGATGGGAAACGTTTTTCTTTGGTGTGTTTTGAAGTTATTAATTAATTTCAATATTACTTCTTGGCTTATTAGCAAAATCCCGAGTAGAAGACGAGAAATAAGCGAACCAGGAAAGGAAAAAATGATGAATAAATGAGGAAAAGGAAGTGAAACAAAAACTGGAGACGAGAAAAGAAAGGTAAGACCGCGCATGAAAAACCGCTAAGGCGCGCGCACACACACTTCTCTGTTGGTTGGATTAAGTCAAGCTTTTGTTATCTCCCTTTGAGTCAGGGAGGCGCACACGCAGACATTTTTTTACTGTACACTAACAAATACGAGTTCACCAAACAAAAATATATTCAGAAATACAAGTTTGTTTTCGTATAAACATCAGCATAAACATAAAAGTGTATGCATAGTGAAGTCATGGACATGAACTTATACGTGAAAAGAATAATCACAAGATTGAAAACTGAAATTTATACACAAACACGCACTCAGACACAGAAACTACTTAGTTGTATGTGCAGGTTAGCTCTCACCAATCCGGCAGTCAGTAATCCGGTTCAATCAGTAATCTGGCACTATTTTATTTGAGAGTAATTTCTACTTACTTTCAAATTCCTGCTCTTTACTTTGGAAACGGTGGTGATTAGCTTTTTTACGTTTTTTTTTTTTTTTGTGTGTGTGTGTGTGTTTTCTTTAATCATTATCAGCCCATGAAAGGCAACAAAGCCACTAAGATACAAGTTGTTACAGGGCGTGGATGAATTCGGAACAGAAGCATTAATAATGAGTCAGAAGAGTAATCGGGAGGACAGTAGATGCAGATTAAAGTTGGGTGTAAAACATAGAGCTGGAAAGGAGTTCCACAAGTGGGAAGTGTGAGAAAAGAAACTGTTAGCATAGAATTTATGGTTACATCTAGCCAGCTCAACTGTAAATTGGTGAGATCTTACGCAAGTTTAGTACTGCGCTTAAGTTAAAAAAAGTTTAGGTACCATAGCGAAGACCTCATCCGAACAATTACCATGAAACTATTTATAGAAAAGGCACAGAGAAGCAACCTTAAAGCACTGGGAAAGTGACTGAAGCTGAGCTGCCAGATCAGTAACAATAATATTGCTGATTCTTCTCTGGATTTTATCACATAGGGGTACTGGATCATATGTGGCAACAATATTCTAAGCAACAATATTCTAAGCATTGACAAATGGTAGACTTACAAAGATAGATTCTAGAGAGAAAAATTCTTGCATAACACAGTGAACCAACTTTCTTAGCAGTTGACTTAGCAATAGATTCAGTATTATTGTATGTATGTCAACAGAATTAACTGTAATCTTTATTTTACTTGTTTTATTAAAATTTCAGCTGATTTTCATTAAATTCTTTTTTGTCCTTTATTAACCAACATATGCGGATATCCCAAATATTTTAAAGGTAAAATGGAGCAGTTAGCTGTTGGGTAAAGTGTATACTAACATAACCATCAGTAATTAAGCAAATCACTTATCAGAACTAGTCCTTGGCCCAATTGTACGAGATTTGTAATGGTTCATCTGTAGCAGATAATATAATAATAGCAAAAAGATGAAAATTTCACCATCTCTAAAAATAGATGTTGAAACTGCTCTGTATTAATTGTCTGAGAGGATTCTTTCTGCCTTCCATCAGTATGGCTGATGCTAACCTCAAGGAAAGTGACTTCTCAGGATAATATTTTCTGCTGATATGAAGTGGAAAAAAAAGATTATATCGAATCAATTGCTAGGTCTCCTGGTAGGAAAGTTGGTTTTCTGCATTATGCTAGAAAATTTTTCTTGATCAAACCTGTCTTATATATTTACAAATCTACCATTCTTCCTTGCTTTGAATATTGGTGCTATATATTTAGAGATTCTTGTGAAAGTCCTAAGAAGAATCTGTAATGTTATAGATTCTAACCTGGCAACTCAGCTTCAGTCACTTTCCCACTACCATAATGAAGCTTCCTAGTTCCTTTTCTATGAATACTTTCATGGTAATTGTTCTGATGAACTTAACTCTATGGTACTTAGACTTTACAAATCTAAGTGCAGTACTAGATTGGCAGCAAGATCTCATCATTTTACAGTTAAAATGACGAGGTGTAACTTTAGTTCTATACTAACAGTTTCTTCTCTCACACTTCTTGCTTGTGGAACTCTCTTCTTTCCATTCAAGTTTGATCTTCCAAAATTTAAATGCAATGTAATCATTATTTTCTGTTAGGACTAATAACATTGCAGAGTCTTCTTTGGATTTTATCAAGAATCTTTAAATATATAGCAGAAGCACCAGACAATATGTGTGGCATTAATATTCAAAGCAAGGATGAATCATAGACTTATAAATGTGCAAGATAGATTCTATCATTTTAAAAGCAATTATCTTGAAAACTACTAAGTCTAGCTCAATGAAACTGAACAGTTTAGATTTTGAACATCATAAGTTTATTTTGGGACAAATTTCATAAGTGTTCAATATGTGCACTGCCTGTGACACGGCATGCATCAAGTCGGTAGTTAAGCTCTTACCAAACACACTGTAACATGTGTCTGGTAATATAATCCAGTGTGGAAGTGATTCTCTGCTTGAATTCATCAATGCGAGCAGGAAGAGGGGTGGGGATATAGACCAGTCCCTTCACATATCCTCATAAAAAGAAATCACATAGAAACAGGTCTGGTGACCACAGCAGCCATTTTATCTCTACCATGCCTGACCCATCTCTCTGGCAGATTTTCATTGAGATAAGCACGTACTGTCCTCTTCCATTAAATATAAAATCTTGATCTGTTTCTATACAGATAAATAAAATTTGAGGTTATTTCAACAAGAATTGCCAAAATTATTGACCTGCAAAATGATGTCAAATTTCTTGGGGGACACCCTGTATAATGATTTTAAAATTAAAATATATGTAGTCAAGAAAAAAATAAACATTTTTTTTTTCTTTCACCTGTTACTTATTTGGGATGTATTTTCTTTTGCCTATTGCTGGCAGTTTTTATTTTGTTGTTTTATTTACAAAATCCCAAGTGTTTTTTTTTTTTACCTTGTCATTGATCAGACAAATGATCCTGACCTTTGTCACAAGCTGAATATTTTATAGGCCTTGTGCACGTCTGTCATCATTTTGTGAACTGATCCCAGCTCAAGAGCTTTGATGGAACTTTTTATTTCATTGCCTCCATTCAGAAGTTCAGCAATTAAGTTATGCTCAAAAGTGTTTCAGTCATATCAATAATTTATTAAATAGACCTTTGGGTAACAATAAACAGATAGATTATCTAACAATCATAAAACCATCTTATTTCAATACTATATCTTCATCACAATACATATTCATCAGTACAATTACAAATACAAGTCAACTAGTTTTTTTTTTTTTTTTTGTTTTTCTTTTTCATCACTACTTAAATAGATTGGACCACTTGTAAAAAAAAGTAAGGAAGAATTTGTCAGGGAATAATTAGCATTCTTTAAACTTTTCTTAGGCCATGACACTTTACAGAATTGAAAAATATTGATTTTCTTTATCATTTTAGAAGGTGGGGATTCTGTTTATAACATTGATAAAGTGTAAAATCAGTCCATGACTTTTACAAAGTTATGAACTGAGTTATTGGACAGTTGTTATTAGCAAGTTTGAAATTGTAGTAATATTGATATCTGCATATTTTTTTTTAAATTTCTGAATTTTTAAACCGTTTTTTATTGACTTTTTAAAACTTTTTTTTTTTTGTATAGGATTGCCCTCAAACACACATGCACAAACATTTGAAGTTAGTTATTTATCTTAAATAAAGAATAAATAGATACATACTTTTATTGTTTCGATAAATTTGAGTTAATATTTACAAATATCCATTTGTTCTTTATTTAAAAGGAAAAAAACCCTCTCTTTTCATACACTAAACAGCTAAGTCTGATGATTCTGTAAAAGTCAGGGATCAATTTGATACTGTATCTATATTATAAACAGGACCCTCCTTCAAATCATTGATTGTTCAGCTGATATGTGATATCTGTTGATTATATTATTTTCCCTGGTTTCCCCACTGAGATGAGATGTGACACAAGGTTAGGTTTAATGTGAGGAACCTGAGTGTGTACACTCAGGCCAGGTATAAAAATTCCCCAGCTCCTGCAATCGTTGATTGTGCTGGCATTGGTATGAATACCAATCACCCCTCTCTAGTGCAATGGTGGGGGTGCAGCCTTGGACAACTGTTCCCTGAGACTGGGCACCTGACAGCTTTTATTTTTCCCAGCTGTCTCTCTGTCTGCAGACAGAGAGCCACAAGTGAGTCGCACTCTACCCAATGACTGCGATACAACAGATAAACAAACCCTACTGCAGGCCATGTAGTCATATCTGTTCATTATTGCTATTTTGTCCCTGGGATGCTATTTATAACAATAATCAACATATATCCCATATTGGCCAGACATTAGACACCTGATGATGGCCAGAACGTACTTGACCGAAATGTTGTGTCTATAATAATAAAGATGAGTACAATAGTTTGAAATAATTATTGACAATTATTCATCTTAAAATGAAATAGGGGCTTTTTGTGAGTACCTAGATGGGTGACCATTTGTGAATACCAGGTGCTGTAAGCTTGGATGTGTAGGTGGTAATGGATAATGGCTTGGAATTGTTAATCAGAAAGCTGAGTTCCAATTCCTGTTGGGTTCATTATATTCACTTATGTGCATATATACCCTTGGGAAAGGTATGAATCCATTTCTTCTATACCCAGTTATGGGTTAATTAGTAAGACTTGTATCACTAAAAGCATTATTATCTCAAAGAAAATTATTACAATATAAAATTATTTCCTGGCTTTAAATAACCTGCAAAGGATTGATAAGCCTTAGAAAACAAATCAGTCAGTGAAAATGAAATATGATATTTTGTTTTACTTAAAAAAATTTCCTATTGTCTTCTCCAAAGTTTGAAATTAAGATTTTTCTTTCTAGAATGATTGCAATGCAAAGGTAGACAGACCAGTCTACCCTGTTATTTAACCCATATGTCCATATGAAAGTGAATTTTTACATTTTCTTTGATCTTCAAAAATTTAAATGCAATGCCCATCATTATCTTTTGTTTTCTTAATTACTGTTCTTGTATTGTTCTTGCTACTTTATAATGTTTTCTTTTATTCTTTCACACACTCAGTAACACGTTGCATGTTAGTGGCTTTGTTGCTTTGCTTGAGGTGAAATGATTAAAAAAAATAGCAAAAAGAAAAAATTTATTAAGCGCTACAAAGGACAGAAAATTGTGGAGAGCCATGATCACCAACATCCTTAAAGGCCAATGCACCAAAAAATAAATAGAAATGGTGGCTTTTAAAAGTATGCATAATAAACTAGTGAATTAAAATGACTTTGCTAACAGTAATTGTGAGTTCAATCCCTGGTTTGGGTAGTGTGCCTTTGAAGTCAGTAGAAATGGGTAAGCAATAACTGAGCAGTACTAAATATAAGAAATAGAGATGATATCTCTAGACATGGGGAGTGGAACAAGAAGTTTACCCTTGTAGATTAAATAAAGGGTTCAGGTCAGAATACCCTGTATGTTACCCAGATATATACAGGGTGCAATGGGTAAATTGTCGCTATTTTATATTTTTAATTTTGCACATGTGTTGTTTGCTTTTTATTTTGTCAACTTCACAGTATAGTAGGGTCAGTTGGGCACTATCTGTGAGAAAAAGAGCACCATGACACAATTCAATCTGCCAGAAATTTGGAAACGGCATGATGTACTGCTTGATATTTGTGCTGGAAGCTTCAATATGAACACTTCAGAGTGTCTGGGTGTCAACCTGAGGACAGTGCAAAGGATTTAGAAAGAGTTGGATGAGTCTAATGGTGATTATGAAGGGATGGCAGCTCAGAAAACTCACTGTGATCATTCTGATAAAAAAACAACTCTCAAATTTGTTGGTGAGGGCCTCAGACTCAACATTGAGAGCTATGTGCCCTGAGGAGGTAGTTGCCCTGAGTAAAGAGGGTGGCTGTTGGAAGACTCTATGACTGATAACAGGATTCTGCACCATGTCCCACAAGCAGGGGAACATAGTCATGGCTGTCAGACAATTTCTGTGACCGCATCACATCTGGCCACATAACTTCACAGACTGCAACCGCCTTGATTATTATGTGTGGGGTGTAGTTGAGAGAAAGACCAGCAAAATTCCTTGTAGCACCAAAGATGAGCTGAAGGTAAAGATTATGGCAGCATTCATCAACTTAAACAAGGAGACCATCCAGAGACCATCCAGGAGATTCTGAAGTCATCTGGGGGCAGTGGTTGAAGTCAATGGCGATTTTATTGAATAAATTTATTCTTTAGTATTTCAAGATATTTTGTGTAATTTTAGTAAATATATCTGTTAAAATGGGATGTCAGTGTTATTTTCATTTTTGTGTAATTTAAGCGACAATTTATCCATCGCAACCTGTATACACCTGATGAAGGCTGGAGGATACAACAAAGATGAGGACAATAGTCCGAATGTATATCGTCTAAATAATGATAACTCTTAATCCCAGAAATTCAGTCAGAAGGCAATCAGGTGATAAAAACACCAAAAATGAAGGTCAGAGTGCACAATGGTCAAAATGTGATAACAGCAACAAAGATGAGGACAATAGTCCGAATGTATATAGTGTAAATAATGAATAAACTTTTTATTTTTTCTCAAATTATTCTAGGTCTTTAAACATGATGTAGTACTTGTTGGAATCTGTCTGTTATACTTGAGTTATAGCATTTTTCTTTTTTAACATTATAGATTTTTTTTAAAATGCGAAAAAATTATCAAAGATTAAGAAACAGTGTAAATAAAAACGTATTTGGTACTATGTAAGCATCTACCTACGAACTGTTCAGTATGAAAGCACAGTTCTTTATTGTTCCCCATGAGATCACGTTCTTTCTCCTCCAGTTTTTTCTTCAGATCTTCCATCAGGTGGGGTTGGTTGGTTGGTTGTATGAGTGAAACAAGAAAGAAAAAAAGCATCTAAAAATCGGCAGCTATCATTTGGTTTGATGTATAAAAGAAGGGCCAAGGGATAAGTCCATTTCAAGAGGCCTTTTCTTTTTCATGTGCAGGTTTAAGAAAAGTTACCGCCGGCCTCCACTTTTTGGTGAATGGACCTCTACTGCATTTAAAAGTGAATAAAACGAGACTACAAACACATACAGATGCACATTCCGTTCTTTCAGACATACACATTACAGATTCAGTAACAGGATTTGTTATTCACATATAGTTTTCTTTTTACAACCTTTTTATGCACATTCACTCTTGTCTCCTTACACCCTCTCCCTTTTCCTTATTTTTCTCTTTTAACTTTATATATATATATATATATATATATATATATATATAATAATAAAGTTAATGGTTAGAACTGAATTAGCCCAAGAAACACTAGTATTAAAAAAGTACTCAATTGACATATAAAAAGATAAAAATTTAACACGTAGAGCTTTTAACTATAGAGAATTAGGAAATAATCCGATTTCACTACCTTGGTGATTTCCTAATTTTATATATATATATATATATATATATACACACATATATATATATATATAGCATAATGAGAAGCCACGTATACTTTCTTAATATGTATATATAGGAAAAGTTGCAAATTAAAAAAATAATGTTTTTTTTATGAAAGTATTTATTTATTTATATATATATTTGATATTTCAGATTGACCTCAAAAAAAAGAAAGATTGAGGTCAATCTGAAATATCAAATATATATAAATAAATAAATACTTTCATAAAAAACATTATTATTTTTTTAATTTGCAACTTTTGATATATATATATATATATATATATATATATATATATATACGGATATGCAATGTGATTGGCCTGATCTGGCATCTCGTCTACAGTTTCTCTCTCACAGATGTGCCATCACCTCCCTCTGTCTTTTCTACAGGTATTTTCACAGTAACTCCTCTGACGAGCTACTTTTGCTAGTTCCCAGACTGCATGAATTTAAATGTGCTACTAGGCGGGCATCTCGGTCCCACCCTTTCACTATCGAAACGGTTAAATGTAGTTGTCTCTTCTACATCAATAGTTTCATGTCTCACACCTCCTATCTGTGGAATTCCCTTCCTATTACTAGTTTCCCTGATAGCTATAATCTCCAACTATTCAAATGTAATGTCAATCAACATCTCCAGATGTCCTTCTCTTCATCCATTCCTCTATCATGCCTCTTTACTCTCGCTCACACTCTCTGTAACTCCTTGCATGCTAGTGGCATCCCACCTTTCTTGGAGTGAAATGCTTAAAAAACATTATATATATATATATATATATATATATATATATATATGTTTTTACACATTTTTCATGCATTTTTTCTCCACTGAATCTATCTTGCATATTTATAAATCTAGCATTTGTCCATGCTTAGAATAGGTGCTCCTGCTATATATTTAGAAATTCTTGATAAAATCCAAAAAAGTATCAGCGATATTATCAGTCCTGATCTGGCAGCTTGGCATCAGTGACATTCCCACTGATATAAAGTTGCCTCCCTGTACTTTTTCTATAAATAGTTTCATCATAACTATGAGGATGAGCGTTTTTTTTTTATTCCCCTACCCTCACAGACATGAATTTATACATATGGGGACTAGTTAGGATTTTCATAGAGATATTGAGGCATTATGGTGGATGTTGTAAGAATGCGTTGTTTTGATGTAAAGAATATTGTGGTATGTTTGGGTCAGTGATTGTGGGTAGTTAAGTTTAAATTTAAGGCAGCAGAAGACCATCCTTTTTGCCCCCATTCTTCATTTTGGCCTTGTGCCACATTTCTGTAAGTACTGTGGAATAAATATCGCTCTTAGTCATGGTATCTAGACATTTTGAATTTAAGAACAGTACTAGACTAGCAATGAGGTCTCACCAATTTACAGTTGAATTGGCTAGATGCAACTGTAAGTTCTATACTAACAGTTTTTTTTTCTCACATTTCTTGCTTGTGTAACTCTATTCCGGCTCCATGATTTCTAACCACCGTTAATCTTCAGAAATTTAAATGCAATCTCAATTGCTATCTGCAGTCCTCCTGATTACTCTTCTTTTGTTCTTGTTCCCTAGTAAAGTTTCTCATTATTTCTAATTCTTCCAAACCTAGTAAACACTTGTGTCTTAGTGGCTTTACTGCTTTGCTTGGGTTGAAATTGATTAAAAAATATCCATACAAACTTTTAAATATATACACATGCTCCTTTTTTAACTTAGGCACATATCTCTCACACAGCAGCTCGTTTTTCTCTTGGTACATACGTATACTACTTATGTATATAGATACTTTCTCCTTACATGTACATATTCTTTCTAACTTTCTCTCTCTCTCTC
>OZ010575.1:28807587-28897036 GCA_963932145.1 Acanthosepion lycidas
CGGAAACAGTTTTACGTTAATTTTCCCCCAGAAAATTCTTTTATTAATAATCAGGTTTAACCTAATTAATAGAATCGAAACCAAAACGAAGAAAAAATAATCAGGTAACGAAGCAATGTTTACTTACACGAAGAAAATTAGAACTAGTTTAAAACGCTGTAGGAAAGAATTTCGCAAAAAAGACGCGCTTTGCGTAAACAAAGGGACGAAACTCTGCTGTCCTTCTTATCTTGAAGCGTCAGTCAAGTGTTATATCTTTTTGCTGGCCCTTGATATTAAAAAGAGTGCTATAATATTAGGTCGGTGCAAAAATAATGTCGGTTTTTGACGTTAAAACATACGTCAAAAACCGACATTATTTTTGCACCAACCTAATACCAGTAAGATCAGAAAATGTAAAATTAGTTAAATTCCAGAATTATCATAATGAAAACTATCAACTTAAATTTAAAAAGACATAAATTATTATGAAGATTTAGTCTTCTACAAATTATAAATATTTTCTTTTACTAGCTGGAAGAATCAGAATATTTCTGCATGGCAGAAATTAAAAAACATACCCAGACATAAACTTACTGAAATATTTCCACTATTGCTATATATTATTTTTTATGTTTGCCTAAAGTGTATGTGTAAAGAAAGTGCTACTATGGATCCTCCCATAAGGAATCATAATTAAAATAAAATTTTAAAAATTAAGCATATCAATTACTATTTTTTATTAATATTTCTTTCCTCTTTTGCTTCTTATCACAATTTACAGACTGTCATTCTATGTTTGTCAATAAGTAATACAGATTTTTTAATGTTTCATCTACAAAATTTAAAATGTTGAAAGTGCTATATTAGTTTTGCTTGATATTTTGTTATAAGCAATATCATCATTGCATAGAAAGAAACTCTCTACGGAAAATTACTCAACTTTTGTTGATATCAGCTCATTTGCATGAAACAACATATATTGTGATCACTAAGGTGGTAGAATTTGATTGCTAATTTCTATTTTTATTTCAGAGTGATAAGTATAGCCCAGAAGGGCACAATGCCTGACTCTGCATGAGCATAGTCAGCTAGCATTCACTATGAAGTGTGGCAGTCCATGGTACAAGTGTAATAATGGTCATGCAGTGTTCATAGACCTCATTCTTTGGTAGATGCCAAAACTATCAGAAATTATATCTCCTGTAAAATAACCACAACAACAATGGTAGTAGTAATTCTGAATTACTTTATTCTTGTACCAATGATATACAAATACAAAAATACCCTTGGCTCCTGACCACATAGCTGTTTATATAACACTGGAGGAGGTAACTTATGTCGTCCAGTGTCTGTCTATGTCCTCCATTATATAATGAGACTTTCCATTTCTACTCTACAAGCTGATGAGTATGTGATCTGTGTTAGACACCAACAAAAGTGTCCATCCTTCAAATCTCAATTGAAAGAAAATGGGCAAAAGGTAGAAATTTAACACTGTACTGTAATCCTACCATTATACTGTTCAAAATAAAACTTGAGGACACATGGCACAGTGGATAAAGGCATTAGTTAGATCCAGTGACAGGACCCAAAGAGTGTGAGTTCAATACCTGGTTAAGGCAGTGGAGAACTTGGAGAGGGGAATTAACAGGAGATAACTGATTACTGACATCCATTAGACATGGCACATGGAACTAGAACAGTCTACTCCAGAGAGTGAAACAAAGGGTTCAGTTCGACATTCCAACCACCTGAAGAAGGCCAGAGCATACAACAGCTGAAATGTTGTAATAAATATGGCAACAAAGATGAGGACAATAGTCTGAATAATGTAAATAGTGTACATAATACCTCATCTCAGAAATATAGGCAGGTAAAATGCTATGTTGTTTTCAATCAGATTTCATCATTTATAACAGTAATTAAAATCTGTACTGTTTTTTTGTGTGTGTTTTTTTTAATCATATCACTCTATGCAAGGTAGTAACACCCCTAAGACACAAGGAATTACAGGGTTTGGAAGAATTAGGAACAGAAACATTAATAATGAGTGGGAAGAGGAAAGATTAATCAGGAGGACAATAGATAGTGATTGAAATTGCATTTAAATTTTTGCAGATAAAAGTTGGCTGGAAAGCATGGAGCTGGAAGGGAGTTCTACAAGTGAGAAATGTGAGAAAAGAAACTGTTAGCATAGAATTTATGGTTACATCTAGCTGTACATTGATGAGATCTTGCTGCCAGTCTAGTACTGTGCTTAAATTAAAAAAGTCTAGGTACTATAGTGAAAAGTTCATCCAAATAATTACCATGAAAGTATTTATAGAAAATGCACAGAGAGGCTATCTTACAGCAGTGGGAAAGTGACTGAAGCTGAGCTTCCAGATCAGTACTGATAATATTGCTGATTCTTTGGATTTTATAAAGGAGCTCAAGGTAAATAGCAGGGAGGGGCACTGGACTATATGTGGCAGCAATATTCTAAGCATGGGTAAATGGTAGACATATAATCTAAAATAGATTCTGGAAAGAAAAATTGTCTAGCATGACACAGTGAAGTTTGTGACAAAAAACTTTAAAAATCTATAGAAATTAAGATTTAGTAAAATTAACAAATTAGACAAAATTATAGTGAACACATTATTTGGACATATCCTGTTATTAAATTTCAGACAAAATGATAACCTTTTTATTTAAAATTATTAATAAGATATGATGTCCCTATTCAATGGATACCAACTTAAAATAAAGTGTAATTAACTTATAATTTACAGAGTAAACTAAAAATCACACTGCATTCAAAACATATATCATATTATTAATCTATAAAGTTTCAGCACATGAGCATGTATAATTATTATTAGAAATTTTATACCCTTCAATTAAGACACATTCCAGTAGAGCTGAACATTTTTTTCTTAAATATTTGTACATATTCATGTGTCTACTATTACATCCACACACCAGGTATAAATAAAAGGATAATGTATCAAATAGTTAGTCTGCATTATAGTTGATGGTAGCAGTCTACAGACACTTTCGGCTTCAGTCACTTTCTCACCACCATAACATATCTTTCCTTTTGATTTTTCAATAAATACTTTCATGTTAAATTGTTCTGATGAACTTTCTTCTAGGCTTTATAAATTTAAGTGTATTACTAGATTGGCAGTTAGGTCTCATCATTTTACAATTGAAATGGCGAGATGTAACTATAAGTTTTATGATAACATTTTGCTCTATTGCACTTCTCGCTTGTGGAACTCTCTTCCAACTTCTTGCTTCCCAGTCAAGTTTGATCTTCAAAAATTTAAATGCAATGTCAATTGTTATTTTCTGCCTTCTTAATTACTGTTCTTTTATTGTCCTCTCACATTAATAGTAATTTATTTTTTTCATATTCTGTGACATTCTAGTAACCCAAAAGCTTCATTGTCTTGCTTAGGGTGAAATGATTAAAAAAAACTGAATTCTCATCAGGTCAAAAATGTTGGTTTTATATTAGTTTTCTTCTCTGACATTAATGGCAGTAATGATTTTAGACAAATGATAAATGCAATGTCAATCATTATCTTCTGCCTTTTTAATTACTGTTCTTTTATTGCCCTCTCTCATTAATAGTGATATTTTTTGTATTCTCTAACAGTCAGTAACCCCTTGCAACTTGTGGCTTTATTGTGTTGCTTGT
Organism: Acanthosepion lycidas; assembly: GCA_963932145.1. Lineage (NCBI taxonomy): Eukaryota > Metazoa > Mollusca > Cephalopoda > Sepiida > Sepiidae > Acanthosepion > Acanthosepion lycidas. The sequence goes on from OZ010575.1 coordinate 28,811,258, forward strand.
GGTGAAATGATTAAAAAAAATAGTCCAAGTCAGCATAGTAAGAGGAGATATTAAAAAATTTTCTTGTGACTAATCTCTTTATTTCTTGCTGGATGAATTGTCTTCATAAGAAAAAACTGGACTAAAAAAGAAACAATTTTTTTGTAAAACGTTTCAACAGTTTCTGTAATTTTCTCTGTTTTCTTCCTTTTCTTTCCTTTTTCCTTTTTTTGTGCTTGAAAGGAATATATTTTTACAAGGATAAACGACATTTCACTGCTTCAGTCATCAACAAATCTGAGTTTCCTTTTTTTTTCATTTTAGATTGGAATGATGTGAATGAAAGATTATTTGAGAATACCTGATTACATGCATTTTGAGAAAGAAAAGTGAACAATGTTTAACCTTTGTGTTCACAAATCATCAGTGTATCAAAAGGACAGTTATTCACTTGACACCATGATTACTGTATGCACTTTTGACTCCTTCGGCAATGTTTATTGTTTTTAAAAAGTGATGATTAGAATTTTAATAAAACCCAAATATATGAAAATGGATTTATACGTTTTCTTTATTTTTGAGAATTAAAAACAAAAATATTAAACACTATTTATTTATTAAATTGAATAAGAAACTTCTTTTCATAGTTATTTATAAAATGACAAATAATAAATATTGCATTGTAGTTGGTTTACATATTTTGATAATTTTGTAATTTTTTATAAATTCTGAATAAAAAAGTTTCTTTTCAAATTTATTTCTTTATAAAATGATATATAATAAAACTTTATAAAATGTAGATGGGCACATGGTTGCATGCATGCACACATACACTATAAAAAAAACAAAAATCTTGCATCATTGAAAAGTGCATATAAAAAAGAAAAATTGAGAAGTATAAGTGGTCAATTGCTGATACCCTCTGATGAGTGGGCAGAGTGATTCCTGGAGGGTCTGTCAGTAAAACTCTGGAGTCAGGATGCTGAAGGTAACATCAATCAGCTAAGCAACAAAACTTTTACTTGTATTAATTCTAAAAGGTAAATAATAAAAATTGCATTGTAGTTGGTTCACATATTTTGATAATTTTATAATTTTTTATAAATTTTGAATAAAAAAGTTTCTTTTCAAATTTATTTCTTTATAGAATTGTAAATAATAAACCTTTATAAAAGATAAATGATAAATATTGCATTGTAGTTGGTTCATAAATTTTTATAATTTTGTAATTTTTTATAAATTTTTGAATAAAAAGATTTCTTTTTAAATTTATTTTATAAAATGGTAAATGATAAATATTGCATTGTAGTTGGCTTACACATTTTGATAATTTTGTAATTTTTATAAAATTTGAATAACAAAATTTCTTTTCAAATTTATCTCTTTATAAAAGGTAAAAAATAAATACTGCATTGTACTTGACTTACATTTTTATATTTTTTTTACTGAGACAGTCAGAAGTGTATACACTAATAGTGGTGTCAAGGGAATAATTGTCCTTTCAATACACAGTTTTTTGCAGGCAGAAAGGGTAAACATTCCTGAAAAGTCTTTTAAAACATGCTGACAGTATTAAGCATTTTCAGCAGTAAAAAAAAAAAGATTGTAAAAAGAAAAGTGTTGAAAAATCACAATTTTCAAACTTCACTTCCTATTACATTATTTACATAATTTGGACTGTTATCCTCATATTCATTGCCATATTCACAACATTTCAGCTGTTGTACATTTTGGCCTTCTTCAAGTGATTGGAATTTCAAACTGAACCCTTTATTTCATCCACTGGGGTAGATTGTTCTAGTTCCACGTACCATGCCTCTTCCAGATGTCTTATTTATTTCCCTTAAACTCATCTCTTCAAGTTTTGATCTACAACTGTTGTAGCCTGGTATTGAACTCACAACTCTTTGGGTCAAGGACACATTGCCCAGTGGATAAAGGTGTTGGTTAGATCCAGTGACTTGACTTAATGAGTTGTGAGATCAATACCAGGCTACAGCAGTGGTGAACCAAAACTTGGAGAGATGAGTTAAAGGGAAATAACTGAGGTATCCGGAAGATGCATGGCATGTGGAACTAAAACAATCCACCCCAGTGGACAAAAAAAATGGTTCGGTTCGCAATTCCAATCACCTGAAGAAGGCCAGGGCATACAACAGCCAAAATGTTGTAAATACGATAATGAAGATGAGGATAACAGTCTGAATAATGACTTATCCAAAATATGAGGTAAACAATTTAGTAACTTGGGATAAAATACAGATCAGATATGGATTGAAACCTGACAGAATGATAAGATAAAGAACAAATAGGAAATGTTTATCAGTCTAATTTCACTTTTATTAAGCTTCATCAGAAAATGAGATATGGAGAAAAAATAGAAAGAAATTTTGTTATTTTTATTTTTGTGTTGTTTGTTTGATTTTCATTGGTTAATCAGGTTTCAGGTGCATTTGACTTGTTAAACAGACGTTAGCATAATTTATGGTGTTTCGAGTGCAAGAAGAGACAACACAGCCTCTCAAAGTTTCAAGAGATCAACAGAGTTCAAGCCTAACTGAAAAACTGTAAATATTGCTTTATGTATGTAAATATATAATAATTCTAGCTTGTCTATGTGAGATTCAGATAATAATGTATAATATGATAATTTATTGAGTCTAATCTGATATCAACTTTTAAAAAATTTATATGAAACAGCTACAAAATGCGTTCAAAAATATAGAATGAAAGAATGAATTAAAATAGAAAAATATAAGAAAAATAAAAAAAACAAATACAATTTTTTTAAGATAACAATTTTAAAATGTTTTTATCTGTTTCAGATGGGTTTTTTTTTACATTTCATCGACAAGCATGCAGATATTTGTACAATTGTCTCTCTGTTTTTATTTTTTTTTCTCTCAGACCAAAACAAATATCAATTTTTAAATAAATGAAATAGAGTCCACAACATATGATTGGAGATCAGCATTAATATGCATCTTTTTTTTTGATATGTCAACAGAAATTCTATGATGATGAAAAATCCATAAAGACACACACACACACACACACACACACACACACACACACACACACACAATATATATATATATATATATATATATATATATATATATATATATATATATATTACAAATGCATTATCAGAACCTTCTTAGCGATACATCCACGCACACACGCAGAAACTACAGATGCACATATAAAAAGTCTTTGTCTCTTAGAGCAAGAAAGGGAAGGGACACAACTCTGTTTTTTCTCAATTTTTGCCGTACACACTTGGGAATTTAAAACAAGACAATTTACACATGAGCGTTTAAATTGTGAGCACCCCAGTCTGTCCTGCGTTAAATTTAAAAAAAAAAAAAAAAAAAAATGTTTGCTTTTGTTGTTCTTTTTTTTTCAATTTTTATTTATTTATTTATTTATTTTTTTTGCGTCCAGAAGATTTACTAACGTTTTTAAAATTACCTTTAAATAAAATCAGGGATCAATTTTTGTTTTCATGGGGGGAGGTATATATATGAAAATAGGCGTGCGTACATTTATGCAGGAATATGAGATTGAAACCTGCAACGTTAGTATTAATTAATATTAACATTTCACGAGGCAATTTTCTCAACTTTTGCATGATTCTGTACAGTTAACATTTTAGTAACTTTTTAGATAACTTATTTGTGAATGCATAAATTTAAACTGGTGCAGGCCATGTATTTTTACAGTGAGCTGGACTTATCATCACCAATCTCTTATGGTCCATGATAAATAAAACCTAGAATTTATTATACTTTATTCAAAGATGTGGAATTGTACAATTTTCCAGAACAATTTCATATACAGGGTGGGTGGAAAGAAACTCCCTATTGAAAATTACTTATAATTTTTGTTGATATCACCACATTGACATGAAACAAAATATATTGTGATCCTTAAAGTGGTAGAATTTTATTGGTGACTTTTCTTTTTATTTCAGAGTGACAAGTAAAGCTCAGAATGGCACAACACCTGACACTGCATTAGCATGCATCTGGTTACAAAGTGTGATAGTCTGTGGTACAAATACAATGATAGTGATGGAGTGTCCATCGACATCATGCTTCAGTAGATGCCAAAACCATCAGAAATTGCCATTCCGAGCTGATGAGGACAGGATCTGTGGTAGATAGTCAAAGAAGTGGTCATCCTTCAACATTCAGATTGGAAGAATATGTGCAAAAGGTACAGGAAATGATGAAGTCAGTCGAAGATATATCCAGACAATTACAAACACTGGTGGAACAATGTTGGTAGAGTTTTCACTCTGTATTTTACTTCTACCATTATACTGTTCAAAATGAAATCTGTTTCATGAAAATCAACCAATAATTAATAAAGTTATTAACAAATTTATATAGGGAGTTTCTTTCTGCCCAAACTGTATATGTACAGAGGATATTATTCTGTAGAGATTATTAAAATGATGGTTAAAAGTGTAGCTTTTTGAGTGCAGCTATCAGTGAAATAAATCACTAAGTCACTTCTATCTACACTTGCCTACTTTGCTCTGCTTATATATATATATATATATATATATATATATATATATATATATATATATATAGACACTATTGCTCTGCTTATATATATGTTTGTACCCACACATATAAATCATTTCATCCATCTATATACCTCAAAATATACCCCACACGGATCCAAAAAATTCAGCTTCATTTTCAGATATCAGTTCAGTACTGGTTGCTTTGTGCGTTTGTCTTGAACTTAATCAGTTCCCTATTCATGCACGTCTTTTGGCCAACTAGGTGACCAACACGTACCATCTGTATGCTCGGAACCAAACTGAGAATTGCCATCACTTACCTGATAAACCATATCTCGCGGCAGGCCAGAAGCTGAACCTTTTCGTCCGTGACCCAACTGATCACCCGAATGCTGTCCTCTTCTCGAATGCGATGAAAGAGAATTCCCGGGTTCTGGTGTTTGCGCAGCAGGGACACCAGACCAGAGGGTAGCCTGTTGCGATGGGCAGTTATAATGCCCATGGTCTGTAAGACATTTGCAGGCCGAACTCATCTCAGCTCGTTGCTGAGCCTGTCTCCGGTCATTACACCGAATGATACAGATGGATATAGCAGCTGTAACGGGAACAGAAACCGATACAGCAATCAGCAGAACAATTGTCATTAAATACATTGGAATTCCATCTTCGGACTGTACGTGTTCAGCATTTAATACTTCATATGTTTGGTTACTTACGGTCAGTTTTAATGATAGGTCAGTTGTTGCTGACAGAACTGGGGTGCCACTGTCCTTCACAGTAATTTGCAAATCATACAACCCACTGTCTTGTTGGCTGGCTTCACGGGTAAATGACAACAAACCAGTATAATGGTTTATGGAAAACAACTGTTTCTCATTGCCTGCAGTTATTTCATATTTAAGAAATGCATTCTCTCGGCTATCCAGGTCTGTTGCCTTCAGAACAGTGATGTTAGTCGTGTGACGTGGGTAGTAGTGTACATCCATGATGAAGGGGCTTACACTGGGGGAGACAAAAGTTGGAGCATTGTCATTTTTGTCTTTGACTTCAACAACAATGTCTACTGTATTGTTTAATGATGGGATTCCATTGTCTTTGACAAAAACTTGGAATCTATGAGTGTCTTGAAATTCATGGTCTAAAGACATGATGGTTGATATCAACCCATTTTCAGTAATCAAAAAAGGAAGAAAATGTTTATTATCTGTCAAAAGAGAATAAGTTAACTGTCCCCCAGGCCCTAGATCTGGATCGGTTGCATTTATGAAGCCAACTGGAAATTTAGAATTTTGGTTCTCAAAGATAGAAAACTTGAATATCTCTTCAGAAAATTTTGGCCGCACATCATTAACGTCAGTCACACGGATGCTGAATGTGCTCTCACTATGCAAGGGCGGAGAGCCCCTGTCCTGACAACTGATAGTGATGTCATAATGGTCCTCTGTTTCTCGATCAATAGGGTCCTTTATTGTTACTTTATATTCTTTTGGGCCCAAGCTCTGAAGCTGGAATTTATCATGATGGAGATCACAGCCAACCTCCCCATTTTGTCCCATGTCGGGATCAGTGACCATTACATATGCAATGAAATTACCAACTTCAACATCTTCCGAAATGGCAGCTGTGTTTTCTGTTGACCCTGAGATGAAGTTAACATCAATACTAGGTACATTGTTCTGCTGGTTGATCACATTTACAATGACAAGGGCGATTGAGCTCAGTGGGGGGTTGCCTCCATCTGCAGCTTTGATGTATAGCTTATACGTGAGCTTTTTGGTGGATGTAAATTTTCTATGCAAAAAAATCTCACCTGTTATTCGGTTTATTTTAAATTGGGATTTGGCTGTGTCCGATGTCTTTGAACTGAAGTGGTATGATATCTTCCCATTTTTGCCAGAATCTAAATCTGTCGCGGACAAGATGGCAACAGGTGAAACCTCATCGTGTTCATACATTATCGAAACATTATAAACATTTTGTGAGAAAACTGGTGGATTATCGTTCACATCTGTGACAGAAATGTAAACATCTAAAACACTCTGTTTTGGCGGGGAACCCCCGTCTTTGGCAATTACTTGAATTATATAAGAATCTTTTTGTTCCCTGTCTAACAAGTCCTCCAATGTTATACTCAGATCTGACGTTCCATCTACTGTTTTGGAAACAGCCAGTGTAAAAGGTTCATTCATATTCTTTTTCAGTTGATAAGATATTTGTGAATTTAAGTCTCCAACATCTTGATCGATAGCATTTGGGATTGAGACTTTTGTCCCTTTACTATCATTTTCCTCAAACTGTATATTAACTTTCTGTTCTGGGAATTCTGGTTGGTGGTCATTAACGTCTTTTATGATCACCTTGATTTTTAATATGCGCATAAAAGTCTTCACTCGCCGGACGGCAACTTTGATGATTCTGAAGCATTCCACAGTGTGTTTGCAGAGGGCCTCAGCGTCTAATGCTTGGGCTGTGTAGAGTTCACCAGTTTTTTTGGCAACACGAAACAACAATGAGCTGGCTTCCTGTCCCTGCTGAAACTGGCAAAACCGAATCAGGTTATGGTCCTTTGGCTCAACCGTGTCTAACAGGTGTGTATCATCAGCTATGTCTCCAATTAAGGTGTCAGGACGTTTTCCTTCTTCTACATTGTATGTGAGGTCCACACCAAGACAAGCCGTCAGGACAGACAGCAACACATAAACACAAACTGGTATTGAGTTATTCATTTTAATCCTTCACTGAAGTTGCTTGTCAAAAGTATTCTCTCCAAATGAAAGCATATCTGAAAATCAAAAAGAAAAGAACAATAATACATGAGATAATTATAATAACAATAAGGATAATGATAAAAACGATAATAAAAATGATAATAATATAATTCTACTTGTTTCTCCATTAGTTACTAAATTACTTAACATGTGCCTTACATCCTACCACTACCTCAGATAAATAATGGACCACTCAATTTTGTTTGTGAGGAGGACAGAGGAAAAAAATATATCAGAGATATGGTTTGGTTTTGGGAAAGGAAAAGAAAGAAAGAAAGAAAGAAAGAAAGAAAGAAAGAAAGAAAGAAAACAATAATACATGAAATAATAATAATGATGATGATGATATTATAATTCTGCTTGTTCCTCCATTAGTTACTAAGTTACTTAATATGTGCCTTACATGCTGCCATTACCTCAGATGAATAATGGACCATTGCAGCTATAATATTGTGATCCTATACAGAAATGCTGTAGAGAAACACTTTGATGCAAGGCAGACTTTACTGATACTACACTTTGGTCTTAGTCAGATGTGCTGATCCATACATAATTCCATCATTTTGGGAAGTGGGTTGCATCAGGAACTTTTTTGATAGAAAAAAAAATATATATATTAGAGACACTGTTTGGTTTTAGTGAGAAAACAAAAGCATACATAATAAGAAAGAAAGAATGAATGAAAGAGAAGATTAAGGAGGTAATAATGCTTTCATGCATTTAATGTCTGCTTCAGTGAAATAGAAAATTTTGTCAATTTTAAATCTTTTCATTTGTACCCTCTTACTTCAATAAATAATGTTCTGCATTTGTACTTATGATCATTATCGTGATATTTTGATAAAGTGGTTAAGTTCAAATATTTAACAATGCAATATGGGAAATTCCATGAGTATTTTGTTGTTATGGAACTTGCAAGGAGCTTATTCAATCATTAAATTAAGAATTATGATTCATCAGAAAATTCAAATACGTAAACCTTGAAAATTTTCATAAGTAATGCTAATAATAATAATAATAATAAATGCACTGATACTACAACAGTCATGGCTCTCATGACTTTGGATCTTACATGATTGGAGGTGTTAACATGTTTTGTCTAGGGGAATTAAAATGGGCTAGAGTAAATATCCCATTTAATACCACCGATTTGCTTGCCAGTTGCCTGACTGTAACCAGTTGGGCATGTTTCCAGAGGTTGAAACACTGAGCATATCTGCTCATTAGAAAGATTATTGAGGGAGCATCATTGCTGGGTGTCAAGAAGTTTGTTCTTTAAGTTTGAAAGACTAGGCAGCCAATGTGACTTGAGAGTCACATATGTGGGATCATCCTCAATTGGTGTTGTAACCTAGGAAGTTACTGAATAAGAATAACCAAAATGAAGGTTGGAAATGGAACAATAATATTTCTAACAGAAACAACATACAAGATTTGCCAGTGGCGTGTAGTAAGTAATCAACTGCTAGTGGTGAGCTAGAAGTGAATCAAGGTAAATTGCAGTGTATTCTACAGTGAAATATTCATTAACCACTCCACATGGCCAGATGCAGCACAAGGCCAAGTTTATTGTGGGGTAAATTGTAGGCTCGGGCAAAAATTCCCTAGTAGACCCTGTAAAAATGGGGTCAGGTAGCTGTCTAACACCCCAGACATGACTGCCCTTCAGCACAGCCTTGTCTGGGTCCCTCAGGGCAGAGAGTTTGACAAGTACACTTCCAAAATAATTTGGACAGTGATCATGAATTCCACAGTGAACCCAACCTACAGTATATTCCACTGTATTTATAAGAATTAGGACATACCCATTATAGTCCATAGATATGGTGTAACAATTGGGGACTATTTGAGTTGACTGGGCCCTACTTGCCTGTATCTTGCACATTTGGCTTTGATACATGTACTTCATATACCCTTATCAGACTTGGTGTTATGACTAGTACATTTGGCTTTATCTGTCTATATTTCTGAGATGAGTGTAATTATTTACACTATATATTTAGACTTGTTCTCATCTTTGTTGCCATATTCATGACATTTTGGCTATTGTTCACTCTGGCCTTCTTCAGGTGATTGAAATTTCTTCACCTGAAGAAGGCCACAGCCTACAGCAGCTGAAACATTGTGAATATGGTAACAAAGATGAGGACAACAGTCCAAACAATCTAAATAGTGTAAATATACATTTGGTTTTGTATATTGTTCTGATGAGCTTTCCTCTTTAATACCATGAGTACATGAATTTAAGTATGCTACTAGATTGGCAACTAGGTCTCACTGTTTTACTGTTGAACTAGCTAGATGCAACTGTCTGTTCTATTCTGATAGTTTTTTCTCACCTGTGGAACTCCCTCCAAATTTCTTGTTTCAATCTTCAAAAATTTAAATGCAACATCAATCGCGATCATCTGTCTTCCTGAATCCTGTTCTTTTATTGTCAATTCTGCTCATTAAAGTTTCTCATTCTCTTTCCCTTCCTGTCATCTCAGTTTCAGTCAATTTTCCACTGCCATAATGTAGATGCCCTATGCCTTTTCTAAAATACTTTCATGGTAATTGTCCTGATAAACTTTGCTCTATGGTACCTAGACACTTTAAGGGCAGTACTAGATTGACAATTAGGTCTCATCATTTCACAATTGAAATGGCTGGATATAATTGTAAGTTCTATGCTGACAGTTACTTTTCTCGCACTTTTCACTTGTGGAACTTTCTCCCAGTTTCTTGCTTTCCAGCTAACTTTGATCTTCAAAAATTTTAAAGCTATGTCTTCTTAATTTATGTTCTTTTATTGTTCTCACTCCTTAATAATGATTTTTCTTTTTTTTATATTCTTTCATACTCAGTAACCTTTGCATCTTAGTGGCTTTGTTGCCTTGCTTGGGGTGAAATGATTTTTTTTAAAATTTTGAACCTTTTATGATCAGACAAAAAATGTTCCTGATAACTCATTCACTCTTATAAATTCAATAGGTACTAATACTCTGTAGAATAAGTATTTTGTTGCAATCTAACTGTAACTAAATATAGAAATAAATAAAAAACAAGAAAATTGTCAAAACTTGCTTCATATATATAAAATATACAGTGTGCGATGGATAAATTGTCGCCATTTTATTTTTTTAATTTCACACATGCAAGTTTTTTTTTTTATTTTGTTGACTGCACAATATAGTAGAGTCAGTTAGGCAATGTCTGTGAGAAAAATAACAGCATGATGCCAGACATTTGGAAACGGCAGGCTGTACTGCTCGGCATTCACCCTGGAAGGTACACTATGAACATTTCAGTGTGTTGGGGTATCAATTTGAGGACAGTGCGGAGGATTCAGAAAGAGTTGGATGAATCTAATTGGTGATTACAAAGGTTAGGCAACAAGGAAAACTCACTCTGATCAGTCTGATAAAAAGAGAACTCTTGAATTTGTTGGTGAGGGCCTCAGACTCAACACGGAGGCCTACATCAAGTTCCTAGAGGAGCTAGTGCTACCCTGGGTCAAGAGGGTGGCTGCTGGAAGACCCTATATCTAGCAACTGGACTTTGCACCATGCCACACAAACAGGAGAACCCAGTCATGGTTGTCAGACAATTCCTGCAACCACATCACTCCTTACATTTGGCTACCTAACTCCTCAGACTGCAACCCCCTAGATTATAATGTGTGGGGCACAGTTGTGCATAAGACCAACAAAACTCCTTGTAGCACAAAGATGAACTGAAGGCAAGGATTATGGCAGCATTCTCCAACTTAAACAAGGAAACTGTTCAGACAAGTTGCAGGATATTTCAAAGTCATCTGGAGGCCATGGTTGAAACCAATGGTATTCCAAGATATTTTTGTATAATTTTGGTAAATGTGCCTGTTAAAATGAGATGTTAGTGTTATTTTCATTTTTGCATAATTTAGATGACAATTTATCTATCGCACCATGTATGTTTTATAATTTTCATAATGGGAAAAAGATATGAACCTTAAATAAAATTGAAACATTTATAAACTTTTTCTATTTGTTCCTTATACTATCATTCTGTCAGATCAAATTCATATTTGATCCAAATTCATATAAATTTTTACATATCAAAACAATTTTAGCAAAATCTATGACAAAGTAGAAAAAATATTTTCATGTGATGCACATTTCATCCTTTCAAACTAAAGTGATGATCACATTGATGTGACTACCTATGTACACAATGGAAAGAGTATGCTGAAATTATAAACTTTTAAATTAAAACTTTTTTTTTTAAATATGTGTTTCGGTATATGGCCTAGCCAATATCATTTAGTTTCTTTTTTTCTTTGTTTATGCTTTTATCACTTTTGTTATTTAGTATCTCACATTATGATAATAGCAGATCTGCCAATAAAGGTGAAATATTGTAATAACCTGGATGCAAATTCAGTGTGGATGATCGAGAGATTAAAGTACTTTTTATACACTTTTGTCTTAGTAAATTGCTTTCTCTTTTAATTAAAAATAATTATGATAATATCTAATAATAATTAAATAATAAAATTAAATAAGTAATTAAAATAACTGAAATTAATATAAAAAAAAGTGTTTATAATAAGAAATAAAAGAAAAAATAAATAAGTAAATAAGATATTAGATTTTTTTAAGAATAAATGACGAAAATCTAATCCAGAACATGTGAGCAACAACAGAGTTTTAGAGAAAACAGAAACAAAAAAGACATATACATAGCATCAGAAAGAAACACCTGAGATTTCTAATGCACATAATGAGGAAAGAAGGCTTGGAGAATCTGACACTCACAGGACACACTGAAGGCAAAAGGGATAGAGAAAAGCAAGTTGGTAGAACAGGGATTAGGAGAAACAGCTAAAAGATAAATGTTACTAAGGGCTGCAAAGGACAGGAAGTTAGGGAGATCCATGATCACCTATGTCCTGAAGGAACACAGCAGATAAAAGAAGAGGAATATAATATTGTCCATTTTCTTATAAGGAAACATACAGTATTCATTGACTGAGCAGCCAGTGCTACTTTCAGTTGGAATTTATAACATCTTTCTATTAACAAATTTTTCAGGAAAATTGGTTTCTCAAGTCCACTGTTATCGCTCTTTTCAGTATTTTTTTAATCATTTCTCCCTGAGCAAGGCAATAAAGCCATTAAAACTCAAGGGGTTACTGAGTGTTAGAGAATATGAGAAAAACTTCTATTAAGGAGAGAAAACAATAAAAGAACAAGAATTAAGAAGACAGAAGATAACGACTGACATTGCTTTTAAATTTTTGAAGATCAAATTTGGCTGGGAAACAAGAAGCCAGAAGATAGTTCCACAAACAAGAAGTGTGAGAGCAGAAACTGTTAGCCGAGAACTAGCCTTCTAGCCATTTCAACTCTAAGATGATGAGACCTTGTGCCAATCTAGTACTGCACTTAAGTTCATAAAGTCTATGTACCATAATGGAAAGTTCATCAGAACAATTACCATGAAAGTATTTATAGAAAAGGCACAGGGAAGCTACATTGTGGCAATAGGAAAGGGACTGAAGTTGAGATGTCAGGCCAGGATATTGCAGATTCTTCTTTGGATTTTATCAATAATCTCTAAATATATAGCAGGAGCACCAGAACATATGTGGTAACAATATTCAAAGCCTGGAAGAATGGTAGACTTATAAATATGTAAGACAGATTCTGGTGAGAGAAATTGTCTAGCATGACATAGTGAACCAACTTTCTTAACTGAAGACTTAGCAATTGATTCAATATACTCTTTCCACTTCATGTCAGTTGAAATCATTAGCTGAAGAAGGTGCAATGAATTACTCTCCTGGAGGTTAGCATCTGCCTTGCTGATAGGAGGTAAAAAGGGTTCTCTGAGAGTAAAAGAGAGCCATTTCATTTTTGAGGCATTAAAATTAGCAAACCACTCCTTGCATCATTTAACAACAGATTGTAAGTCATTTTTTCGATCAACTGACAATTTGATTGAACTGATCAGATTTACTATTAAAACTGGAGTAAATAGTTGTGTCATAAACATAGATGAGAACTGATGACATTATGAACATTAAAAACAATGTAGGTCCAAGGATAAAGCCCTGGGGATCTAGAAGAGTGGCCATTCAAGACAACTTTCATTTTGCAATTTGATAAGAATGACTAAATCAGTTAAAAAATTAATCCAGAAACACCATAATCTTTCATCTTGTGAAGAAGACCAGCATTCCAAACCCTGTCAAATGCCTTCAAGATATCCAAAGCAACAGCCTGAGCTTCATTATTCTTATTTAAAGCTTGACAGACTCTTTCAGCAATAATCATTAATACATCAGCAGTTGACCTAGAGAAGTGAAAGCCATATTGCTTATCTAAAAGAAATCCCTGTGATGTGAGATGCTTAACCAATTCAGAATTAATTAGAACTTCTAGCACTTTGATAAAAAGGGGTAGAAGGATAATAAGCAGATAGTTAAAAGAATCGGATGGTTCGCCTGAGTTCATAAAGACTGAAAGAGGAAGAAGCAAACAATAAAGCAAGAAGCAGCAAGATATTTATTGTAGAGTTTAGAGAGAACAGGAGACAGTTCAGGAGCACATAATATCTATTACAAAGATACCATCAAGTCCACATCCTTTGTGAGGATCCAGTTTAGAAATGATAGCAGAAACCATGGACAGAGTTATATGCATAGCACTCAAAAGAGACTCAGTACTAAGTGAAAAGTTAGACAAAGCTATTCCAGATGATCCAGGAGTAGAATTTAAAGAGAATTTACAGGTAAAATATTCTGCTTTATCAGCAGATATTAACACCTCAAATTGAGTGAAAAGAGGGGGGATAGAAAAGCCACCAGTAATCATGTGAAGTTGATGGGGGGGCTTCATTTCTAACTTTTTATTTCAAGTAGTGTGGAACATAAACATCTTGATTATGGTATTATTTTTCCTTAGGTTAGAAGTGCTATCCTTTTTAATTGTTGCTGCTGTTGAAAGTCCTTAAGTGATGTGATTCTTGTTATTTGGTACAGTTCTTCAGTTGTGATTTTGTTGCTCCAATTTATGAAGTACAAAGAAAGATGGTCCTCATTAAGATCTAGACTCATTAATTGCATTTTTAGTCATTGATCAGTGAAAGTGGTTGTATACAGCGAAGTGTTTAAATATTCTTGAATAAGTTTGGTCCCATGTATGAAATTCATAAGAAAGTCTTAATTATGCTGGGATTATTTAAGAAAATGACTTGATTTTTTAGGCTAATGCTTTGGTTTTGTCGCAGTTTGGGGTGTTGGGCAAAATTACCCCATAGTTCGTTTCCTTATATCCTATTCTAAATTTATTATAACTTATTCATACACTGAAGTATTTAATATGTTTAGTATTTACTAATTTCACAACCTTACTTTCATTCCAATTTCTGATCATAGTTTCTGTTTTGTAAAGGTTTATCTTGAGTCTTCCTTTGTGGAACACTTGGTAGAGGATGTTGATTTTCTATTCAATATCAACTACAGTGTAACCCGGATATAAGAGAGTTGTCTGGACCAGAGGAGAAGTCTCTTATATCCGGGTTGGGTCTATTTTGTTTAGGTAAGTATGGCTCTAATTTGGGACCAGAGAAAATCTCACTTATATCTGGGTTTCTCTTATATCCGGGTTACACTGTATTATTCTATATTCGATTTCCTCATCTCCAATAGTAATTTTGTTATAACTGATCAATACACCCATGTATTTGAAGGGGTTAGTATTGTTAATTACACATTCTGAATTTTTATGATAGATTCAGGGTATATATCATCACTACTTTCATTCAAATTTCAGATCATAATTTCTGTCTTGGAAAGATTTATCTTGAGTCCTTGGAACACTTGATAGAAGGTGTGATTTTTTTTGTTGAAGATTATTCTTGTCCCAAATATGAACACCTATGTCCCCAGCATAAACTTCCTCGTCATCAGTACAATGACCTTGGGAGGGGAGATATTTTCCAATAATCACCAGAAAGAGTACAATTTTGTATACAAATTAGAAAAGTTCAGTAACTTCATCATTGTTAAAAATAAAAAAAATTCAAATACTTCTAAGCCACAACCTACCCAGGTAGCAGGTGGGGGTCATGACCTTTTACAATGAAAAGTTTTGATATAAAGTATTTAAAATACTAACAATAATTTCAGAAAAATATATCACCTTCTTTTTTTCTTTTTTTTAAATTATCGGATATTGTTTATTGAGAGACCAGCAGATGTTTTCTAAAAACAGATTTCTATCATCTCTAATAAAACCTATTAGTGGACAATTCAATTCATTAGATCCAATCTATTTTTATAAAAAGGGCTTCTTTTTATCTTGGCTCTTTGTCCAGGAAGGTTTTATTTTCTTTTTTTTTTTTTGTGAGATGAGGTGGGTAAATTTGTCTTATTTATTTATGGTAATATTTGCTCCTGATGTTGGATGATAAGGAATGAAGCTAGTCATGGCCTATTCTAAACTCATTCACTAAAAAATATATATTTTCATTTGCTGATATCTGGAAAACTAACAGAAATGGAGGCATGGTAGAGTAATGGATAGCAGACCAGATTGAGAAATCAGAGAGCCAAGTTCGAATTCCAGTTGAATCCATTACATTCACTTTCATGCTAATACCCTTGGGAAAGGTATGAATCCTCTTCTTCTCCCCCCAGTTATGGGTAAATAGCAGGACAGACTGGGTTCTATAGCCTTGGATAGCAACTGGTCTACTGCAGAAAGAAATGGCAACCTACTGCAGGAAAAAATCTGCCATGTCAGATATGAATCGAAAGATACATGATCACCTAAGCATGTATAATGCATGGCACATAACTGACTGAACAGAAACAAAAAACTTAGCCTTTTTTCTTTCAATGAAATCAGCTTAGTATAAATAATAAAAAAAGAAGCAAAGACTGAACTCAGAAAAAGACTTCATACCTAAAACAAAGTCCATTTCTGCATGTAACATTTTAATTCAAACAGATAATGGAATAGTTGATAAATTGAAATCGGTGGTTTTATTCTTCCTACTCATCATAACGTGCCAAAAAACCAAAATATGATCACAAGAATAAAA
Source organism: Acanthosepion lycidas (assembly GCA_963932145.1). NCBI lineage: Eukaryota > Metazoa > Mollusca > Cephalopoda > Sepiida > Sepiidae > Acanthosepion > Acanthosepion lycidas. Next base: position 28,827,617 of record OZ010575.1, read on the forward strand.
GTTATGTTCTTCAATAACCTCATAAATCTTTCATATGAATGTCATGCATGACATCAAAGTCATTCAGAAATGTCTAAACTATCATCTCTATACAACCAATTAAAATTGTGTTCTTAAATAGCCTCAGCAGATCTAGACTTTCATATGGATGTCATGTATAGCATCCAACTCATTCAGAAATGTCTAAACTATCATCTCTATACAACCAATTCAAATTGTGTTCTTAAATAGCCTCAGCAGATCTAGACTTTCATATGGATGTCATGTATGGCATCCAACTCATTCAGAAATGTCTAAATATCTTCCTTTCTCACATTTCTCAGTACTAGGCACTATAACCCCACCCCCACCAATACTTGAGTCTTAGGGGCATACAATCAAGGAGCTGGCCCTAGACATCACCAAACATCATCAAACCTCTGCACATCACTGGTCCAGGATGATGCCCAGTACTGCGATATTTAACTATGGCAGGACTACTAGTATTGCTTAGAAGCTAAGGTTACATTATACACGAGATATATGAAAAAATCAGGTTTTTCACAAAAGTATCCAGAGGTTGCACAATACATGGTCACCTAATACACAAATATTTATGGTATTCAATCTACAGGTGAATATTGTTCTCATTCCACTTTCTATAACAAAATGAGGCATGGCGGAGTAAAGGATAGCAGTTCGGATTGAGGAATCCGAAAGCTGAGTTCGAATTCCAGTCAGATCCATTACATTCATTTACATGCTAATACCTTTGGGAACAGTATGTATCCTCTTCTTCTCCACTCAACTATCGGTAAATAGCAGGACAGACTGGGTTATAAAGCCTAGGGTGGCAACTAGTCTAGGAGAATGTAACTCTGAATTCAAAACTGTATGTATCCCTGGTATAGAACATACTATACAGCTCAAGAAAGGATCATTTGCATTGGCTTGATGATCCTGATTGCAGTCGAATAATGACAATGATGATAACGATATATACTGTGATCCCGAAAGTGATAGAACTTCCTTGCTAATTTCTGTTTTTATTTCAAAGTTACAAAGTGTGGCAATCCGTAATACAATGTAGAAATTGTGGTGCAGTATTTACGGACCTTGTGTGTCAGTAGATCCTGAAACCATCAAAAATAGACATTCCAAGCTGATGAGTATGGAATCTGTGGTAGATACCCACAGAAGCAGTTGTCCTTCAAAATCCATATTGGAAGAGAATGTGCAAAAAGTATAAGTTTAACACTGTACTGTAATTCTACCATTATACTCTTCAAAATAAAACATCTTTTATGAAGATTGAACAATAATTAATAAAGTTATTAACAATTTGAAATAGGAAATGAGAATATTCTTTCCATTCATATTGTAGTAACTGTTAGTTCAATCCCTGGGCCAGGCAGTGTAAAATTGGACTCAGTGCAATAGAGAAAGCAATAACCAAGCAGTACTAAATACAGTACATTATGACAGTTGGAAAGTGACTGAAGCTGAGATACTAGGTCATTTTTTATACTGAAATGATTGACACTTAAGTAACTTAGTAACATCATGGATCAACATGCTTAGTTTTATACTGTGCAATTAAACTACAAGTACTGCCTGCAGAAGGTAGTGAAAGAAAGCAGGAAGAAAAGACTAAATTATTGTTAGCACCAGACCATATGTGATAAAATAGAATTATTTTAGTGCAACCTGTATAATGTATTATATGCTTATCTGTATAAAATAAAGAAGGAACAGTGTTCCAAACACAAAGATGCCAGGTATACTTTTAAATGACAATGAAGGTAGAAATGAAATCAGTTCATACTTTTGAACATACATAAAAAGATAATATAATCATAGCATTAAATAGTTTTAATTTGATTTGTTTTCTTTTTTGACTTTACATTATTCAGACAGCCAGATAAAAGGAATTGATTTCTATATCATTGCTATATAACATCATTTGATCAAAAATTGAATGTTGCGAATAAGAATGAAGATAAGAACATTAAACTGAAGAGAAAATAATCCATTTTGTTTTCATGCACTCTAATTTCCAGCTTTCCCTGCATTGCTTGCATTAAATAGCTTTTATAACATCTCAGATGATTGTTAATCTTTCTTGGTTAATTTTACTTTGTCTGGACTGCATTTAATGGAGCAGTTAATTAAATATGGAACAGAGAACAATAGGAACAGCAAAGGAAAATCTGTTTGAACTTGTGCAACAATGTAATACAGTAGAGACTTTTTTTTTTACCTATAAACGTCAAAATTTGATGCAGGTTCATTGCATTTCTAACTTTCTAAAGGAATTTCAAATATGGATTATTATACGGTTTAATCAAAGAAAAATCAACTGATAAGGCTACATGTAAAATTTCAGAAAGAAAGAATAAAATTCTTAGTAAACAAATACAAAGAGAATACCATTTACATGTTACATAGAAATTGTCTCTTCTTTTCTTTGAAATATTTTTCATAAAACTGGTTATTACTGCAAAAGTTTTCTCCCGCATTTTTAAAGATTCTGTTTTTCATTTTGATTCTAGAAATAATTTTCTGAAATAAGAGCATTTTTCTATAATCTTAGGATATATCATTTTCCTATAATCTTAGGATATATCATTTTCCTATAATCTTAGGATATATCATTTTATATAATCTTAGGATATAACATTTTATATAATCTTAGGATATATCATTTTACTATAATCTTCGGATATATCATTTAATATAATTTTAGGATATATCATTATTAAATGTGTGCAAAAAGTTTCCAGCATGTCCCATAAGAGTTTTCATCTCTATGTTCTTTAAAGCTCTGGAACCTTTTACACACATGTAAGATTCTTTTTTTTTATTGTATTTGTAATAACTAATGGTTTTCAAATGATAGCAAGTCTCCTGAAATCTTCAGCCCCATCCTTTGTATTTTACATGATTTTAGTAATGCTGTCATCTGGATGGTTTCAATTTTTCATCAAATTTCCAGATATTTGTACCTATTTATTTTGCATATCAATCAAATATGGTACTGTTTGACTGTGATCAAGTGACAGCAATTCTCCCCAATACACTAGCACCTTCCTAAGTATTCAATCTGAGTTTAATAATGTTCTCATCTAAATGGTTTCAATTCATCATCAGATTTTGAAGTATTTGCAGTTGTTTACTTTGCATATCAGTAGAATCTGGTGGCTTTGATGAGTTCAAGTGTCAGCAAGTCTCCTTAATATTCTAGCACTCTCCTCAGTATTCTTCAGATTTTAGTGATGTCTTCAGTATTAGGATGTATTCAATATTCCCTTGGATTTTCAATTCTCCAAGCATGCCAATAATGATGGGTAACTGAACTTCTTGTATGTACCATGTCTCTTTTAATTATACCTTTCTGACTCAAAGTATAAATGTCATTTTTGTTTCCATTCTCCTTAAAACTTTGCCATTGCTCACATCTTCAGTCCAATGCATTCTCAGCATCTTTCTGTAGAACCACATTTCTGTTACTTGAATCTGTGAGGAGATTGTCTAGCATTCACTGCAATATAGAAGGACCAATATTACATAACAATTAAGTACTCTATTCTTCATTTCTAACAAAATTTTCCAGTTTCTTAATACTTTGCTTAGGTTTTGGAAGGCATCTTTCGCTATCCCAATACTTCTTTGGCTTTCAGTGTTGCACTTTCCATCCTCTGTTAAAACACTTCCCCATGATATTTAAATTGTTGTACTTGTTTGATTTTGGCATCTTCATTTTGTAATTTGCATGTTGGACTGCTCTTTTTGCTGGCAACCATGCATTCTGTCTTCTTGCAATTGTCGTTTAGTTGTTTCTTCCCACATTCCTTCACTACCTTCTGTAGGAGTTCTTTTCATTTAAGCACACAGTACAAAACTTGATCCATTATGTTACAAAGAGGTAACTACTTACTTAGGTGTCAATCATTTCAGTAAAGAATATTGATAAAAATCTTTTTTAATTCAATAAGCATCTATCTGTGTACACAGGCTCTACTTTAAAACTAAAAAAATAATAAAAGAAATTAGGACTGAATAATATAATATCTATGCATTAAAATAATTGAACTAAAGAGTAAGAGTAGAACTCTCCATTTTCCTGATACAGAATATTTTGTATTTTATTTTTTTCTAATTAATTTTCTTTTAACAATGCTATTTTGTAGTTGAAATGTTCAGAAAATGGTTTAAGGGTTTAAATATAGAAAAAATAATAAATAAAAATGTGTTTACATTTCTCTTTTTCTCTGTAAAGCTCAAAGTTTGTGTCAGTACAATTTGTTTGTTTGATTAATGGCATATCAACTCCTTATGGGTCATTTAATGCTGAAATTTAATTTTGGGGGGAGCTTTGGTAATTTTATTTTTTTTGTTACTATTAAAATCTATTACTGGATTTTTTGTTCACTATTAATATCTATTGCTGGTATTTTTACTATAAAATTTTTTATACTTTCATAGACTCCAGTTTGGGATTCACTATTTGCCCAAAGCTGGGACCCTAGCAGGTTCTATCACCCCAAGTTGAGGTAGACCTGGGAACAGCAGCAATTAAGAGGTAGTTCCATGCCCACCCCAACTGCCACCACTGATTGCTGCCGAGTGTAGTTTATCATCATACCCAGGATGGATGACTGTACAACATCTGATAAATTCACCATGTGTCTTATATGGCCTGAAGATTGCACTCCAGTATGAAACAGACTGCTGTAACTTGGTTTAGACCTCAGCGTCCACTTCTATATTGACATACACTATCTCTGATATTGAGCACTTTTGTCCATAAATATAGCATAATTTTCACTATTTGTATTCAGATTATTGTCCTCATCATTGTTGTTGATATCACAAAATTTCAGGCATTGTACCCTCCAGCCTTCAGCAGGTGTATATCAATCTGGGTAAGCTATAGGGAATTCAAAACTGAACCTTTTATTTAATCTATGGGAGTAGATTCTTTTCATTTCAGAAATTCAGACAGAAAATATAGCATATCTTAAAAGTATATTTTTATCATATATATATATATATATATATATATATATATATATATAATACTAATTGGTAATTGGTAGAGCTAATTCCAAGGAGAACATTAGTCCAAAGAGAGCTCAATGTAGGTAATAGACCAATATAATAATAAGTAAAGACAATCCTTAAAAATTCATTCTGGTTAAAATTAATTCATGAATATATTTAATAATCTCTTCAGACTGAAGGTTTTTAAGAAATTTCTAAAAAAGCTTTGGTCTGACAAGATGAATATTTAAATATATTCATGAAATAAATTATAATTGAAATGGATTTTTAAGGATTGTCTTTACATACATACATACATACATACATACATACATAAACACCAGCACTCAATGTGTGATATTATATATTTATATACATTTATATGTATATATATATCTGATTGAATAAATTACAGACATTATGTCTGCTAATTTTTAACAAAATCCGTTCATACTCATGAATAACCTTCCATATATTGATGTTAAAGGATGACAGAAATGTGCTATAACTATTTAAATTTCTTTTAATTTAATTTCCCAAGTACTTTCGATCTTCTTCCAAGATCATCTTCAGGGGTGCAAGTAATACAAAACTATATGTTGTTCATTAGTATAAGTATTTAGACAAAGTTGTATGTTGTCATCCATTACCATAATTTTTTTCATTAAGCTTTTAAATGCAAAATGGTTGACACTGTGTCGGGCGTTCATTAGAAGGTGAAAAAATGATCCAATATGGAATTTTTTCCTCTGTTATAATTCTATAATTGCCTAAAAGAGATTTTGCTGACTAAATACACACAGACACACACACACACACACACACACACATACATATATATATATATATATATATATATATATATGGTTTCAGTTGGTTGGGTTTTATGGCATATCAACCACTGTGGGTCATTTAATGCCAAATTAAGGTATATATATATATATATATATATATATATATATATATATATATATATATATATATATATATATACATACACACACATATATATACTTATATATATATATATATATATATATATATATATACACATACATACACATATACCTATACATATATTAAATATACAGTACTATCAAACATATAGCTGGTAACATTATTTTTTCAAAAACACATAGCTGGCAACATTATTTTTTCCAAAAAAACGTATAGCTGGCAACATTATTTTTTCAAAAAAACGTATAGCTGGCAACATTATCTTTTCCAAAAAAACGTATAGCTGGCAACATTATTGTTTCAAAAACGTATAGCTAGCAACATTATTTTTTCAAAAAAAAGTATAGCTGGCAACATTATTTTTCCTAAAACATTATCTGAAGCCTTGTTGTTGGACGTAGTTTATCGTCATACCCAGGACGCGGATATAGTTTATCGTCATACCCAGGACGCATTTTTTTTATTACTTAGACGTTATTTTAGTGGATACTCATAGATAAAGTTCTTGACCTCTAAGCATCCACAGAGTAGCCTGCCCTACTGCCATAATATAAACCAAGGACTATTCCACACCATTAGACTGTAATTAGTCTTTCTCGTGAAGGCAAGTAATTACAACTTCATTTGTGAACTTTCAGCTCAATAGTTTACAAGTGGAAGGAACATTGTTTGACAATAAACTGTCCCTGATCTGGTGCTCTTTGAAAGACTTTCAGCCAAGATGAAAAATGAGTCAAAATTTGAGGAAGTCTAATTCGAAAAAGTCTAATTTGAGGAAGTCTAGATGATGCTGTGTTTGGATTTGGGGAGTTCTGCTCTATTTCTGTTATTGCTACAAACACAAAACGTATTTATTTGTGCCCCATTCTTTCTTATATTCACATCTGAGATTTGAGATAATATTAATAATAATGATGATGATGATGAGGAGGAGGAGGACATAAAATTTCCAGAAGAGCCTGATTTCCAGAAAATATGAAGAAAAAAGAAGACACAATGTTTGACAATATTTCAACAGCACATTTGTCTTCTTCAAGTTTTGTTAAACATGTATGCATTCTTTTTTTATAGATAACTTGAAGAAGACAGATGTGAAAGTGTGGTAAAATAGTAGAAGGGTTGTGGCAATAATTTTGATTAAAAATATAATAATAATAGTAGTATTTTTGGGGGGTTTGTTGTTGTTGTTGTTGTTCTTCTTCTTCTTCACTTCTTCTTCTTCTTCTTCTTCTTCTTCGTCATCATCAAATCTATACTATTCTTCCATGCTTTGAATATTGCTGGTGTCCCTGCTGTGTATTTAAAGATTCTTGATAAAATAAGAAAAATCATGAATATTATTGGCCCTGGTCTGGCACTTCAACTTCAGTCACATTCCTACTGCCATAATGTAGCTTCCCTGTACCTTTTCTATGAATACTTTCATGGTAATTGTTCAGATGAACTCTTCACTATGGTACCTTGACTTTATGAATTTAAGTGCAGTACTAGATTGGCAGAAAGGTCTCATCATTTCACATCACCATTGAATTGGCTAGCCCTAAGTGTAAATTCCATGTTAACAGTTTTTTCTGTTACATGTCTCACTTGCTTTCTAGCAAACTTTGATCTTCCAAAATTTAAATGCAATCATTATCTACTGTATTCTTGATTACACTTCTGTTGTTCTCACTCCTTAATATGTGAAGGGCTAATTGTTTCAACAGCATTACTTTTTCTTTTTTTTAATCATATCACTCTCTTGCTTGGGGTGATATGATTAAAAAAAAGAAAAAGTAATGCTGTTGAAACAATTAGCCCTTCACATATTAAAAATTCAGCCAAACAGGTAAAAAAAACTAAGGGAGATAAATATGACAGATACAATCACACCTAGTTTAGATGTCAAATTCATTTATACTAAAATTCCTGACAAGAAATGCTTGAATTAAAAAAAAATGTAGTACAATGGAAAATAAAACTCTCTTTACCAATAAATAAATTCATAAAAATTTGTTGACTCATCACAAACCAGTGTTATTTCATTTTTAATAATGATTTTTTTAAGCAAAATTCAGATTACAGATAACATTGCCTCTTAACAGTGTTTTAACTTGCCTGTTCTTAGAATTTCTTGAAACTGGTTCTTTCCAAAATATTTTGCCTAAACAATTAACATATTTCTGGTATATTAGTGTTGTTTTGTAAGTGGCCCCAACTCTTTCCCAATTACTCCTGCCTTTTTCTTAGGCATTTTGGAATCATTTCCAATACTCTGATAACGACTGATATAACTGCAAATTTTGATTTTCTTGCTTTTTTTTACAATGATGCTGACCCTCTACAAGGACTAAGGGTCACTCAAGGTAGAGCATTAAAGAGTAAGAGGGACAGCTTAAGTGAATATGTGTGGAAGATAATGGCTAACCCTAAACTTGAACAAGTTTAGATTGTAGCCACGGGAGAAGCAACTTTTTGGGAGTTCATTCCATGAGACAGTGGTTCATGGGAAAAATTTGCTTGAGCATAACTTACATCTCACCAAAGGAATACAAAAGGAATGAGGGTGGTTCACTACAATGTGCATGGCATGGTGGGTCTTAGACATGAAGGTTAGAACTGGTGGAACTAAGGAGTGTAGTTCATCTGAACACTCTCCATGGAAATAGCGATAGAGCAGTAAGGTAATGGAATAACCTGTCACCCCCACCCATGAGTGACTACACTATAGGTAGTAACTACCTATAAGTATCTGTAAGTCAACAGACTATGGAGACTAGCTGCGATCTGTTCCAGCTAGATGGTCGAACTCTCTGCTCAGAAGCAGAGAGGAACCCGGACGAGGCTCATCTGAAGGGCAGAGTCTTGTTCAGGTAGGTTGACCAACTTGATCCCATTATGCGGGTTCTATGGGCATTTTTTGGCTGAGCCTACAGGCTCGGAGAACCTATGTTAAACCCGGCCTTGTGCCACATGCAACCCTCATGGGGGGTGGCTAAATATACTAGCTGGGATCTGTTGAGTACAACTCAGACTTACACGAGAACTACCGACCTTCCATTAGTAGCACTCATTATTGAGTTGACTTGTGATGACCTTGTGCATAACTTTTTCCTTTATTCTTATTGTACTGGTTCATTACAATAAACCTTTCCTTATTTTATCCACCTTGTTTTTCAAGTATATATAGCATGGAATATAACAAGCAGTAAGAGGCATTTTTTTTTATAGTCTTCGCTCTTCATTCTTAATGAAAGACAATATTTTTTTTATTTTAATAGTTTTTTAATGCATAGAAATACAATAAAGTCATATCAAACAGAAAAGTATGATAGATTAATTAACACCTTAAAATGTGTTACCAAATATGTCTTCCCAGGAAAATTTGAAAACAAGTTTTGAAACAGAAATAAAGCAAGGAAATATTCAATGTCTAAATATTTAGTTCATTTCTATTCTTTTATATCATGAAAAATTAAATATTTTAGTGAAATATATGTATGACATTAAGATTTTAGTGGATAATATGGTACAACTTTTCAAAAAAAAATTATATAGAGTTGGCTGTACTGAAGGGTTGTATTATATTCAAAGACATGATTTATTCCCTGATTTTAGCTTCAGAGACACGAGTTTGTATTAAACTCAGGAATGTGATTTATTCCCTGTTTTTAACTTTGGAAACATGGGGTTGTATTATACTCAAGTCATATTATACAAAAGAAAATACAATAATGATAGTTTCTCATCTAAAAAAAAATTCTGACAATAATATTAATTGTATATTTTTAACTTTATATTTGTTACTGTTGTTATTATGAATGATATAAATTCTAATTTTAATTCTTCTGACTCTTTTAATTCATCTTTCTATTCTTCTTATTTATTTCCTATTGTTATTATGCCTCCATTTTCTCCTCCTCTTCCTCCTCCACCACGTCTCTTCTTCCTCCTACTACTCCTCTTCCTCCTACTCCTCCTCTTCCTCCTCCTTGATATTTTACTATTATCATTATGGATAGTGTTATTTTCTCCATCTTGTCTTGTTTTTTTCTGTATTTATCTTGTTTTTGTGCATCATTGAAGAAATTTGTTTGGCTTCTTTAGTTTTTGAAGATAAATTAGAAAATGGGAAAAAAATGTCTCCTTATTTGTTCTGTGCCATTGAATACAATTACTTTTGAAAGATTTCTTGTCTGTTCGATATTATTGAACTTCATGTCAACAGTGGCAAGGTAATAGATATTTATACCATTTGGTTGTCACAAATTCTGTAAGAACAAGACTCACTAAAATTATCAGTGATTTAAACCGAATCAGTGTTTGCTGTTATGAACCATGACATTCACTCCTAACCTTAATGATAAAAAAATTATCATTTTGACAACAGAAAAGGAATGTGTTTAGTATATTCATTCTGGATTAGTATTTGATGAAGTAATAACCATTTCTTATAAAATGATCTATGCCTACATAACACAGAAATCAGAATGTGCATTATAATAGCAAAAGTTGGTTCACTGTGTCATGCTAGACAATTTTTCTAACCAGAATCTATCTTACACATTTATAAGTTTACCATTCATTCGTGCATAAATATTGCTACCACACCTGGTCTGGTGTTTCTGCTATGTATCTGGAGATTCTTGGTAAAATGCAAAGAAGAATCTGCAATGTTATCAGTGCTGATCTAGCATCTCAGCTTCAATCACATTCCCACTGGTGTAACATAGCTTCCCTGTACCTTTTCTATAAATATTTTCATGGTATTTGTTTGGATGAACTTTTCACTTTGGTACTTTGACTTTACAAATTCAAGTGCAGTACTAGATTGGCAGCTAGGTCTCATCATTTCACAGTTTAAATTGTAGAGCAACTGACCATGGTTCAATGTACCAATTGGTAGAAATGCCCAACATACAAAATTTACAAAGTCTGCAATAAACAATAACAAGAAACAAGAAGAAAAAGGCCAAAAAATAATATTATGCCAGCAAACAATATATGCAAGGCAAAACAAATAGGTCAAAAAGTACACAAACTGAGAATGGTGATAACACACAAAAGTGGATACAGACAAGCGATCACAGTGTTCTGGTTTAAAGACAAGAAACAACAGAACTTAATTTGATGAGACCAAGAAGTGGTCTATTTTATAGGCTCAAAAGAAATCTCAGCATGCATCTGTGGGTTTTGTCTATAAATTGGGGAAAGAACAGAATTTTGCAGTTGTTCCCCATAAGTGAAACCAACAAAATTGCTAGATGTAACCATAGGTTTGAGGTTAACAATTTCTTCTCACACACTACTCATTAGAGGAAAAATTCTTCTGACTCCTTGCTTACAAATCAATTTGATCATCATTGTCAAGTGTCATCTTTCGTTTCTTTAACTCCTGTTCTTTTATTGGCCTCTCACTTTAATGTTTTTTCACAGATTCTTTCACACTCAGTAACCCCTTGTGTACTAGTGACTATTACATTGCTTGAGGTGAAATATGTACACACACACACACACACACACACACACACATATATATATATATATATATATATATGTATGTATTTAAAAAACATGGACATTTCAAACTTAGTTACCTCCCCTGATGTTTACAAAGTGAAATTTAAACTGCACAGTACATAACCTTAGCATTTTTCACTACACAGTTAAAAAAAATTAACTTTCAGATGAACACAATAATTTTTTCTTAGGAAAAAAACAATGTCCTGATGATGACATTGTGCTAATGTCAAAAGTACTCAGAATAAATGAATATATATCAACATGGTAATTTTCACTCTTACTTTAATAAGTATACTAAGAAGCTTGAATATAAGAGGATCCAATTGATAATAAGTAGACAAATCTTGTCTAAATTATTCAATGAGATATGTTTTAATGAAAGCATGCTGCCAAAATAAATACAATATATATATATATATATATATATATATATATATATATATATATATTTATATATATGTCATTTTAGTTTGAAAATAGTTTGTTTTTTATTTTCATCATATATCCAATATTTACAAATGATAGTATGAAAAATGGAAACAAAAAGGACAATTATACTCAACATCCGAAAGAGGCAGTCCTTGGGCATATAAGAAAAGTAGGTTTTGAAAATTTGATACTCACAAGACATATTGAAGGTGAGAGGGAGAGAGGAAAACAGTGCATAACCTACCTAACAAGCTTGTGTGAATGGATAGTAGAATGCGGTTTAGGAGAGATAGCAAAAAGACAATATTTACTAAAGGCTACAAAAGACAAGAAATTGTGGAGAACCATGATTGCCCATGTCCTGAAGGATCATGGCATATAGAAGAAGATAGGAAAAGTATGGAAAAATTGCTACTGTTCAAATTTAAAATATAGGATTTTCTTAGATTATAACCGTGATATTTTTAGCTTTGCATTTCGAAGTTGAAATGATTTCAATCAGAAATGTTATTTTCATTTTCATTTCTCTGTACATCCATTGATGTCATCAATACATGCACTGACAAAGAACATTTTACTATTTAGACAATGAATTATTTGAATAGTACTTTCAGTTATGTGTTTATATATTTCAAATTTGTGAACTAAATATTTACTAGTGAGAAAAACAGAAACATTTTGTTTCTTGTGAAATTTTAAATGTGTGAAGTGATTGTCTGCATTCACAGGCTAATACACTAGTTGAACTGTTCTTTTTGTATTTTTTTAAAATGTTAAGGATATCTAACTTTATAAAGTCATGATTTTTCTTGAGTTTGATAGTGGAATGGTTTCCCATTGCCCTCTCCACAGTGACTTATTGAGACACCACCTTTAATCAGCTGGCTACTGACTCATCTAGAGTTCTTCTGCCCTCTGATAGGTTTTGTTTTTCATCCTATGCTGAGAATACCATGGACTGAACATGTGAGCAATAACAAATTCTAGAGACAATGGCAACAAAAAGGGCACTTATGTTTAACATCAGGAAAAGAGGTGAAAGTTTTGGAACAAATAATGAGGAAAGAGGGCTTGGAAAATTTGATACCCACAGGACAGTTTGATGGTTAGAGACCCACATGAAACATCCTATTAGTAATAGGTTATTCTGTTTTGATGTATGGAAAGACAGAAAAGACATATCAGAGATGGTACTTGATTTCAATGAGAAAATGAAAGAAAGAAGGGAAGATAGAAGTGTTTAACATCTCTTGCCAATACCTCATAAATAATGGACTATTCTGCTTTGATCATGTGGAAAAATGGAAAAGACATATCAGAGACACTACTTGGTTTCAGTGACAAAGTGAAAGAAAGTAATATTTAGAGTTTCCTGCCAGTACCTCATAAATAATGGACTATTCCATTTTCCTTGAGTGGAAAGGCGGAAGTAATGATATATCAGAGACACTACTTGATTTCAGTGAGAAAATGAAAAAAGAAAGAAAAAGGGAAGATAGGATGGTGTAAAGGCTTTTTCAGTGAAATAGAAAAAGTTTACAGTTTCATATCTTTTCATTTGTACCCACTTACTTTTAATAACTGACCAGTATTCATATTTATGATTGTTATTGAAATATTTTGTTAAAATTGTTAAACTCAAATATTTAATGATGCGATAGGAGTATTTCTTCAGATATTTTATTGTCACAGAATTCACCATGAGCTTATATCATAGAATTCACCATTAACTTAAGAATTAAGATTTATCAAAAATTTAAATAGGAAAACCATGAAATTTTTACAGGTATTTTTAGTAAGGTATACTACTGTAATGAGTACAGGAGAAGAAGGTAGTAGTAGAAATAATTAGAATAGTAATGATAATAATAAAAACAGAGATGGTAATATTGAAAATAGCAATGTTAGCAATAAGATATAACAATAATAAAAACGAGAATAGAAATACTACTATCATTAATAAATAAATATCAAAACTAATAGCAATATAAGAAATGAAAAATAATAGAAATTGTATTAATAATGGAATTTAAGAAGAAAAAATGTCTGACTCAAAATTCCTTTGATGAGAAATATTGAAGAAGTACTTTGAAAAGAACACTAAATCACAAGACATGCATTGTGTGATGGCACATTTTAAGCAGAAAAGGAAAATACACTGGTCTGTGCAAAGCATGGAATTCAGTTGTGAAACTAGTGAAGTTGAAAAAGGAAATAAAAGCGATGATTGGTTGAAGCTGACTGATGTATAGAATTAAGAAAAAAACAAAAAACCCAAAAAGAAGCCATCTTTTTAGCAACACAAGTGTAGTCTGGATAGTGATCTTGATGCCACTTCAGAAGTAATTTTTCTTTTCCATTTGACCAATAAAGTTAATCAATACAAGGTATTTTTTCTTTAGTTTCATCAGTGACTAAGTATGATACAATATCATTAATTTAGGTCTCACATTAGGTAAACAATACCATCAAATAAGGCTATGAGAGAGTATCATCCAAAGCTTTTAATTTTTTGGAATATTCAATATTTTTTGTATGCTGCCATCACAGGTTCTGAACTAATTTTTTTCTTCTTAAATTTCCTTATGAATACAATTTCTGTTATTTTCATTCCTTCTATTACTTTGACTATTTATTTATTAGTTTGACTATTTATTTATTAATAATATTAGTAGTATTTTTGTTAATGCCACATCTGATTTTTATTATTGTTAAATTTTATTGCTAACATTGCTATTCCAGAATTTTCATATTTAGAAGTACAGTGTTCCCATAAAATTGACATAATTTTATCATCTAATAACATAGACAATTCTCCCTCAAATGATCTCAAATTTTAACAAAATACGTACAAACTGACTAAATTGTACAAATTGTAACTGTACAGACTTATCTCAATGAGAATATGTCAGGAAGATGGATTGGGTGTGTCAGTAAAAATGACAATGTGCTGTTGAAATAACCACCACGTTAAGCTGACTTGACACCTTGTGATTATTTTTATGTTGTTATGTGAAAAGACAGGTCTATATCCCTACTTCTTCCTACAAGCCTAGAGGAACTTAAGCAGAGATTCACTGAGGTGCTGGAGAATGTTACGCAAGACATGCTACAGAATATTTAGACTACCGACTTGACATGTGTCGTCTCACAGATGGTGGGCATGGTGAACATTTGTGAAATCTACATCTCTTTGACTACCTTGTTCAAAATTTGATAAATAAATTTTTTGCTGTTCAATGTGAAGTCCATTTAATTTTGTTTGCTTGGGACATGTAGTTAGTCAGATATTCACATTTTAAATGATATCACTCTTTTGGGCCACTATATATATTAGAATATTTCATAAGATCAATTTAACAGGAATGGATTTATAACATTGAAAAGTTAAACTTCTCAGAAGTCTGATCATTTATGCACTCAGTAATCGGCTGTGGTTCATTTTGCATTAATTACTGCATCAATGAGGCATAGCGATCAACCTGTGGCATTGCTGTGGTGTTATGGAAGCACAGGGTGTTTTGATAGTGGCCTTCAGTTCATAATGATTTTACTGATACAAGTCCTACTATTTAACCCATAGGACAAGAAGAGGTGGATGCATAATTTTCACAATGAAATTTGCACATAAGTGAACATAATGTACTTCATTGGAATTGGAACTCGACTCTTCAATTTTCAACTCTGAGTCATTATCAATTACGCCACCTACATATACAAGCTTACAGCATTTGGTATTCTCAAGTGGTCACCCATCTAGGTACTGGCCAGAATGAAATTGCTTAACTTTGTTGATTGGATGAGAAGCAGTATTTCAACATGATATGGCTGTAAGCCTCAGTTGGCTGGCCAATCAAGTACAGTAATAACATGGCCAGCAAATCAGTTACTAGTAGTTTTGGGCTATGTGGATAGGTATGAAGATCTGCTTCTAAAGGAAACCAGCATTTCCATAGGGATTATCAGCAGAGGGAAGCATGAAGTACTCTAAAACCTTATGGCAGTTAGCTGTGTTGACTTTGGACTGGATAAAACACAGTGATCCAATACCAGCAAATGGTATGCCATCCAAATCATCACTAATGCTGAAAATTTCACACGGAACTTCAAGCAACTTAGATTCTGTGCCTTTCCACACTTTCTTCAGATTCTGTTACTTTGTTTTCCAAATGAAATAAACTATGTCTTTTACTCTGTAACCCTCTACCTTGAGTGGTTCTTGGGCCTTGTAACAGGGAAACATTATTTGAAAATAAAAAAAATGAGTATCGCTACTTTCACAAATCTTGACTGCACCAGAAAAAGAATGTATCAAATATTTTATATGTATTATCGTTATTTTATACACATTTTAAAATACTGTCTCCTTTTGTGAAAGATATTTTATTTAATGTTGACTGTTTCTTTTTTTATAACCTAGCTTTGTTAATTCTGGGTCTTTCCTTGTAGTATTTTTTTATTATCTACTAATATTGTATGTTAATAGCTGTATTTATGTTGCTTGTGATATTATGATTGATATATGCAAAAATTGCACTAAGTTTTGATATGTGACAAGTTAACCCCTGAGAAAGTGTGATGCTTGTATGTCCAATGTAAGAATTTAATCTTCCTTCAGATTCTGGTACTTTGATTTCCAACTGAAATGCAAAATTTACTTTTATCTGGAAAGAAGACTTTGAACTGCTGTTAAAGAGTTCGTTTATTTTTCTTTTGAGCCCATATGATATTCCTGATGTTTTTGGTTCAGGAATGCGATACTTACAACCCATTTCCTGTGCACATCTGCATGTGGTAGTTCTTCATGCATAGACTGCAGTTTCAGTCCACCCCTTGCGAAGTTCTTCCATGTTCTTTAATTGGCTTTGCTTGATAATTCTCTCAGGGCCGTGGTCACCCCATTTGTTTATGCACCTTTTCCTACTATACTTTTAATTTCTAGTTAACTTTCCATGAATATGTTTTGATTCAGCATTCATCCCTTTCATCAATGACCTTCTGTGGCTTATCTTCTACAAGAGGATGTCAATAAGTGTCTTCTGTATAACTGTCAAGTTTTCTTCATGGTTGTGGTTATTTGTACTGAACCAGCCTGAGAGATTCATACTATTTGTGCAGCGTAAATAGTGATTTATTCAAACATGAAATGCAATATTCTAATATTTCCAGATAATCTGTCTATATTGCTGAGATGAAGTATTGTAATTATTTACACTATTTACATTGCTTGGACTGTTGTCTTCATCTTTGTTGCCATATTTATAATATTTCGGCTGTTGTATGCTCTGGCCTTTTTCAGGTGATTGGAATTTCAAACCCTTTATTTCATCCACCAGGACAGATTGTTCAAGTTCCATGTGCCATGCCACTTTCAAATGTTTCAGTTATGTCCCTTTAACTCAACTCTCCAAGGTTTTGTTCACCACTGCAGTAGCCAGGTATTGAACTCATAACTCCTTGGGTCAAGTAACCGGATCCAGCCAATGCTTTTATCCACTGGGTCATGTGTTCCAATCAACTATTGGTTAAATAGTAAGACAAACTGGTGCATTTTAGAGAGACTTGCATTAAAATATGAGAAAATGATGATAATGAGATATTTGAGTATATTTAATGGCCTTGATATAATGTTACTTAAAATATTCAATAATTAAAGATACACCTTCCCTGATAGAATGTAAGATACTAATTTTAGACAGTATGAAATTATTTCTCATATTTTTCTGGGTTTGTTTATTATGTTGATAAAAGTTAAAATATTTACCTTTTTTATTAGTTCTATCGCTGTGCTAGGGAGGCGCTGTGCACCTATTGTGACTCGTACATACTACCCATCACTAAAGATGCTGGGAAAATGCTTGGTTACCTGTACTGCCCCAGTAAGTACCTCACTCCTGCTGCTATCCTCTACTATTACAAGGGCCAGATCAGGCTGAAAATAAAGTACTGCTGTCATATATGGGTAGGAGCTATCCAATTTTCACTTTTTACTCTCAACAGAGTCCAAAAAATATCATTGCTTCCTTGTAGATGTCAAATTATTTTCCACTCTTTAAACCCTTTCACACAGACGTCACAAGCCTCTCACTGCTCTATCACTATTTCTATGGAGAGTGTTCAGATAAACTACACACTTTAGTTCCAACAGTCCTAACATTCATGGCTAAGACCTGCACATTATAATGAACGACCCTCATTCCTTTCATATTCCCCTGGTAAGATGTAAGTTCCACTCGAGCAGTTTCATCCCATAAACCTTTTTGAACCAACTCCCAAGAGGTTGCAATCTTAACCAGTTCAAGTATAGAGCTAACCATTATCTTCAATACAATCTGCATAAGCTGTGCCTCTTACTCTGTAACCCTCTACCTTGACTGGGCCTCAGGCCTTGTACAAGTCAAACCCCACTGTAAAAAAATGAAGACAATTTTTCTCTCCAGAATCTATCTTACATATTTATAAGTACCATTTGTTCATGCTTTGAATATTGCTGCTGCATTGCTAGTCTGGTGCTATTGCTACATATTTATAAATTCTTGATAAAATCCAAAGAAGAATCTTTAACATTATTGGTCTTAACCTACCATTTCTGCTTCAGTCACTTTACCACTGATGTCGCATAGCATCCTGGCACATTTTCTATAAATACTTCCACAGCAATTGTTCTGATGGACTTTCCTCTATGGTACCTGTACTTTATGAATTTAAGCACAGTATTAGACTAGTGGCAAGGTTTTCCTCCTTTTACAGCTGAATTGGTTAGATGCAATTGTAAATTCTATACTAACAGTTTTCTTTTTTCACTTTTCATTTGTGGAAATCACATCCAGCTTCTTGCATTCCAGCCAACTTTGCAATGTCAATCATCATCTACTGTTTTCTTGATTCCTCTTCTTTTATGTTTTTCTTTTTTGTATTCTTTTACATTCAGTAATACCTTGAGTCTTAGTGACTTTATTGCCTTGCTTTGAGGTGAAATCACTAAAAATAAATAAATACATACATATATATATATATATATATATATATATATATATATATATATATATATATATATTGACTTCAGTGTTCACTTTTATATTTACATACACTCTATCTCTGATATTGAGCACTTTATCTCATAAATATAGCATACCTTAAAACTATATTTCTTCATATATATATACATATATATATATATATATATATATATATATATATATATATATATATATATATATATATATATAAATTGATGGACCTTTTAAAATATATGTTACAAACCCTGCACTAGCTTAGTTCACCTCAGGAATTTATACTGCTCCTAAGAATCCTAAGAATAAATAAAAGAGCTGATGTTGATGATAACACCTTCCCACAATTTCCTGTCTTTTGTAGCTTGTAGTAAATTTTGCTTATTTGCTTTCTCCCCAATCTATGTTCTGCCACCTTTTCACACAAGCTTGTTACACAGGTTATACATCGTTTTCTTCAATATTATCCTGTGACTATCAAATTTTCTAAGCCCTCTTTCCTCATTATGTACCCTAGAAATTTCAAGTGTTCTTTTTATTTCTATTTTCTCTACATGTTGTTGCTTACATGTTCAGTCCATGTTATTCTCACCATATTTCTGTAGAACCACATTTCACAAGAGGAAATTGCCTATTCTGCCATATAAGAGGGTTAATATTACATAAAAGTTAAGTACTCTTTTCTTTATTTCTAACAAAAATTTCTTGTTTTTTAATATTTTACTTTGTGTCACACTTTATGTCTTCTACTAAAACACTTCCCAGATATTTAAATTGTTGTACTTGCTTGGTTTTGGTATCTCCAATTTGTAATTTGCATATTGGACTGTTTCTTTTGCTGACAACCATACATTTTGTATTCTCGCAATTGATGTTTAGTCCCTTCTTATTATTTTCCTTTATTATCTTTTATAGCAATTCTTGTAGTTTCCTTTGTATGCCTGCTATCATCTCTGTGTCATCTGCATATATCTTAAGATTGTGACTGCCAATAGTGAAACCTGGTAGGACTTCTAATTCTCTCAGAATTGCCTCACTGTATCGGTTGAATTCTCCTATATGGATGTGAAACATGGACATTGTTGGCAGAAACAGTGTGAAGGATCCAAGCATTTGAGAGAAAATGCATGAGAAAACTCTTTGGTATCTTCTATTGGAAACATAAAAGCAATGAGTTTGTGCAGAAAATGTTGAAAGTTTTGTGGGCCAACAGGAACCTCTTCTCGCCACTGTTAAATAGAGAAAAATGGCGTGATTTGAACATGTTATAAGGCAGGACAGCCTATGCAAGACACTGTTGAAGGTGGATGTAGGTGAGGACATCAACACAAAAACAGGTTGTACAATGTCAAAAAATGGACAAGTATGACTTTACCAGAATTGCTGATTGCTGCCATTGATCCCCCCGCTACAACTACAAGAGTCAAAGAGATGATAATGATGATGATAGGTTGAATAAGTTTGGATAAGAAAACACATACTTGTCTCACACCTCTTTCTATTTTTCTATATTTACTGAATTTGTTTGATGAGGCAACAAAACTTATATGAATGTGTTTTTTCCTTTAACAAAATAAGCAACAATAAACCTTGAGTATTATGTTCAAAAAATAAATTTACCACAACTGAGTTTATTTAGTATACAATAATTATTGTTTAGGGTGACCACTTAATTCTACACCGGTGACTATGGATTATTCATTGATGTACCTTTTCAAAGAAAGAGAGAGATTTTCTTTTCTTTCTTTTTTATTGTCTTTATTTTAACAGCTATTTTTGCTTGCATCATTATCACTTGTTTTTTTTATCATCACTATTAGTCACCACATATATATTACAATTAGTTTTTGTTTGCAATTATTGCTTTCATCATCATCATCATCACTAATAGTATCAGTATCATCATGATCATCATCATCAATATCTCCAATGTTGCTCTCTAAACAAAATTATTCTCATTGACCAGAATTAGGAATCTGTCAGCTGGTATTATTATCATAATTCTTTTCATTGCCACTATTTGTACTTTTTTCTTTTCCTTACCCTCACCATTTTTGTTTCTAATGATACTATCACTGTTGTTGTTGTAGCTGTTGTTGCTGTTGTTGTTGTTATTATTATTATTATTATTATTATTATTTCTGTCCAGTCATGGCTGCTTGTGCTTTGCATCTCCATTGTTACTGCACAGGCCAAACATTGCAGCAATACAAAGAGAAATCATACTTGATGAAAAGAGCTGGTGAAAGGCTTGTCTACACCCCACTCTCTGTCAACAAGCTCGGATGAAAAGCTTCAATTAGGACCATTGTTTCAGAGTAATGAAATTTTTTTTTCTTTCAGTTAAATAATAACAATAATACTTAAATAGAAAAGGAACAAAAAAACAAAAACAAATAACTAAGTTTTCTATTTGTCCAACTCACAAAAGCCCAAGAATATTACCTTAAGAAGACAGCAAAAAGCCTTTTCCTACTTTTTATTGTTTTCTCATGCATTTTTTTATGTACATGTTTAAAGTGTACTTGAGAATAAGAACAATGTCACCAGAGCCTGTTTTGTGCTAATATTATATATATTTTCTTCTTCTTCATTATCAGTTTGCTTTTCCAGCGTTCCATACTAGCTTGGAACCACACCACAGAACCTTTTCAAGCTAAATATATTTGAATTTGCTATGCAAACAGCAGTTAGTAACAAGCACAAAGCTAAATTATTTGGCTGCTGGACTACAAAGACTTTGCCACAACAACCACCTTCAATTGGCTAGCATTGTATGGGCTTGGTCTGGCCTTTCACAACATCCTCTCGTCTTGTGAAAAATACCAACTGCTCTTCTATTATCAAAAGATATGAAAAAAATAATAACAATAACTAATAAAATAAAATAAAACATATGTAAATTTCATGGTGTGCCTTTATAATCAAGGAATCAAATTTGAAGTAATCTGTTTTAATAATACCTCCAAAAAAAAAAAAAAAAAAACTGAACTAAAATGGGTCAGATATCATATATATGTACACTACAGTTCAAAATTTTGATACCATCCCTGGTAGTTTTTAAATTGGCCCCAAAAGTAGTTGTTTTTTTACTTCAAATAAGAGAAAATTATTATACATAGTTAAAAAAAGTGAGACATGATTTTTCATTAGATGATTTTCATTATTATGACAAAAATAAAAAAGATTTTTTTATGATTAAATTTTGCTCTTGTCAAAATATCCTCCATTACCTTGATTACTGCAGCACAAATATTTGGCCTTCATTTCAAAAGTTTCTCAAAGTCTAAGTTTGATAACTGATTCCATTTTTTTAATGACTCTAAGAGCTCTTTTACATTTTTTTTTCATTCTTTTGTCAAGTTCATCTCTTGCTAATTCTGGGGGTGGCTAAAAAATTTTGAACTGTAGTATATATATTTAAAACTTTTAAACAGGGTTTTATAGAAGTGTGTTTGATAGAGTTAAAATAAAATTAACTGATACAAATTTATATATATCTGACAGAAAATACACTTCATTTAATTTACAAGGCAAAATATTTTCTGTGAAAAGGTGGATGTATAGATGATGCAATGCATAGCACATTGGAATGAACTGAGTTTGAAATCCAGTCAAGTTCATTACATTCACTTATGCACAAATACCCTTGGCAGAGGTATGAATCTATCACAAATTATTTTCCACCCTGTAGCCCCTTTTCGACAGAAAAAAACATTGCTAGCCTCTCACTACTCCATCACTCTTTTCGTAAGAAGTGTTTAGATGAGCTACATTCCTTAGTTCCACCAATTCAAAGCTAGGACCTGCCATGCTACATACACATGGTCAACTGATCTTCATTCCTCTTGTATTCCATTGGTAAAGAAGAAGTCCCACTCAGACAGCTTCTATCCCAGAACTGTTACTTTGTGGAACAGACTTCCAATGTTTCCTTGATCACTACAATCTTAACCTTTTCAAGTCAATAAAAGACCCAAGAGCCACTCAAGTTAAAGGGTTAGTGAATAAAGATAGGAATGTAAGAAGTGCATATTATGAGGATATGTAAGACAGATAATGGTTGACCTCATAATATGTACCTCTACATCTTTCTTCCTCCCTTATACTCTTATGATAATCCCATTCAGAAACCCTGTACTTTGAGTGGCTCTTGGGCCTTGTATCTGGTAAACAATAATAAAAAAAAGAAAAAAAAAACTCTCCTCTCCAGCCTTGAGTTAAAGAGTAGGTGTTGTATCTGGAAAAATCATTGTTATTCTCAAAATATTGTTGATGCAATATTAAGAAAATATTTATTCTTTCAATCTAAAATATGTTTTGGATTTAAATAAGCAATAAAAGGTTGATAAGCTGTAAAAACAAATCAATGAGTCAATTATGTGAAAAATGTTACATTTCTTCTGTCTTATTATAATTTATTATACTTTATAAAATATTCAATGTCATGATTTCATTGAATAAACTTATCAAAAGGACATGCTGTAATACACATGATCAAATGAAGACAAAGCATGTAAACTAGTCATAAGTATATATTGGGACTATATGGCTTTGAATAAAAAGTGTCCAACTAACCATCGGTTTCAGCATGGTATATCAAGATTTAGTACTTTGTTACAACTTCTTTAAAAGCTATTAAAAGTGACCCTTAAGATCAATTTCAAGTCACTTCTTACAGAATCTATATTACTGCCAATAAACTACTCTGAAATTGTGAAAAAAAAAGTATTAAGAAACAGAAAAATTTCATTAGAAACAAAGAAAAGAGTCCTGAACTAATATGTAATATCAATCCTCCTTTATAGCAGTTAATGCTGGACAATTTCCTCACATACTATTTAGGGTCAATTGTTATCTATCCTTGTATTTGTAAGCTTCACTTTCTATCACTCCTTTTTTCATTCATATCACACACCTCATTCATCATAACTGTTTTAACAGTAACCCTCTACCTTCAGTAACTTTTGAGTCTTGTATTTGGTGAACATTAGTATAAAAAAACTATTAAGTCATAAACTGAACTTGTAATTTCTTTATTATTCATGTTACGGGATTTTAAAGATATTTTACTATGAAAAATCTTGCTACAGTGTGCCATTTTTGCTGTGTTATGTTAACAAACACTCCTATAAACAGAAATTGGAACATTCTAATATAAATTCACCATTTTTTTTTTTTTGCATATAGACAAGAACTTTCTGCTTTTGTAATAATGCCAATTCACAAGAACACATAATAAGGAGGCAAATGTTCTATACAGACATGGCAGGTAGAAACTAAATAAAAGGAAACTTTTTTCACTCATCAATGACCAATTTTTATGACCTTTGAGAAGAGACATTCAGGCTGAAATTCAAGAAGAATCAAACATGGCCATTGTCTGCTCTAAAAGAAAATAAGAAAATAGATAGCAGGAAAATATAAAGGCAATGACAATACTGAAAAGACCACAGAAATATTTGTCATTCATAAATTCAAGAGAAGACAATAACCATTAAACCAGAAGCGTCTACTCACATATAACCCAAATATATGAAATGTTAATAATTTAGATATAGCTTATCTCACTTTTTTACAATTTACATAACTATTAATAAAATATTGTTTTCAATTAGCTGAGTAATGTTGGGAAAACAGGTATAAAGTCATTGCCTTGATCACAAATGTGTGTATAAATGCTAAGCAATAATTTATAGAAATATAAAATATGATAAATTTTATTAAATTGAAGAATAAAGTTTTTATTTTAAAATCTGTCAAAAAATCACCAAGTTTCTAAGAGAAGCACAAAAACTGTGATTTCTAATTTCAGAAGAATTGTAAAAACATTTTTTAAAAATTAACTTGCATGCTTTGTTTTATTAACCGATCATTTAAAAGAGAACACCATATTAACTCTTTGGAGATGTAGCCTCATTATTTGGGGTTTTAGTGCCATGAAGACAGAACCCTTTTCACAAGCCCTCACTTGAAACACAAAAAAAATCGGTAAATCACAGACCAGCCAACTATCATGAAAGCTGCCATTGAAAGGCCCAGATGTGCAAGAAATGTGAGAAAGCATTTGATTGGCCCAGTCATCTTCGTCATTCATCTTTTCAGCAGATAGATCAGCCTTGTCATCTAAGGGTTAAAATGTTTCCATGAATGGTTTAGAACCAAATATTTATCCTGACCACAATTAAATCAATCAACCAATCAAGAGGTTTTATTGATTGACTGATTGATTTATTTTTTTATGGCGTTTGTGGATTATTTAAAGCTGAAACATTTTGAATTGTAGAAGGTTGCTTAAAATCCCCAGTGTTCCGAAGCAGTCCCCATCTAAGTACTGACTGGGCTCAACACTGCTTAAATTTAGTGACTGAAAAAAGAACCGGTGTTTTCAGTGTGATTTGACCATAAACCCAAGAGGTTTTATGAGATTAAATAACCTGGTTTTTTGCCCGCACAAATGAAAGTTAAAGGCATCGTTACCATGAAGATGAGATTGAATGTACTAATCTGTTTGTTTTTTTTATATATTGATATTCACTCGATACAATGCTCGAGAGCCACTCAAGATAGAGGGTTACTGTTAAAATGATAGTAATGAATGTGGTGGTAGGAAGTGAAGATTATAAGGAGGATAGTAGATTTTAGGGGCACTGCAGTTTTTCTATTGTCTTCTAAATTCAATACATACAAATATAACTGGGTTTTGTCAAGGTTGATAAGAAGTGTAAAAGCTGTTTACTATTTCTTCTGCTTGGCTGTAAGGTTGTTATGAAAGAGTGGCCATCGTTATATGCTAATGAGAAGACATCCTTTTGTCACTTTCTGCAATGATATCCATTATACTATTCACACATCCAAAAGAGCTGCCTCTCAGGTGGGGAAATGAATGCCATCTTCTGGGTTACTGGCAGGAATACTTATATATATGTAAGAGTATGAGTTATCATTAGAAATTGATATATGACTAATTATTCATGATTTTGTAAATAAAATCTTATTTATTGGCAGATCAATTCTACCTTGGATATTTGAAATCTTATACAATGGCATCTATGTTTTTGTTACCATTACAATTACTATATAAAACTACTTATGATTGATTTTGCTAAATAAAATCCTATTTATTAGCAGATGCACTCACTCTTGGATATTTGAAATATTATAAAGGGTGTTCCAATAACTTTATTTTAAATGTGAATTAAGTTTAAGTGTCTAATAATTTTTTTTCTTTTTCTTTCAGATTTAACAACTTTAGTCTTTCACAATTTCAACCATGGAAATATTAACAATCAAACATGTTAGTTATTGAAACCTATTTCAAAAATAGATGTTCAAACAGAATTTGAATGAGAAGTTCCCAGGTTGCATCATCTCTTGAAACAGTGAAGTCAATTGGCCACCATGATTGTGCGACTTGACACCTTTAAATTTCTTCTTTCTTCTCAAAAGTAAGGTCTATGCCAACAAACCAACAACAATTCAACAGCTGAATGATGAGATAATAAAGCAAATTAGTGAGATCAAGTAGTAACTATGTGGAGATGTCATCAAAAGTTTTGACCATTGTCTAGAAGTGTGCTGCTGAAGCCTTAGTGGACATTTGGGCGATATTATTTTTCACACATAATTGCCATGACTTAAATAAAATGATCCAACAGAGAAATAAATAAATTTTCATCAATAACACTGATTTATTTACTACTTTGATTCATTTTAATGAAACACTCTTTATGACATTTACGTTTTTGTTTGTGTTACCATTACAAATTTCTATATAAAACTACTTATGATTGATTTTGCTAAGTAAAATTGAATTTATTAAACTATAAGAAATAATACTAATATGTATCAATGGTATTGATGTCTTTTTCTTCATCGCACTATGTGACGCATTTGTGCAACATGACCAATTTTAACAAAAAATGACTGTACAAATCAAAATAAAAAAATAACACTGAAAATAGCTTATGTTGCCATAGCTATTTATATTGTCTTGTATAAAACAATGGATTGGATGGAGATATGGATCTGAGGCAATATGCAACATGCCGCAATATGGACATGTTTTGTGGCAGTAAACACGTTAAAACACTTCATTGCATGTTATTGATTACATCACCAAAAACATGCAGTTTTTTTTATAAATTAGTATTATAAAACTAGAACAGACTTTATTTTAACAGTAAATGAGTAACACAGGAGTAAACACACACACACACACACACACACACACACACACATATATATATATATATATATATATATATATATATATATAAATTTATATCCATGATTGATGACAAACTAGCACAGATATTTTGCTTTTAATCATAGCAGAGATATTTTTGCCTCTAACTATAGCAGAGATATTTTGATTTTAATCCATATGTCCAAAATCTTTAACCATAACAGAAATATTTATTTTACTTTTAATCTTAGCCAAGATAATTTGCTTTTAATCCATATGGTCCAAAACTAACCATAGCAGAGATATTTTGCTTTTAACAATTCGCATAGGTATTTTTCTTTTAATAATAGCAGATATATTTTGCTTTTGATCATAGCAGAGATACTTTGTCTCTAACCATAGCAGATATCTTGCTTTTAATTCATATGACTAAAATCACCAATCATAGCAGAGATATTTTGCTCCTAAGCGTAGCAGAGATATTTTGCTTTTAATCATAGCTGAGATATTTGCCTCTAACCATAGCAAGTATTTTGCTTTTGATAATTACTCTAGATATTTTTCTTTTAAGATATATTTTGCCTTTAATCATGGCAGATATATTTTACCTCTAATCATAGCAGAGCTATTTTACTTCCGACCATAGCAGAAATATTTTTATTCTAGCTATAGTAGGGATATTTTGCTATTAATCATAACAGAGATATTATGTTTTCAGTCATAATGGAAGTATTCTGCTTTTACTCATAGCAGAGATATTTTGCATCTGCCATATGTGAACTGGAGCTGTTCAGTCCTCATTTTCCAGCCTTGATAGAGTTCAGAATCATTTAAGCAGTCCTTTTGGGGGCGGTGACTTATTCTACACTCTGCAGTCTCTTTCACACATATGCAATATTGTAAGGCTATTGTTATTCTATTGCTATTTCTAAGTCAGTGTTCAGATGAACTCCATTTGTTAGTTTTATCAGTTCAGACTTTTACTGCTACAACATGCCATGTTACTTTTACATAGTCAAATTACCCTCATTTCCTCCATATTTCAAATGTATAGACTTAGTTCCACTTAACTTTTTCCAAGAACTGTTACTTTGTGCAATAGACTCCCACGTGGATGCTTCCTGAAAACTACACTCTTAACCTCTTCAAATCGAGGGTCAAACATTATATATCCTCCTTTTCCTCATAATTCTCACCTCTTACTACCTCCTCTTTCAATCATATTGCACTTCATTCATCATGATCATTTTAACAGTAACCGTCTACCTGAATAGCTCTCAAGCCTTGTATCATGTGAACCATTGAATAAAAAAACATTAAATTTCACATACAAAAGCATTACTCTTTAAATTTTTTGAAGCATTGTTATTATTAGATACAGATTTTTATCAGACAACTTTTCAACAGAGAGGACATTATCATGGATTCTATATTGTCTTGACACATCAAATTACAAAGCTAATTTGAAGGTCTTCCAGCAAAAAAAAAGTTAGCCATTTTCTATGTTTCTTAAAATTTTCAAGAAAATATCCCAATATATTTTTCAAAATTTTAATTCTGCAATTTAGCAAGTATGGAGCACTCAGTGAGGATTGAACTCATTACTCAGTCATAACTGATCTATCGAGACAAGTTTGCTAGCCATTAGACCATGTCGAAGGGTCCATAAAATTTTAATGCTAGAAACATATATAAGAGGGGGTGCTGAAAAGTTCTCAGACTGAACCACTTCCTAAAATTAAACCATATGACCAAATATCAACATTTCTTGGTTGGGAAAAAAAATTTCAGTACATCAACATAAAATTTCTCTTAAAAATAAAAATATTGTTGATGTTAAATTTTGTCTCATATTTTATAGAAAATCTAAGGGGAAGAGACACAAAATTTGAATTCCCAGGTTAACATTCTTAGCTGACATGAAGTGGAAAGACTATATCGAATCCA
This sequence comes from Acanthosepion lycidas, assembly GCA_963932145.1. NCBI lineage: Eukaryota > Metazoa > Mollusca > Cephalopoda > Sepiida > Sepiidae > Acanthosepion > Acanthosepion lycidas. The sequence goes on from OZ010575.1 coordinate 28,856,675, forward strand.
TTGCTAGGCCAACTGCTATGAAAGTTGGTTCACTGTGTCATGCGAGAAAATTTTTCTCTCCAGAAACTGCCTTACATATCTCTAAGTCTACCATTCACCCATGTTTAGGATATTGCTGCCATATCTGGGCTGGTGCACCTGCTATTTACCTTGAGTTCCTTGATAAAATCCAAAGAAGAATCAACAATATTATTGGTCCTGATCTGGTGGCTCAGCTTCAGTCACTTTCCCACTGCCATAAGGTTGCCTCTCTGTGATTTTTCTATAAATACTTTCAGGGTAATTGTTCAGATGAGCTTTTCAATACGGTACCTAGACTTTTAGAATTTAAGTGCAGTACTAGACTGGCATTGAGATTTCATCAATTTATAGTTGAGCTGGCTAGATGTAAACATAAATTCTATGATAACAGTTTCTTTTCTCGCATTTCTTGCTTGTGGAACTCCCTTTTGGCTCCATGCTTTCCTTGCATGGGGTGATACTGGTTAATAGGTTTAAACAATATGCAGTTGAGTTCACTAGATGTGGCTGTAAGTCCTATGCAAACAGTTTCTTTTCTCGCACTTCTCCCTTGTGAAACTTCCTTCTGGCTCCATGCTTTCTTTGCATGGGGTGATACCAGTTAATAATATCAAGGTCTCACCAATTTACAGTGGAGTTGGCTAGACGTAGCTGTAACTTCTGTGCTAACAGTTTCTTTTCTTGCACTTCTTACTTGTGGAACTCCATTCTGGCACCATGCTTTCCAGCCAATTTTAATCTGCAAAAATTTAAATGCAATGTCAATCCCTAACTACTGTCTTCTTGATTACTCTTTCCTCTTCCCACTCATTATTAATGTTTCTGTTCCTAATTCTTTCACACCCTCTGACCCCTTGAGTCTTAGTGGCTTTACTGCCCTGCATGTGCTGACACCAATTAAAAACAAAAAGAAAAATTGTTTACTTACCTCCTACATTAAGAATTATGCCATTCAACTTGACTTTATTTAAAAAGTGAAAAAACGTGATATTTTTTTCCTTTATTTACTTTACTTAGTTAATAATTTATACATATATTGATAGCTGGTGGGGGATCTGTTTCCTATTAGCCCCCTTTTCAAGTTTCTTGAAATAAAATGGTTTGCTTAAATTAAAGGGCAACTATTTTAATATGATATTCCTCCAACCCTTGTTTATTCCTTGTAAAGATAAACAGAGATCATTGTTAGCCACCTGATCCTTGATTACAGATATATACAATTCTGCTCAGAAATCCCAAAATGATTGCACAGAAAACTCAAAAGATGGTTAAGTGCCAGATAACTGATACCCAACACCCCTTTCAATTCCCACACGTTCCCAAACATGATAAATAATCACAAAACTTTGGGCAGACAGATAACTTTTTTCCCCACTTGCTCTGCCATACTACACACACTAACCATTTTCCTGTTCATCCCACATGGTAATTTTTCAATTTTCCAATTCACTGCAATTTTTTTTCTTCTTCTTCCCCTTTCTTCTTGCACCATGCAATGATTTAATATGTCAAAATGATTGACTGTCTTCCTTTTCGAACACGAACCACCAGGCTGCAAATTTGGTTTGGAAGTGTTTCATGAAGATCTCATAAAGATTGATTGACTTGCCCAATATATTTGAAGCTGACTACGGTCATTTTTACCCTTGCCACAATGGAAACAGAGACCGTTGAGCTGCCATAAATACCTGGCTTCTTTGCTTTGTTTGTTTTTTTTTTCTTTTGGGGTAGGGGTAGCTTTTTCTTTTTGTTGTCGGCTTTGAGCTTTTTCTTTCCATTTTGTTAATTATTACATCATCTTCTTAATATTTATTCCATCTTCTTATTTTCAATTTCTCCATTAATTTTTCTTATGTTAACTTCTATTTATAGCATTTCCCATTTCTTTTTCTTACTGCTTTATAATTTTACTGTCCTCTTTCATTGTTTTATAATCATCAAGTCATCTTAATTTCATTTCCTATTCATGGCCATATTTTTTGATATCTTTTGTTGGTTCTTCATGTAACTTCTCTTCATTTCATAATATTGATTTTTATTTGTATATACTAAGCCTAGCTTCTTTTTTTTCTTTTTCATCTTCTTCTTCTATTTTTTTCTACTTCATTTTTTTGCTATTATTCCTGGTTGAAATAGAAATTAATTTGCTTCCTTACTTTCTATCAAATATTTTGGTCAAGAGAATTTTATTACATTCCTACAGTTATTTTGAGGGGAGAAATTTTCAGAAACATAATTATTATATCATAAGTCTTGCCTTGTGGCTGAGATAGTTGTATATTTTACACCAGTGCCAGAAGTCAGTTTTCAAGCTCAGTTAAAAATGTCTGGACTTTGAATGCTGATTTTCTAAGGTGCTCAATTTCCATTACTCTTGTGTAAAAAATAACACATGCCAGCATGTTTAAATCATTTTCTTTAATTTGGTATACCACCACTTCCCCCCCACCTCAGCACTGTGATTATTTGGTGTGGCATATTTAACAATTTTCAAATAATCTTCTCCAAGGAATAATTATTTTGTTCCACATTTATTAAACTTATATAAAAATTCCTGTTACAACATTTATTTGGACTGGCATCCTTATTTGGAAAAGTCTGACCCACAAGACAATTCAAGATGGAATTTGTATAACTCTTTTGTGTTATTGGAAGAATGACATAACACAATCTATCAACCATTATTTATCCTTTTATTTGTTGAACTTTAGTATTAAAAAATGATTAAATTGTAAACTGAAAATTTCTTTATTCTTTATATTAGAGCATTTTAAAGGTATTGTGCTATGAAAAGTCTTGCTACAATGCACCACTTTTTCTGTATTATGGTATCAAACAAACACACCTACAGACAGAAATTGAGACATTCTAATATAAATTCAGTATTTTGTTTATTTAAACTAAGTTTTGTAAAATTCATTTATAAGTAAAATTTGTAAGTAATAATAATTAATAACTTATTATTAATAATAATGACCAATTATTTGTTTCCAATGACACCCATTTCTTAGGACAACTAGCTAATCCTTGTTACAAATGCCTACCTAAGTATATTTGTGTTTGTTTACTGCAACTATGCTTATCAGACAGTATGAACAAAATTAGTGTTTCTGGAAGATAAAATGGATACATCTAGCAATTTCAACAGTAAAATGATCAGATAATATTTGCCAATTGAGAACTATGCTTAAATTCATGACATCACAATACCAAAGACGAAAGCTCATTAGTACAATTGACATGAAAATATTTATAGAAAAGACACAGGAAAGCTACTTTACGGCAGTGGGAAAGTGACTGAAGTTGAGATACAAGGTCAGGACTGATAATATTGCAGTTTCATCTGGAGTGATCAACAGTTTGAATAAGACCAGTATGTTCATATATTTGGTTATGAAACTTTTCCTTTGTTTATTTACTTGTTTTTCTTTTCTCAATAGGAGTAGATAAGTTCACCTATTGGCTGGTTTACACTTCTCTCTAGTCTTTTGAACAAGAGTAGAGATTTAACTCTTGTTACCTGTTTAGGATTGGGTTTCCGTTTCCTTTGAAAATCTACTTCAAATCAATACTTCTAATGTCTCCACCTGAATTTTTTTTCTCAGGTGTAGATTGGTTTGCTTATTGTTGTTCCTTGTTTAGGGCTGGGTTTCCAGTTTCTTCTAAAGTCTTTTCTTTCTTTTTCATTCCCAGTATCCCCTTGCATCTTAGTGGAATTATCACCTTGCTTGGGGTGAATTGAATAAAAAAAACAAAAAAAAAACAAAGCAAAAAGCTTTCCAAAGAGTCCTCATCAGAACTGGAAAGAGCAATAACAGTTACTGGATTGAGAAACCTATTTTTCTAAAAAATCATTTTAAGTGAAGGATTTTATAAAATTTTAACTGAACTATCTGATAGGTCAATGAATGTTGAATATTACATGGCTTATATTACCACACACACACACACACATATATATATATATATATATATATATATATATATATATATATATATATATATATATATGTGTGTGTGTGTGTGTGTGTGTGTGTATTTTCTGAATTGAGTTCATTCTCATGCAACTTAGTAAAGTCACTGAGACATAAGGGGTTACTGAATATAGAAGAGTTAGAAACAGAAACATTGCTAAGGAGTGCGAACAAAAGAAGAGTAATCAAGTGGAAAGTAGTGATTGACATTGCATTTAAATTTTGGCAGACAAAAGCATGGAGCCAGAAGAGAGTTCCACCAGTGAGAACTCTGAGAAAAGAAACCATTAGCATAGAGTTTATGGCTGCATCTAGCTTTCACTCTCTGTAGCCCCTTGCATACTAGTATCACTCCAGCCTTTCTTAGGGTGAAATGCTTAAGAAAAATATATATATATGAAAAATAAAATGAATGACAAAAAGAAACCGTCTTTCATTGATACAATTTATGAGAGGGTATTGGGGTTAGAGGTTCTGAAGCCAGTGATGAGACAGATAGCAACAGCAATAATAATGGAATTTGAGAAACCTATTTAACTTTTCTTTCACTCTCAGTAGGCCCCTTGCATCTTAGTGGCATTATAGCCTTGCTTGGGGTGAAATGATTAAAAAAAAAAAATTACAATGAGAAAAGCTTTTCAAAGAGCCCTCATCAGAATTGGAAAGAGCAATAATAGTTATTAGATTGAGAAACCTATTTTCCTGAAAAATCATTTTAAGTGAAAGATTTTATAAATTTCAAGTGGCAAGAATGTCAAATGTTTCCTGATAGGAAACAATTAATATTACCATTAACATTACCATTATTTTTTTACTTCCTTCAAGATCCTGATCACAGATCACAGCTGTAAACAAACAGATCACTTGTTAAATTAACCCAAATCTAAATGCAAAGCATGAAAAGAGGCATACATGAGATAACAATGATATTTATGAAATGCCAACTTAGTTTTAATGTCTCTCAATAATAAATTGGTGATCTTTGAAAGCCAAGCATGGAAACCACTCTTCTATGAGTTTTAAATTCACAGACTGCTCTTTTCACTTTCTAATTATGTAAAATGAGATACTCTGGTTTTATTTTGGGGAAATATAAACCATTAGAATATGTGGCGAGTTTTGTTTTTTTTTTTAAGAAGAGGGAAGCACAGTGAAGTAATGGATTGCAGTTCGGATTGAGGAATCGGAGAGCCGAGTTTGAATTCCAGTCAAGTTTATTTATTCACCCTTGGGACAAGTAAGAATCCATCTCTTCTCCTTCTAGCTATCAGTAAATAGCAGGACAAACTGGGTCCTATAGTCTTGGTTGAAGACTAGTTTAGGAGAAAGAAAACTCTTTATCCAAAACAGCCTGGAGTGTTGGGCCTTGTCAAGCTATCTTGCCCAAGAAATACCACTGCTGTTATGGCTGTAATATATGTGGTGCCCCTGCAACCTTAATGAGTTATGGGTCCCGTGATTAAAATAAAACAAAAAAAAAACAGTTTTATAGATTTAAGATTATTCTTATTTTCCATACTAATAATAATGTGACAATACATATTTATGGTTGTGCATCCTTTTCTCCCCTATTTGAGATATTCTACTATTATGGTAGCAGGTAGCATTACTTAATACCAATTAGCTAACATGTCTTATGTTAATAACTTAAGGGAATATTACATTATTATGTACAGTAGACAAAGCTGCTAATAATTGCTTTTTATTTTCATTTGTGTTAAATTTCTTTGAATATTTTTACTATTTTCCTTAAATAGATTCTAATTCTTAGATTAGTCAAGCATTTTTTTTATCGTTTCACCCCCAGCAAAGCAATAAAACCACTAAGATTGAAGGCGTTACTGAGAATGAAAGAAAATAAGAAAATTTTAGTGAGGAAAAATAAGAAAATTTTAGTGAGGAAAAAGGACAATAAAAGAACAGGAGTCACAGAAGTTGGCAATTGATGTTGTATTTAGATATTTGAATATCAAAGTTGACATGAAAACAAGAGAGGAGAGTTCCACAAGTGAATTCCAAAGTGCAAGAGAAGAATATATTAGAATAGAACTTATGGCTACATCATTAGAACAATTGACATGAAAATATTTATAGAAAAGACACAGGAAAGCTGCTTGAAAGTGAGCTGCCAGGTCAGAACTAATAACATTGCAGATTCTTCTTTGGATTTTATCAAGGATCTCTAAATATATAGCAGGAGCACCAGACCAGATGTGGCAGCAATACTGAAAGCAAAGATGAATGGTGAGAAAAATTGTTTAGCATAACACATGAAATCAACTTTTCTAGCAGCAGACCTAGCAATTGTTTCAATATAATCTTTCCACTTCATGTCAGTGGGAGATATTATGAAAAGGAAAAGAAGGACTTGGTTGTTTCATATATGCAGTCCCTTGCCTAGTGCACATCAGCACATAATGTGCACTGAGTTGGTCATGTGATTGGTGACATGTACTTATTTGGTTATCACATGTCTTTTGTTAATTACACCATACTATTGAATATGACTTAAGCCACATTGCTGGGTACATTACAATTCAGTGTAAAGACTATCAGAATGAAAATTGGAATATTCCTGACTTTTTAATCTAATCAGAGCCATTAACTTAAAGAAGCAGTGCTTTAGCCATATAAGCTATATTATTACTTGATACTTTGCATGAGTTTCTGAGTTATTAATAAGTGTAGACAACATTTATAAGTTAACTTAGGAATTTTTTTTTAAGTTCTTATTTGTTTAGCACTGACAAAAATATCTTCAGTAGTTTTTACAGGATTTAAAATGCAAAACCTGACCTTTTATGCCAAATTTGTTAACAGAAATGCAAGAAATAAGCATGAAGTGAACATTTTCATTTGTATTATAATATTTATTGAAGATAGCAAAGCATATAATAATGATAATTTCCATCTCAAGAATTATGATATGAATAATGAAAGAAGGCTGGAGATTAGAATGACAAAAACATTGTGAGTATAACAACCAAGATGAGAATGCTGGTCCAAATAGCAAAACATAATAATGATAATTCCCATCTCAAATTATTCTAAATTTTGTTTCAGGATGAAATAATCTGCAAACTTTTTCTCCTTCTTTATTGCCTCCTCTTTTGGCATTAACAAACATAGAATGCTCAGATTTGTTTTTCTTCTGAATTTCAACTCATTTAAATCCAGGAAATGCAGATGTTTTCCAAAAGCATAAATTGTCTGCTTAGTGTTTTTAAATTATGGAGGCATATCAAAAGTAAATATACAATTATTTTTTTTTAGTTTTGGGGACACCCTGATCTATATCTATTAAAATTTTAAAAATTTCTCTTTCTCACTTTAAATTCTGACACCTGGGGAACTTTTGCTGCTTTAACTTCTGATATCGGAAGAGTCTATGCAACTTCAACTTTTGCAGACTAATTAATTTCTACTGGATTTTTTGTTGATATGTTTCGAAAGTAAAATGATGAGACCTAGCTACCAATTTAGTGCATTACTTAAATTTGTAAAGTTGAGATATCAGAAGTAAGCTCATTAGAATAATTGCTATGAAAATATTTCTAGAAAAGGCACAGGGAAGCTACATTATGCTTTTCAGATGCAAGATTATATAAAAATTAAATACCTTCTTCAGCAAACTGAATTAGAAAGAAAATATAAATGCAAATAAATTGATAAATGAACATTTTCACCTTAAAATATGAATCCAAATGTTGAACATTATATGAGTGTATAGAATATAAAGACAGGTGAAAATGGGACTAATATTTTCATCTAAATATTAATAATATATAATCTACATCAGGTGTTCCTAACCATTCTTGTGTCATCACCCATTTTCACATGGAAAAACTTTCCATTGCCCACCTGTATAATAAATATTCATTAGCATACTAAAACTTTTTGGTAAAAGTTTGTTAGTTGTTAATAAACTGACTTTATGATGTTGCAAAAATACCAAAGGGAGGTAACAAAATAATGATGACTTATGTGGCAGCTGCTGCTGATGATGATACTATTATTAAAGAACAAATGAAAGCAAACTTGACCATTGAAAACTATAATTTACTTTTATGGTCAAGGTTTGTTTTATGATCAAAATTTGTTTTATAGCATTGCAAGTGTTGACAAAAAAATTAAATGATTTTTGTTCATAATTATGAAATTAAAAAGAATATACACTACTAGCAACTTATAAAAATTCAGTAAATATTTTTTGTTGTTCTTGGTTTTCTTTAATCTGATTTGCATCCCAAAAAATGTTATTTCATCTGAAGAACTAATGTTAATGAACCTCCTCAAAATTGTAGAAAATTCCCAAATATTTGTTGCTTGCAGGAACAGGCGTGGGGAGGGGAGAGGGGAGGGGGCGTTTATATCTTATCTCGGAATGTGACCCTGTTATTCACGTTTAGTCTCTTGTTTTTTTATACATATTCTTTGCATATCTCCTTTGAATATTTTTTGTGGGGGTAACAAATGTTGAAATACCTTTTTAATACTCAAAATCCTATATCAACAACCAAAATTTACAATCACTCACCACTTTCTGTTCAGTTGCTCATCACCCTGCCCCAATATCACAATAGACAATATCACCCAATTTGGGAAACCCTGAGATCTACATTGTTATTATGCTCACATCCATATCTTTTTTAAAAAGTTTCATGGGCTGTAAAATCATATGAAGACTTCTTTTGAAGTTATTGTTTTCACCAGGCACAACAACAACTGTTATATAAATTAAATCACTTCCCTTTTGCACAAAGTACTGAAACAAATTATACATTCAATACTTATATTCTGTCAGTGATCTTTTTTTAAATGTGATATGTCCCGGACAGGGATATATTTGTTCAAAGTAGCAAGTGGTTTGGGACTATTGTAACTGAGTATGACAATCTAGCAGGTAACCGTAATATTGGTCCTCATCGTAGTGGTAGGCAATAGGCATAGGCAATAGGTGAAGACTATAGGTGTAAGCAATAGGCGTCCTTCCTGTACCTCCACATCAGTCTGTATTTATGGCTGACACCAGCCATTCATATTAATGTGAGGGGGAACCCAGGTGTATGCATATTCATTACATCAAAATGTCATATCCCTACAGGATGTAGGTGATCATAACTCTTCACAGATTCCTTTCATTCTGCTATTGGAGAATTGCCATGATTTCTTGGGAAAGATAATGGAGTAGTTCCCCATTGCCTTCACAATGATTTGGAATTCAAATTCTTCCCTATATTGGTTGCCACATAAGACAAAAGATCATAATATGTGCAACTATTTAACACATTGGATGAAGTTGGACAATAGCTGAGCCGGTACATCTGGTGTGGAGGGAGCACTTCTTTTGGGCCCTGTTGTAGCCACTGCCATTTTTTTCAGCACTGTTTTATGGTCATTTTTTAAAATTATTTTTAAGCTACTTAAAATTGTCAGTCATCAACTAGTAGTATCTGCATGGCCAGTGTGGTGCGTACTAAGCAGGAACACCCAACAAGACTGAACCCCGCAAAAGGACTAATTTCAGCAGTGTCTTTTTGCTTTTTATACTTTTTACTTTTTTCTACCTAAGTTATATTATCAATAATAACTATAATAATCGACAGGGCTGTTGCTTACTACTCTGAACCTTTCAACTGCATGGGGGGTCTCCATGCCTACTGGTTCAGAAATGTTAAATTCAGTAGAGCTTATTTTTTTAAATTGTAATTTTCTTTCTGAATAAGAGTTAATGGCTTCTCCTTATCAGTATTGAAATTCTGATAGTTTGAAAAATGCATTTCTGTTGTATGAGAAAGTTGTTGTGCTGGAAACTAAACTGCACCCCTTCAAGGCTAACCTACAGTAAGGTTCACATTATCACTTGGTCATTGACAATAGTTTTCTTCCTGGTTTTCAGTGCAGAATAGACATACATATATTTTTTTTAATCATTTCACCCCAAGCATGGCAATAATGCCACTAACACACAGGAGATTACTAAGTGTGAAAGAATATAAGAAAAACATTATTAAGGAGTGAGAACAATAAAAGAACAGAATTCTTGAGGACAAAAGATAATGATTGACATTACATTTAAATTTTTGAAGATCAAACTTGACAGGAAAGCAAAAAACCAGAAGAGATTTCCATGAGCTAGAAGTGTGAGAAAAGAAACTGTTAGTATAGAACTTACAGTTACATGTAGCTATTTCGACTGCAAAATGATGAGATCTTTCCACCAATCTAGTATTGCACTTAAATTCATAGAGTCTAGGTACCATAGAGGAGAGTTCATCCAAACAATTATCATGAAAGCATTTATAGAAAAGCCACAGAGAAGGAACTTTATGGCAGTGGGAAAGTGACTGAAGTCGAGATCCAGGTCAGGACCAATAACATTGCAGATTCTTCTTTGGACTTTATCAAGGATTTCTAAATATATAGCAAGAGCACCAGACCATATGTGGCAGCAATATTCTAAGCATGGATGTATGGTAGACTTGTAGATTTAAAATATTGCAAAATATGGTGGTTACATCATCAGATTAAAGCATGATGTTGATTTCAATTGAGGAGAATCTACAGATATTACTTTGACTGGATGATATAATAATTATAAAATAATATTTTATTCGTCTGAATTTCTGGGATGAGGAGTTATTATTATTAACACACATTCGGACTATTGATCTCATTTTTTTTTTTGTTAGTATCACATTTTGGTCATTGTGCCCTCTGACCTTCATCAAGTGTATATCAATCAGGGTAACTGTTATGGTAATTTACCCATGCACGCATGGACACTACCAAGTATAAATAGGAGCAGGTATTGCCTTTTGGAGAGGGAAGTTTCCAGCAGTCAGCCCTGTCAGTCAAACTGAACACTCATTTGTATATGTTTGTATTACTGTTTCTGTTAATATATTTGTTTAACTCAATTCCTCTCTTTGTGTCTTTATTTCTGGCCATAACAAGGCCACAACAGTAACCTACAGAGAATTTGGAACTTAGCCCTTTATTTAATCTGTAAGGTTAGATTGTTCTCATTCCACTGCACATGTCTAAGAATATCTCTTCTAGTTATTATTTTTAGTAATGTTCAGGGATTGCTCACCCATTTCCACTTCCATTTCAAGTACACACTACCTGAACAATTTCTTTTAGATTTTGACGTCATTCTGTGGTCATTTTTTTTTCATCCAAATCCATGAATTTATTTTGCTCATGCTAAGTCTGGAAAAATCACTATATAAAATTCACTATTTTTTTTATCAGTAATGTTGAATGTGTTAAAATTATTAACCTTTTTAAAGAGAAATCTCAAGCTGATGTTAAAAACTGCCAAAAAACAATGTTGATTTATTTAAGAGCGAATGATCTATTATGAAATGTCTCTAATTTCTATTTAGATACATTGTATGTATTTATTTTCAATTTTTCTAGTTGAATTTTACACCTATATTGCATATGATCCATTATTGTACTTAATTAGGTTACATTAAAATTTTGTATTTTATATAAATACTACATTATGAAAATTGAGATGTAGTAAAGTGGGGTCCCCATATCATAAATATGGACGGTCACAAGACCCTTGCAGCAGCCCTGATTAGAGTGACTGAAAGTTTGCACATAAATAATAATAAATTGTACCTGTAATATTGTTGAGTTAGATTCTGTGTTGATTTACAATGGGTCTTCCAAGTAATATTTACTAATAAAGTTATTAGTGAGTTTCTTTTCAAGTTCAAAGTTCTTCAGTTGTGATGACAGTGTTATGTGCAAAATTCAGATATAAATACAAAATATATCTGTAAAAAGATAATGGGAATGAAGTCAAAAGCAAAACTTTTCTTTATCAATGTGTTTTGTCCTCTGATGGAATAGATTTCTTTTTATCTTTATTCATATTTCTGAGAGGTGGTGAAAAGTTCTCATCCTGACCAAGAATCCCTTCTTTAAAATATCTGATGTTTGGTCATTTGGTCAGATTTAAGGAAGTTGGTTGGACTGAGAACTTCTTTATACTCTTTGATACCCCTAATTTCGGCCTTGTGCCACATCTAAGCTACGCTTGGAAAATCACTATATATATATATATGTATATATATATATATATATATATATATATATATATATATATATATATATATGTATTTATTTATATATATATATATATATATATATATATATATATATATGGTCAGATTTTAGGAAGTCAGTTGGACTGTGAACTTCTCAACACTCTTTGATATATATATATATATATATATATATATAGTACATGAATATGATAATGTCCTTATTTATTCTTTATGAGTTGTACTTCCATTTCTATAACAACTGAAAAAGGACTGAACCAGAAAGGGCATTTAGCTGTAAAAAATGTACGCTCCAAAACGTCTGCTATGAATCATGGCTTGAGCAAATTCTTGTGCGAGTAAAGGAAGATAAAAAAAAACTGCCCTTAAAAAAGGGGGAAAAATAATGATGATAAGAACTGACCACTGCTAGCTTGGCCAACCAATGGATCCATGAAGAACACACACACACATATACATATACATATGCACACACTTGTATAAAAAGTATGGAGATATAAGATGTAGTATTGCACTAAGTGGGAGCTGCAATATATTTGATAGAACGTAGACCCTGTAGTAAAAAGGTATCAGAGACCATCACAAAAGGTCACATACACAATGAAATATCTAATGAATTACATAGAATCTGGCCTCATTGTGTTCCTACCATCAAGCCGTAGGGTGGAGTTGGTTGCATAAAGAAATAAAGGAAAATAAAAAAAGGGGGGGAAATGTTGCTGGAATAGAAAGATGAAAAAGAAGAGAATTGATAATAAAAAGATCCAATCATGAATGAATGATTGAAGGAAGAGAAAAAAATCTGATAAAAAAAATGAAAGAGAAATGGGTACAAAAAAAATGATCGGCAAGATGATAATGAAGAGTAAGAACAAAAAACAAAAAAAAATGATGGAGAAGAAAGGAAAAGTATAAAAGGTAAAAGATGATGATGTTGATGATGAGACAGGAAGCTGGAAATGGAAAAAAAAAATTAAACTGAAGAAGGATTGGAAAGAAGGAAGACAATGATGAAGATAGAGGAAGAAAGGAAGGAAAGATTAAAAGCTATACAGAAAAAGACAGGGAAGAAAAAATAACAAAGAATAAAATGAAGAATGAATATAAAAAGGAAGATTTCAATAAAGAAGAAAAAAAGGATGTAAAAATGATGAAAAAATGAAAGGCTAATGAACTGGAAGAAAATGAATGAAAAAAAAAGTAAAGATGGAAAATGAATGATAAAAAAATGGAAGAATATTGAAGCAATACTTTTTGAGAAGGTCCATACAGCTTAATTTTATGGGAACTAACCTTTTATTTTATCTATTTTTTGTACTCTCCCCAAGACATGAATAAAGCAAAGCAAATGGAAAATGGTAAGCAAATGTTCCAAAGAAAGCTTTAAAGAGGAGAAAGAAAAACTAAGATATTACTTTTAGTCTTTTTCTGATCTTTTGAAGGCTTTCACCATTTCTACATCTCTCTATCTCTCTCCATATTTTGATCCCTTTGTTCAGTTATCTCTTTTTTGTTCCTCTCTCTTTTTTTCTATCTTTCTAATTTTTCCTTTTACCATGCTCTTTGTATTTCCACTTCCCTCCTCCTCCCAATACCACCATCTTTCTTTTTTCTTCTGGGTCCTAATTTAAGCCAGAGCCTTTGCACACAAAAAAAACATATAATAAATAAATAAATAAAAAAAAACTGAAAAGTCATGGCAGATTACCTCGTTATCCTTTGCAAGTTATTTTTACACTTGGCACTCACCCTCTTACCTAAGCATCTCTCTCTTTTTTTTTTCTCAATCCACTCACCCCTTTCCTTTCTCTCTGCATACCTCTCCTCCATTCATCACTCCATTCCTGCCTCCTTCCCATTACCCCAACCCACCCACAACAACACAATCCTGACCATGCATCAATATATATCCCCCTCTGCCTTGGCTTAACTGATATAGCAGCCATCTTTTCCCACAAAAAAAAATAAAAATAACACACACACACACATATATATATATATATATATATATATATATATATATATATATATATATATATATATATATATATATATACATGTATGTGTGTGTGTGCATGTATATACTGGCCCTGGCTTGGTCTAAGCAAGGCCACTTGCTCACTCATCTAAGAAAAATGTCCACAGCTTTTTTCTTTTACAAGAATTATTTGGCTTACTGTTAATAATAATACTATACCGAACCATTCACACACACCTTAAAATGTTTGGTTGTGGTCATTTTTTAATAGCATATGTGTATTTATATGTATGTGTACACGAATAAAGGTAGATTCGAGATATAGGAACAGTTTAAAAGAAGTATCATTGAACTGAGTTATAAATAAATAAAACATCTCGCAAGGTATACAGTGGACACTTTTTTCAATGTTGGTATGTATATAAAAGACACATATATCAACCCTAATATTTTAGAAGCATTTATCATAGATCATCAATTTTTCACTATAGTGATCTTGAAATTTCCTACATGTATGAATAACTTTAATTTCCTACATGTGTGGACAGCATTAATTGTGACCCCAAGCAAGATGTTCAAAATACAAGCATCTAAAAAAAATTGCCATAAAAACAGTTGTAGCCTAAAATTTTTAAGCTTGTGTAAATGGATGGCAGAAAAGAGAATGGGAGAGTTAGTAAAAAGAGAAAAATTGCTAAGAATTACAAAGGATAAGAAATTGTGAAGAGTCATGATTTCCCCCATCCTGAAGGCAAAAGGGAAACAGTGGGTAATCTCCATGAGCTTGTGTAAATGGATGATGCAACAGGAAGGTAAGTAAAAAGACAAAAAATAATTATAACCTAAAATTTTTAATGTGCTGAAGAAAACTTTATCCAAATGTGCATTGGAATATTTAAAGATGCCTTCCAAATACTAAACAAGGTATTAAGAAACAGGATCATTTCATTAGAAATGAAGAAAAGAATGCTGGACTGCAACATAATGCAGCTATATGACAAGGAATGTTGAACAATTTACTCAGAGATGAAGAAGATACTTGAGGCAACAGAGATGCAGATGTACTGAGAATACCATTGACAAAACATGTGAGCAATGAAGATGTTTTAAGGAAAAATGGAAAACAAAAAGAATGCTTATATTTAGAATCAGAAACAGATCTGAAAATTTTGGGACATATTCTGAGAAAAGAGGGCTTGGAGAATATGACATAAGACATGTTGAAGGCAAATGAAGGAGAGGGAAACTGAGTAACTTACGTGATGAGTTTGTGCAAATGGATGGCAGAAAAGAGAATGGGAGGATTAGTAAAAAGCCAAACATTGCTAAGAGCTACAAAGGATAGGAAGTTGTGGGGAGCCATAATTGCTCATGTCCAGAAGGAAACACTGAGTAACCAACCTGATGAGCTAGCACAAATGGATGGCTAAACAGGGAATGGGAGAGATAGTAAAAAGACATTGTTAAGAGCTACAAGGGATAGGAAGTTGTGGAGATTCATGATCGTCTACATCCTGAAGGGATAAGGGAAACAGTGTGTAACCTACATAATGAGCTTGTGTAAATGAATGTCAGAACAGGGAATTGGAGGGATATTAAAATGAAAAGCATTTCTAAGAGCTACAAAGGATAGGAAGTTGTGGGGAGCTATGATCACCCACGTCCTAAAGGGACAAAGCTCATAAAAGAAAAAAATCCTGCTATAAGATGTTCTTTCTTGTTGACTTCTCAGGTCAATGAAACATTTGAGACAATAAACAAAATGTCTTTAAATGACTTTAGATAAACAACAATAATTTTGTAAATAATATGCAAGTAACTAATTACATTAAAACTCTGGCCAACTTGGACCTTCATGCCTACAAAAAAACAGAGTCAAAAGGATGGCCTTTCCATTGACACCACTATTATTTTAACTACCTTCACTTCTTGGTAATGTTCATTGTTTTAAAAAGTTATGATTTGAATTGTCATAAAACCTAAACATACGATGAAAGTGAATTATTATATTTTTTTTGTTCTTGAGAATTTACAACAAAAACATTATTTATTAAATTATTTATTTACAAGAATAATTTTATATTTAGAACATTCTAAAAACTAATACAATTTATTTATCATTTACCAATTTATAAAGAAATAAATATGTAAACAATTTTTTATTCATAAGTTTACAAACTTTTATTAAATTAAATATGTGAATCAACTAAAAGGAAATCCTTATTATTTACTATTTTATAAAGTTTGAATCACTTTAATAATGGTGTCAATGGGAAAAATGTCTTTTTGATACTCTGCTTTTCCCATTAAACTAAATAAGATATGAAACTTACTAATTATTAAATCCAAAGAGTGACCCCAAATTAATATCACATGTAATTCAAAGAGAAAATAATGATATAATTCACACTACTTCAAACAAAAGGTTAGGAAGGAAACCCTCATCAATACTGGAAAGAGCAATAACAGATGGTGGACTTGAGAAACCTATTTTCCTGAAAGATTTGATAAAATTCAGCTGATAGTATCAATAACTGCTTGATTGATAAATGCTAAATGTTTTGATTGTTTCTTTATTTTACAGTTTATATTAAGTATTAATTTGAATCTCCTTGAGAGGATTTTTTCATGAAGCTTTTTGAACATCCTAATGCAGGCTAAAGAGTGTTATCATTGAGAGGGAAAAATGAATTTGTTTGTTGTTGTGATGGAATAACCTGCTACCCCCATGAGTGGTGGCACTATAGGTGGTAACCACCTATAAGTATCTGTTAGGACAGTGGACAAGAGAGTTGAGCTGGGATCTGCGAGACTAGCAGCCTTCTGATAGCAGCATGCAGACAACTGTACTGACTTACAATGACTGTGCGCATAACTATTACTTTCTTGCTTGTATTTGTTTCTACAATAAACCTGTTACTATTTATCCACTGTGTTTGTCCATTCCATATTCCTATTAGCACAGAATATAACTCTTGTATATCTAGGACTTTAGGTATTTATTCTTATTTGCATTTTTCATTCTGTTTTTTGGGGGGTTTCTTTCATAATTTCTTCAAAAATTGAACCACACTGTAGGCCAAAAAGCCACCCTCAGGATTTCAAAGAAATGCCTAAAAATTGAAGATTTTATGCCTTTTTCAAAACTAATTTACTAGTTCACCTCAGGCCAGTGGTACTTTTTCCTGCTGATGGAATTTGTCATATATTCAATAAGAAGAAGAAGAAAAAGAAGAAATTAACCCATTACTATATAAAGTTTCCTTTTAGTTTAATCTACCTTGCTGGTTAGTGATGGTGGAGTTTAAATTTAAGTGATCTAAAAAAATTGGAGGCCATTCACTAATAGGTTAATTTAATCATCCTAGCTTAGTAGGTGTTAACTAAACCAAAGAAGCTATGAAACTTACTAATAATTAAATCCAGAGAGTGGCTCCAAACTTTTGGTCTATCTTCTTCTTCTATCCTCCAGGACATGAACAATCATAACTCTCCACAACTTCCTGTACTTTGTAGCCCTTAATAAAGTTTGCCTTTTTGTTACCTTTCCTAATCCCTGTTCTGCCAATCTTTACACAAGTTCATTAGGTAAGTTATTTTCTGCTTTCCTTTGCACCTCTTATTGTCAACATGTCCTTGTGAGTGTTAAATTTTCCAGGCACTCTTTTGGCCTCAAGTGTATATATAAAAATAATCATTTATATATGTAATTTTCCATATTTACTAAGGTTTAATTTTTCTATGTGATTTGTCCCTTCGGAACACAGGTGATCAAGTAGATAGTCTACTGTCTTCTTTGTCCCTTTTACCTTCAATATATACTGGGCGTGTCAAATTTTTCAAGTCTTCTTTCCTCATTATGTGTCCTAGAAATTTCAGCTACTTCTTTTTCTGATCCTGTGTATAATGGTTCTTTATATTTCTATTTTCCTTTTATTTTCCTTTGTTGCTAAAACATCCCATCCATGGTATTCTCAGCATCCTTCAGTAAAACCATATTTCTTCTGCCTGAAATCACCGCTTCATACTGTTTTCCATGTTATCTGGAACTTTCAAGCTATGCTTTTGATTTTTTTGTCTTTGCTTCCTCCATTGTAACATAGAATGCCCATTTTCATAAATAAAAATTATTGACTACCTGATGATTGTGTGAAAATACCTGAAACTTTTAAGCACAAATACCCTTGGGAAAGTCATAACTCCATCTCTTCTCCTCCCAGCTATGGGTTGAATAGCAGGACAGACTGAGTTCTTTAGCCTTAGTTGGCAACCAGTCTACTGTAGAAAGAAATGCCAACCTACTGCGGGAAAAATCTGCCTTGTCAGTCATGTATTGAAAAACGGCATTTAACTGATATATATATATATATATATATATATATATATATATATATATATATATATATATATACATACACATCAGAAATATATACAGGGTGCAATGGATAAATAAAACCTGGAGGTCTGCATCAAATGCTTTAAGGAGGTAGTGCTGCCTTGGGTCAAGAGGGTGGCTGCTGGAAGATCCTATGTCTGGCAAGCAGGAGAGCCCAGTCATACCTCTCAGACAATATCTGTGACCACATCACCTCTTATATCTGGCTACCTAACTCCTCAGACTTGTGGGTTTGCAGCCTGAGGAGTGAGGTAGCCAGATATGTGGGGTGCAGTTAAGTGAGAGACCAACAAAACATCTTTTAACTCCAAAGATGAACTGGAGGTAAGGATTACGGCAGTATTCAGCAACTTAAACAAGGAGACCATCCAGAAGAGATGCAGGAGATCCCTAAGTCATCTGGAGGCCATGGTTGAAGCCAATAGTGATTTTATTGAATAAATTTACTTGTTAGTATTTCAAGATATTTTTGTGTAATTTTGGTAAATATATCTGTTAAAATGATATGTCAGTGTCATTTTCATTTTTGTGTAATTTAGATGGCAATTTATCCATTGCAACACGTTTTGTCCTCTGATGGACAAGGTTAATGATATTTAACCTGATAAAGTATAACAGAAGACAAAATGCATTGTTAAAGAAAATTTTTCCCTTTGACTTCAGTTATATTGTCTTTTTACAGATATATTATATTTATCTGAAATTTTACAATTTTTTCTACAAATTTTATAATAAATCAAATAACTTTAATAAAACATGAGAAACTAAATATAAATATATAACATGTATATATATATATATATATATATATATATATATATATATATATATATATATAATTATTTATTTTAAAAATTTATAACATAAATATGTTATAAAATCTCTACAAAAATAGCCATTTGGTTTCAATATACACTAGCAGCATGGCCCGGCATTGCCTGTGCTTGATTCAAAAATTGTACGACTCATACAGCAATCGCTATCACTTGACTTAAAATATTTTTGCCCTTACTTGCCTTTAAAGGAGTGCCCTTTGCCGTCCTGATGTTGCTACATGCCTTACTTCTTGCCTATCTCACACTATTAATTTTTTCTAAGCTCTATAGTAAACATTAAATCTGTTACAAAAAAAAAAAATAAATAAACAAAATGAACACAAAATGATCAGCTTTAAAAAAGGACTCATAACTGGAAAAACTGAATGAAAACTGAATGTTAACAACAAATACTTTTTCACACCCAACCCAGTTCTGCGAAATCAGAATCAACATTGAGATTAAGCAAGCAAATGAGCCAATTGGAGTAAAGTGCCATGCAGATTTAAATTTTTCCGACTTGTGACGAATGCAGCTATCGATTTTTTTTGCATGCTAGCATGCTAGTTAACATTCGGGTCAGTCAGCTGTTGGCTCTCACACTGGCCAATAGAATCTTCCTGCCTATTCATGGCAGCCAGCTATAGGCTCTCACTCTGGCCAGTACAAAATGGCCACAAACTACATGAAAACTGCCATAGAAACATGAAAAAATTGATTATTTCCACTATCGATGGGAGTTGGGAAAGTCAGTCTTGGCCTTTCCGCTAACTTGGAGCATGTGCATGTAAATTTTGATGCAAATCTGTCAAAAATTGCAGCTGTGCATTCATTACACACACACACACACACACACACATCCTGCCTTTTATAGACAGAGATACATACATATATATACATACTATATATATATATATATCAAATGTGGTGCAATTCAATTTATATTACAATGAATCATTCATACAAAAAGTAGATTAGTAAAGTTAATGATATAAAATGGTGAAATCCCATTGCTAACAAAATTTTAAAGGTGCATTAACCTACCAATCACTTAATAAATGTTATGATCCTTGTTTTTTAAAATTTTAAGCTTATAAAGCTTAAAATTTATACAGCATAAAATTTTTCAAAACAAGGATCATAACATTCATTGAGTGATTGGTAGGTTCCCACACTGTTCTTAACTCACAAAATCTTTCAAAACTAATACTGTCCCCACCACTGATCCCATAACCCTTTTTCCTCTATGTTCAAATATCTCACTCCCATACCATCCACCACCAATCACAATTTTTAAATTGAGGGTTATTTTTACATAAAGTTTTGCACAGCACTGAAATCAGACATGGAACGGATTTTTTCTAACAATTCCACTTACAAGTGGACTCTTCCCAGCCTCAAAAATTAATGTTGGATAGTCTTCACTGTCCCTCTGTTTATTTCTCTGATCCGCTGATGAAGAACACAGGCATGTTCAAAAATTCCGAACCTGGAACCTCAATCTCTGTGTTTCATTTTTGTCACCTGGTTAATATCAATAAATGTTTTGCATACTGATTTCATCAGTACCCTTTCATTTGACTTTGTTTTATAGACCAACTTATCTACTCTATTTTCTATATGTATATATATATATATATATATATATATATATATAAATACATATATGTACATACATTATATATATATATATATATATATATATACATTACATATATATATGTGTGCATATATATATATATTAATATGTACATATATATATATATATATATATATATATACATATATACACACATATACATACATTATATATAAATATATATATATATATATATATATATATATATAGATAGATAGATAGATAGATAGATAGATAGATAGATAGATATAGAGAGAGAGATGGGGAGGGACATTTTTCCTTTGTAGTAAATGCTAAAACTACAATTGAAATTATAATATTCATTAGATGTAATGATACATAATATTAAGAATTAAAAAGAAACATTGAATATTAATGTCATTTTCTGGTATATAAATGCTTATGGGTCAAACAGACATCAGTTGATAAATATAGAAACCTGAATTTGTAGATTTACTGCTTCAGATCTACTTGGGATAATTACGGTTTTGTCAGTATTCATTTTCCCTTCTCTTTGGGCATGATATTTGCCAATGGTCTTTTAGTTTAAATATTCAAATGTCAGTTTCCCTTGCAAACCCATACTGACTTAATAATGACTTTGTTGATATTTATGTTACTTACACAGTATGGATTTTACAAGAAAACAATTGGTCTCTTTCAGTGGCTAAGGAAAGGTTTTTTTGTTTTGGTATTAAAGAGAAAATTTTATTTATTTATTTATTTTTATATTATTTTTTGCTAAATGCTCACCCAATACAAGGCTCAAGAGACAATCAAAATAAATTATTACTAAATGAGGCTGTTTTATAGACATAAAAGGAGGAGGTAAGACATGTAGTTTATGAAGATATGTAGGATAGATAATGGATTGTAGATATCAGGGAAGCATCCTCTTGGGAGTATGTTACATGAAGTAGCAGTTCTTGGGGAGAAGCTTTCCAAAATAGAACTTCCTTCTTATTAATAGAATATGAAAGGAAGAAGAATGATTTGACCATGTGGGAATGTTATGTTGGGTCCTATCTGTAATGGTCTCTGAACTTGTGGAACTAAGAAATATGGCTCAACTGAATATTTACCAAGAAAATAGTGACAATGTATTGATAGGCTTGCAATGTTACATTTGGTGGGGAAGAGGCTGTAGAGTGGAAAATAATTCATCACCCACAAGGTAACAACAATGTAAAAAGCCTTGAATTTTGTCAAATCTGGGATATAAGGATTAGTCAACTCAAGCCCAGATTTGATTCTTGGCAAGAGGAATCAGATACTTTCTGGAATAGTATTAGGAACTGACTATTTTTCGAATGTCTTTAGTGATGCATTGTATATATGTATTCCACTTGAGTCCCAAAAGATGTTCAAGGCAAGAAGTCTCACTAAGAGGCTAACTACTCATTATGACTGGAGAAAATTCAGGGTCTTCTCAGTGGCGATGGTATGTTACCAGCTTGGTTTTGGTGGTATTGAATGTTACAAGCTAATTTTTCTCCCATTGAGCTGTTAGAGCTAGGTCAGAGGAGAGATCAGCTGTTAAGTCTGGGGTTCCCAACTAGGGAAAATTCAGGGTTTCAGAGGGAAATGGAAAAATCTTTAACCTTTTCATAAGTTTCTCATTGACTTTATTCATCTTTTGTTTATTTAATTACAATTCTCTTGTAATCTATTGAATTTTTTTTATATGGGAGTATGATGCACTTTATTTATTTAATAATTAGTTATTAATTATGGTAAAGAATGAAGATTTTCAATAATATATGAATTTAAAATGCATCTTTTCAGATGGACGATCATGAAAATGAAGGTAATGACATTTTGACTCATTTGGCATTTGGCAAGAAAGTTTTGCGAACCACCATACTTAGCTCTGATCATCTTGATACCTACAGAATTTTTTTTTGCTTTGATATTAAAGTCAAATTTTCTATTGTGAGTAAAACCTTAATTAAGCTTTTTATTACCAAAAACTAAACCATAAATCACATGGTGTTTGTTCTAGTGCTTTGATCATTGAGCTATCGCCTAGAACTGCTATTTTCAGTCGACTGTTTTGTTGTATTGCCAAGCATGTTTAGTTACATATTCATGGCTGGTTTATTGTATAGAAAATGCATTGCAAACTTGTCATCCTGAAACCATTGTATATCGTTCAGTTATTTGATTCTTCGAAAAGAAATAGCCAAACATTAAAAGGTTTCACAGAGAAACATTCTACTATATTCGATTGCTTTTGCCTTATTCTTTCCTCTTCACTCCTTCTCTGCCCATATGAAAATATAGTAAAAAATGTATTCATATTTTACTTCATAATTAGACATATAACAACCTTATTAATAGTAATACTTGCTTCAGTTCCTAGCCACTGACTATACCTTTTCTTCATTTGCAATGTCCAACGAGCAAAGTGAGTAATGAGACTAATTCTAGGCCAGAAATTGTAAAATTGGGTACTGAATTATTATTTTCCTCCTATTATTTCTAAAATATTTATTTAGAGCAGAAAATGATTGAAGCTAATTTTTTTACTCATGTTCACCTAATCCAAGGCTCAAGAGTAACTCAAGATAGAGTCTTGAACTGATACGTAATGTCTGCTCTTCTATATTGAAGTGAAAGCTGGATAATTGCATCACATATGAAAAACAAAAAACAACTGAGATGTGGTTCTACTGAAGTTAAGAATATCATGGTCAGAACATGAGACAAATGAAGAGGATTTTAAGGAGAATAAAACCTACAAAGAAGTGCTCTTAATGATCAGAAAGAGAGAGCTGGAATGAGGAAAAGGGGGCTTGGAGAACTTAAAACACACAAGGCACATTGAAAGCAAGACAAGCATAAGAAAACAATGGAGCTGAAAAGCTGTGGAGGGGCATGAAGAAATATAATACACACACATATATATACATCTCCCTCTTTCTCTCTCTATATATGATGAATTCAATGAAACAGTGTACCAACAGAAAGTGTAACTAAGCTATGTACCAATAGAAAGTGTAACTATTTAAGCAGTGTATAAATATTGTTTAATGTACCTAGGCAGTGAACCAATAGAAAGTGTAACTATTTAAACAGTATACCAATAAAAATTGAAACTAAGTACCAATAGAAATTATGACTATCTAAACAGTGTATCAATAGAAAGTGTAATTATCTGAGTAGTGTACCAATAGAAAGTATAACTATCTAAGCAGAGTACTAATAGTAAGTGTAACTATCTAAGCAGTGTAACAATAGAAAGTGTAATTATCTAAGCAGAATACCAATAGAAAGTGTAACTAAACAGAATACCAATAGAAAGTGTAACTATCTAAGCAGTGTAACAATAGAAAGTATAATTATATAAGCATTGTACCAATAGAACGTGTAATTATCTAAGCAGAGTACTAATAGAAAGTGTAACTATCTAAAGTTACTTATTACTTTCCGGTTTTTTTAGGGAGAAAAAATGGCTATAAATCAACTTTGATCCTACAGAGAATTTTATGGCCTTTTGAAGTCTTCGAAAGTAACCTATCAAAATTTCCAGAATTTGATGGAAACCTTATGACAAATTGAGCCATAATTTTTAATAATGTTCCTCTTGAACTACTAGAGAAAGACTGTATTGAAGACAAACTTTTCAAACTCAAGATGTTTTATTTATTTAATACTCCATGGGCATCTCAATAAAACACAATGAAGAAATAACCATACAACATTTGAAAAAAAAATCTTTAAAATAATGAATATATTTAAAAAAAATTGTTTTAATATTCTTTTGAAAACTTCTGACAGCGAGTATTTTCTACATAGTCCACATTTCATGCCCTTCTTGTAGAATCCATCATGATTTTTTTTAAAGCTATATACATTAGTACATATTTTTCAAGAATCTAATTCCAATAAAATAATCCCCTTTTTGGAAAGAATCCATAGATTTTTCAGTATACGACTTGGAATGAAATCTTGGAAAAAATTAATTTTAAAAAAATTTACTCTCAGATAAAATAATTAATGATTACACTATTTACATTGTTCAGACTGTTGTCCACACATTTATTGCCAAATTCAAGATGTTTTGGCCATTGTATGCTCCAACTGAAGTGTCTTTAATTTGGCAATAAATAAATTTTCCTTCCCTCTGCTGTGGCTCAGTCAACCAACACTTTTACCCACTAAAAATTCATTCACTGATATCTCCCAGAACATATTGTCCAGTGGATAAAAGCATTGTTTGAATGAGTGACTTTACCTAAAGAGTGAGTTCAATACTTGGTCATAGCAGAGGGAACAAAAACTTGGAGAGTTGAATTACTAAGGAGAATTAAATGAAAGTGAGATATCCAGAAAAGGTATGACACATGGAATTAAAACAATCTACCTCTGTGGACTAAATAAAGGGTTTGGTTCAAAATTCCAATGTATATACCCTAAGAAAGCTGGAGTATACAATGGCCAAAACATCAGGACTAGGACAATAAAGATGAGGACAACAGTAAATGTAAATAATGTAATAATTAATTATTTTATATGAAAGTAAATTTTTTTTAAATTAATTTTTTCCAAGATTTCATTCCAGGTTGCACATCCTGATAAATTTATGAATTCTTTCCAAAAAGGGGATTATTTGTTCTAATTCCATGTGCCATGTTTTTGGATATCTCACTTTCAAACTAAATAAAGGGTTTAGTTAAAAAATTCCAACATATACCACCTGAATAATGCTGGAGCATATAACAGCTGAAATGTCATGAATATGACAATAAAGAAGAGGACAACAGTCTGAACAATGTAAATAGTATAAATAGTTAAAATACTTCATCTCAGAAATAGAGACAGGTAATTAATGTTTGTTAAAAAATCTAATAATTGGCTCTACTAGTGAAGGCCATCATGAGAAGTGAAAATTTAAAATTGTTAGTGATTGATTGGAATTGATAGAAATTGATTGATTTGTTTCAAGCAAACTTTTGGCACCAACCTCTTGGATTTGATGATATACATTTTCTGAATGAAATCATGCCAGTGAAAGAAAGCTGACTTGAGATATCGGCTGATAATCTTGATACAGAAGATATACATTGTGAGCTGACTCTGAATAGGAAAGAAGGCTACATTGGGATATATCAGTAAGGACAGAAATTCTGATCTCTATCAGAAGGCAGCCATCAAGACCTGAAGCTATTTTTTGAAAGCTTTTCATACACAAGGATTAATATATTTGTGTACTTTCAAAAACCTGTCTTAATATATTCAGAGAAAAAAAAATAAAGACTGGATTTGCTCTAAAGCCATAACTCCATCATAGTAAAACTGTATTCTTGTAAAATCACAAAAAATCATAAATTTTTCGGTTGTAGCATTTGAAAGAATTTGGGAATTTGAATCAACTACTAGTTATAACAGTGAGTCTCACGACACACTAGATCTTCTTAAGTGTGCTATGAAACATTGTCATGGTATACAAAAAACACAAGGCACAGGTTTAACACTAAACAGGTTGCACAAAAAGTTGAATAGAAACATTGAAATAAAATAAGTTCATATTTGTGTGTGTGTATTGTTTTAAAATTCTATGGTTTTATTTCATAACATTTGAATGTATACCCTTTAAAAATTTTGCTAAGTATGCCATGATATTTTCTATGCTCTTAGATGTGCCATTGCTTAAAAAGGTTGAGAAACACTGGTCTTAGTCCATATCCTCCTGGTGTGAATCTAAACCAACATTGTTTTTTTTCTATATATTGAAACCTTATTTAAACCACCAGGGTAGATTGTTCTAGTTCCACATGCCGTACCTTTTCTGGATGTCTCAGTTTCAGTTATTTCCCTATAGTAACTCAACTCTCCAAGTTTTTGTTCACCCTTACCGTGGTCAGATATTGAACTCACACTTTTGGATTACTTCAACCAATGCTTTTATTGACTGGGCCAGGTGTCCTTGGGGAAATTTATTGCCATATATCCTCCTGGTATGAGTTAAAATTGGCATCTTTTTTCATATACTGTCAGCATTTTGCCTAGTGAATTTTTTCATGATTTCAGATGAAAATGTGTAAACTTTCCATTATACTTCAGTGAAATTTTCACTTTCCAAATGATAGTTTATAATTAAATCACTATACTGCGGCACACTAGTGTACTGCGTGATCCTCTTAAGTGTGTCACAGAATATTGTCAAAATATTGTTGAAAAATAAGAAGCAAGAAAGACTATGCTCAACTGAAAAAGAAATGAGGGTCTGCTTATCACACATTCAACCAAACATTGAAGAAATCGCAAAAAAACACCAGGCACAGATTTAATATTAAATAAACTGTACAAATAGTTGAATAGAAACATCGAAATAAAGTAAGTTCATATTTGGGTGTGCATTTTTTAAAATCTATGGTTTTATTTCATAACATTTGAATGTATACCCTTTAAAATTTTGCTAAGTATACCATGATATTTTCATTTGCTCCTAGGTGTGCCATTGCTTAAAAAGGGTCGAGGCACACTGTGTTATAAGGATCTCTATTTCATGTTTGTAAACATGACTGCATTTACATACTTGTAATGATTGACAGATTGATTTGTTTTTTACAGCTTACCAACTCTTTTATAGATTATTTAAAACCAGAAATATATTTAGATTGAAAAATTGTTTTGGGGAGATAATAACGATTTACTGATATAAGTCCTACTAATTAACCCATAGCTGGGGGAAGAAGTGTTTCATTCATACAAGAGTATTAGTGCTTAAGCGACTATAATGAACTTCACTGGAATTGGAGCATAGCAACTTTGATTTTCAAAAATTTGAACTGTCATCTTCTGTCTTTTTAATTCCAGTTCTTTTATTGTTCTCTCTCCTTAATAATAATATTTTCTTCTCATATTCTTTCACAATCAGTAACTCATTGTGTATTAGTGGGTTTGTTAGGGTTTTTAGAGTGAAATGATTAAAAATATGTATTTTTTTAAAATAAGAACAATTACCATAAAAGTATTTATAGAAAAGGCACAGGGAATCTACATTATGGTGATGGGAAAGTGACTAAAACTGAGATGTCATGTCAAGACTAGTAATATTGTAGATTCTTCTTTGGATTTTATCAAGAATCTGTATAGCAAAAGCACCACACCTGATATAAGGATGAATGACATAAATATGTCAGATAGATTCTGGTGAGAAAAATTGTCTAGCACAAAATATGTATGTATGTGTGTGTGTGTGTATATATATATATATATATATATATATATATATATATATATATATATATATATCAGACATGTGCTGTCAGTAATTATTCAGTAATTATTCAGGGTAGACAGATATAGTAGATTTACAAAAAAATGCATAATAATCAGAGTAATCTTCAGGATTTTGTTGGATTAGGTGTATATTGTGCCATAGAAGAAAAATATAGTGGCTAATCTATTTTATTCAGAGTAGGTACTGTCTACATTGCTTACCTAGACACAACATACCTGATATATATATATATATATATATATATATATATATATATATATATATATGAATATATATCAAATCCATAAGTGAAAAGGATAATCCAAGTATGTCTTTTTAATGTAAAATATTAAAAAGATATATTCATGAAGAGAGCTCAATAAGCAATATACAGAACAATATTAGTAGACCAATATTACAAAATGGTACAAAATTCTCACCAGATTTAAATCATTTTGTAATTTCAGTCTAAAGAGGCAGATACTAAAAACTTATCTGCTTAAATACATTTATTATCTGATTTTTAAATGATGTGTTTTTTCCTTTAATATATATATATATATATATATATATATATATATAAATTTTAGGCCAAAAGCTTGAAGCCATCCTCTACATAACATCTTGGGTTTAATTAACTTCTACTAAGCTAGAATGCTGAAACATATTTAACCCATCAGCATATGGTGCACAATTTTTTAGAGAGGGGGAGTTATCTTAGACATAAAATCTTCCAGCCCTAAGATTACCATTAGCCAGCAAAGTAAATTAGTAAAAAAAATAGCAAAAATTTTAAGGAAACTTTATGCAGGTTAATTTCATTATTACTGAATATATGATAAAAGGCTCTCTGGTCTGATGTGAGCTAGTAAATTAGTTTTGGAAAAGGCATGAAACCTTCAATTCTTAGGCAATTCTTCAAAATCTAGAGGGTGTTCCCAAACGTTTGGCCTAGAGTGTGTGTGTATGTTTTAATATATATATATATATATATATATATATATATATATATATATATATATATATATATACATTAAAATGATAAATGTACACGGAATGTGAGACAAGATAAAAAAATAGTAGTCATTTTTTGTACCAATTTGTTTCTTTTCTGCCAACTGATGTAAGTATTGCATCTTCAGAAATAAATAACTTCTGTTAAGACTTCTGCTTTAGGTTCAAATTTGGAACCGCAAAGGATCATGGGAATTGATGAAACCATGTTTTTTTTTAATCTACCCTCTTTTTTTTGTAGTAATTTTTCTTCTACTTTACAGATTTGGGAATCCTTTCTTTGTTGCTGTTGTTGTATTTTTAATCTCCATTCTTTTTTTTTTCTCATCTTTCTTTTTCCTCATAACACCTGAAATATTTGACATGAGTTTGATGCAATGACGTGTGCTGTGTCGCCACTGTGGTGGCTCTTAAGATTCCTTCTCACACCTGCCTTTGCAGGCAATTTATGTCTTGTTTTATTGCTTCCCTCTTTAAAAGCTCCAACCTACGATACAGCCAACTCTCTCCCCAATTTGATTGTTTTCAACTGATACCCCCTACCAACACTCTCACACTGCACAATACTGCTTCTTGATTTATAACCAACAGACACTTAGCCAATCATATCAGGTAAGCCTGAGGTAAAACAGAATTGAACGGACTAGCAAGAAATAGACTATAGCTAAAAAGAAGTTGGGTGGAGTGAGTTCACTTCAGAAAATGAATCAGAAAAAAAATGTCAAGAAAAATAGTTAAGAAAGATAGATTGAGAGAAAGAATGAGAAAGGAAAGGAAAAATGAAAGAGAATCACTGGTACAAATTTCTTTTCGGTGGTGGGGGTTATATTTTCTTTATCCTTTATTCTGTGTCATGTCCAAAGTGATTTGGCCCTCAATGTCTCCCTCTACTGTGTGCTGGTTTCCGTGATAGATACTTGGTTCTCCATGATGGACATCTGGATTACAAAAGTATAAGCAGGCTTTCTCAGTGATTTTTTTTGGTTTTTTTGGCTTCTCCGCTTCCTTTCATTTATTTATTTATTTATTTTTTCATCATGATATTTTTATTTTTTTATTTCCATTTACAGTCTGCTGCTGTCTTTGCTACCACCACTCTGGCCATTATTACTGGCCTCTCTTTTATTCCTTTTTTTATTTTTTTTCCTTCCGTCCTTCCATTTTTCTTTTCTTCCTATTTTTTTCTTTTTTTGCTTTTTACTGGTCATACAACGCATGAAATGTCTACCTGCAGAGCAATGCAAAGAACACCAAGGGAGACAGTGGGTACATAATTAACTAGCCTTCTTTTTCTTCTTATTCCTGGAAATAAGAACACTGTGGCTGGCTCCATTGAGTCACAGCAGGTTCCAGAAACACAGGAACTCAATAAGAAACATGGGAGTGTGGAAGTAAGAGATTGGAAAGGTAAAGAAGGTTAAAGAAGAGGATCTTCCTGCTTATCGGTTAGTGTCAGCCAGCCCTCAAAAGGCATTACAATAGAGCTATCCATCTAATTCTATCACATTGCAGATAAGATGTCATCCCTAAGCACCTGTCCATAAGGCAAAAACGGACAGTGTCCAATGTCCGCACAGTTAAGCTCATCAGGCTTGCCAACCAACTGATCCACACCAGGCCAATTTTTTTTTCATTTTTTTTCCCTACTTATTTTTCTTTATTATCCGTTTTTATCTCCTTCTCCCCCATTTTTATTGCATTTGTTTGCTTGTCTTTTCTTCCCTTTTGCTCCATATCCTTCCTTTGTTTCAGAAAAAAATTTTTTCCTGTATCATGGAAGATCTTTGCCCACCGCTATTCTTTTGGTCTCTTATGCACTGATACCAACACTGAATACATTGCTTTTTTCATTCCCTTCCCCCAACTAATCTGTCTTTTGCCATTCTAACCATGTGCCCAAACTTATTCCTTTTGGCTTGCCATCCTTTTCATTATTCTAGCTTTCCCTCAGATCTCTCTCTCTCGGATCTCTCTCTCGGATCTCACTCTTTTCACTTGATTACAGCTTCTTTTCCAACATGACTTGTGAATATTTTATTCATACTTTCTTCCATGTTTTTTTTCCCTTCCTATTGTTCCTGCAATCCAGCTTTATTTTCTCCTAGCTAATGAATATTTTTTTCAACTGCAGGTCGTCAGAGTATTAGAGTTTAATAGAAATGGTTTCATTTATTCAAAAACTTAAGGAACTCTGACTGCAGTTCAGTATATAAATTGGATAATAATATCTTATAGAGATGGGGGTAGCTTAATGGTTAACACCACAGAAAATGAAATCACCAAACTGTGTTCAAAACCAGCTGAGGCAGGCTGCATTAATGTCACCCCAATGCTCTTGGGAAAGGCATGAACCTATCTTTTCTTATTACAGCTATAGGTAAATAAACTGATCTCTGTAGCATTGGCTGACAACCAACCAAGAAGAAGAACAACTTTGATTTCAAAACCAGGATTGGAATCAACTTCTATTCCTAGCTATGTGTAAAATTGCAAAAAATAGTGGGTGGGGCTAGTAATCCCTAACCTACTTTCTGAAATATGGTCAGCATGCTGAAGGACTTATCAGATCCAGAATCTAAAAATCATGTTTTATAAAGGTTCTTTTTTATTCACTTCTTCCTGTTTCCCAACATTTACATGTCTATCTAAATAGCTACTGAACTTTTTGCAAAACAATATACTACACCATGAAAATAATAAACAAAAACTTCAAATTCTCAAGGCCCTCTATATCAAAAGCAACCAACACTCAACAAAATTTATTATGAGTGTAGCAGCAATGTGTTGATCTGCATTTAACAAATATTTAATGCCATTTTGCATTTCTATCAATTTCTGGTCAGCTCCTTTTTATTAGGATGCCTGGTTTGCAAAACTTCTGTAGCTACAATGGATAAATTTTAAAATAATTATAACAGAGCACATTCATATGTTTTTTAAAAATCACCATCACAACAGTCATAGTTACAATAAGTTTGTCTTTGTAATTCACCCCTGAGGAGGATCTTGAAGAAGATCAAAAGTACTTGGATAGTGAAAGAATATGTCGTCTTTTTTAATGAATTTCATCTTAACATCAAGAAACTGATTAGAGAACTGGAAAGGATTATTATAAAAATAAATAAACATAATATATCTATATTATTCAATGAAGCATTTGATTGAAGATATTCTGTCTTATTTTTATATGTTAAATGTTATTATAGTAGATATTTTGTACCCCATTTTTATTTTAAACATCATGTATTACATTTATCAGTGAAAATGTATTCTCCAGAAAGGATTAAGCCTGCATCCACCTTTAACTGTGATGTTCTTTGTGGTCAAGCAATAAAGTACTTTGTGGATGAGTACTAAATCACACTGACTCAAAAAGTACTTTCTCCTACAAAAGAAGATGTAGGTTTGCTCTCTACCAGAAAACATATTTTCTTTAAGATTTTTCAAATGTGCAGGTCAATAGATAATAATGGTAAAAATGGGGCGTCAATTTCAAATATAAGTGTCCACTATAATAATGCTTAAAGTGATAACAATATCAAATTAAAGATCTAAAGTCATATATTTATATACAGTGTGACCCGGATATAAGAGAAACCCGGATATAAGAGAGATTTTATCTGGTCCAAAATTAGAGCCATACTTACCTAAACAAAATAGACCAAACCCGGATATGAGAGAAACCCGGATATAAGAGACTTCTTCTCTGGTCCCGACAACTCTCTTATATCCGGGTTACATTGTATGTATATATATATATATATATATATATATATATATATAAATATATATATGTATGTAAGCTTATTGAAATGAGTGTTGTATATTTTTTCTTTGTTTTAACACTCAGTATGTTCATCGACTTGTAAAATCTGAAATATACGCATAGTGCAAAAATATATATATATAAGTGTCAGATGAGGTCATGTTTTGGACTGCTACTGATAACATGTAACCCAGTACAACCTACCACATGCATGGACAGATGTTTAGCAGCTAAACCAGCACCCCAGCTAGCTTTTATCCCAGCAAGGAGGGTGGCATATCCCCCCAGAGGACGAAAAACAAAACATGTCAAAGTGCAGTTGAGTTTCTTATAGGAGCCAATACCCAGCATATATATATATATATATATATATATATATATATATATATATATATATATATATACATATATGATAGGATAATGAACAAATAGGAAACATTCATAAATTTATATAAAATTTAGAAACATTTCCTATGTATTATTTATCCTATCATTCAGTCATTCTAATGCATATTTGATCCCAATTCAATATATATATATATATATATATATATATATATATATATATATATATATATAAGGCTAGGATGGGTCTCAACTCTTGAATGGGAACTTTCCTAGGGATGGTGTTTCGATAAAAACCACTTGGTGTACTTGGACTATCATGAGTGTCTGAGTTGGGTATCAAGAAGGGCATTTGCCCTTAGTAAAACTTTGACTCAGATCATTACGAAAAAATCCTTTGTCAGGCAAAACCCACCTTGCTTTGTGCAAGATTAATCCTAGTCCTACCTCAACAAAAATACAGTTATATATGATAAGATAAAGAAAAAATAGGAGACATTTATAAATCTAACATGTTTCACTTTTATTAAAGCTTCATCAGAGAATGAAATTTGGAAAAAAATATTCTGGTATTGACTAGAATTATGATACACTTACACACAAATTATACACAAAAATACTGCTTGACAAGTCAAATGTATGTGAAGTCTGCTCAACCAATGTAAGTCAAACAAAACAAAAATAAAAATAGTAGAAAATTTTTTTCATAAATCCATGCACTGATGAAGCTTTAATTAAAGCAAAACATGCTAGATTCATATTCATTTCCTATTTGTTTTTATCCTATCATTCTGACAGATTCTGATCCATATTTGATCTGTATTTGATCCCAATTCATGATAATATATGTATATAACTATTACTTGATATACAAGATGTTACAAAAAGGTTTGGAGAATGTGGGAAAAAAAATGATTTAAAGCTAATTTTCATATGTCAATGGGCTGCATTCCATATTTATTTACCAATATACCTATATTATTGCACACTATTTTGTGTTCTTGTTTTTGTTGTTATCTGCCAGGTTTCTTGTTCATTTTTGACCACCATTTAAATTTTGATCAATCAATGTATACACCATCATCTGTTTTGTCTATCATGTATTGTTAAAAGCGATAAACATTTTGTGTTTATTATAGTTAATGAT
Source organism: Acanthosepion lycidas (assembly GCA_963932145.1). Lineage (NCBI taxonomy): Eukaryota > Metazoa > Mollusca > Cephalopoda > Sepiida > Sepiidae > Acanthosepion > Acanthosepion lycidas. Next base: position 28,891,082 of record OZ010575.1, read on the forward strand.
CCTTTTCTCTAATGTGTGAATAACCTTTGTCAAATTTTGTTGTTGTGTGTGGATAAATTGGCCAAAATTCATGTTGTGTAGACCCAAACATTCAACTAACACGAGTCAGCAAATGGGTGGGGTGAAGGTAAAAACCACATTTGCAAAAGGATAAGGATTACTTTTATTAAATATCAATACAGGGTGTGATGGGTAAATTGTCACCATTTTATATTTTTTGATTTTGTGCATGTGCGTTATTTGTTTTTGTTTTTGTCAACTGCACAGTATAGTAGGGTCATTTGAGTACCACCTGTGAGAAAAAGAGCACCATGACACAATTCATTCTGCCAGAAATTTTAAAATGGCATGCTATACTGCTTGGCATTCATGCTTCAATACAAAGATTTTAGAGTGTTTGGGTGTCAATCTGAGAAAAGTGCAGCAGATTCAGAAAGAGTTGAATGTGTCCAATGGTGATTACAAAAGTGTTTGATGTCATCACTAGTGATGGATACATTAAGCCTCCATTCATCTTCCCACAGAGCCTCAGACACAATATAAGGGCCTACATTAAGTTCTTTAAGGAGGTAGTGCTGCTCTAGGTCAAGAGGGTGGCAGCTGGAAGATCCTATGTCTGGCAACAGCACTGCATTAGGCCACACATACAGAAGAATCCATTTCATAGCTGTCAGACAATTTCTGCAATGACATCATCCCTTATATCTGTCCACCTAACTCCCCAGACTGCAACCTCTTGATTATTATGCGTGGGACACAGTTGAGCAAGGGACCAACAAAATTCCTTGTAACACCAAAGATGAACTGAAGACAAGGATTATGTCAGAATTCACCAACTTAATCAAGGAGGCCATCCAGAAGAGCTGCAGGAGATTCCAAAGTCATCTGGAGGCCATGGTTGAAGCCAATGGTGCTTTTATTGAATAAATTTACTCTTTAGTATTTCAAGATATTTTTGTGTAATTTTGGTAAATATATCTGTTAAAATAAGATGTTAGTGTTATTTCATTTTTGCGTAATTTACATGTCAATTCATTACACACTGTATCCACTGTTTTTAACAATGTATATTTAAAAGAACAATTGCTAGCCAAATATACTGAATTTGTCAATCATATTTACTTTCCATCTATTGATTGATTGATTTGCTTTTTATGGGTTATCAACACTTTGCAGGTTATTTAAAGCTAGAAAATATTTTTAAATTGTAAGAACTTTTTTTTGAGATAATAATGATTTTAGTGATACAAGTCTTACTAATTAACCCATAGTTGGTTGGCGAGGAGGTGAATTCATACCTTTGCCAAGGGTATTTGCATGTGAGTGAATAAAATGAACACCCTGGAATTGAAACTCAGCTCTCCAATTCTAAACTCCAAGCCTGGATTGGAGGCTTGTTATTCAGTTACCAAACTAGTTATATAATCGTCTACATTTCATAAGTTTTATTACTGATACTTCTTAGTTTGATAAAACTATCTACTAACCTACTACCAACATTCTCTCTCACTCTCAATTCCTATTTTTACTTATCAGACCTTGCAATTTTTCAACTAGTCTATATAATTATCTCTTTGTATACCTTTATTTGCATCAAACTATCAGTCCCTAATGAAAGTTAATCTATATATTTACTTACCTACTTTTATTGATCTGTCATGATGTCGAATAAACAATAATCTGATTTTATTTTATTACTCATTGTAGCCATCTATATTTTCTTTTTCACTATCTTTACCTGTATTAAATAAAGGAAACCATATCATTTGAGGACTACCAACAGCGGCAACAACTAAAACGGATAGCACATGTAACGTGAAGAGAAAATAATGACATAATCAAGATGCTGACACTCCACCCTACTTGAAATAAAAGGTCTGGAAGGAAACTCCCATCAATACTGGGAAGAGTGCTAAACAGCTACTGGATTTGATAAAACTATTTTACTGAAAGAAAGATTTTATAAATTTCAACAGAAAACAGTACTGTGCTTGGTTAATGAATGCTTGGTTTCTTGTAGGTAAATGGTTAATATTACTATTACTATTAGGACAAAAGTCTTTCTTTCTCACTCTATCATAAATCTGCTTATATATTCCTACTAACATATTTATTTACCAAATTACCAACATACTTTTATCAAGATATTTGCCTGAGTTTCGCTGATTATAATTGATTATCATATCATGATAAACTTTTGAATGCAAAACATTTTTAGGAAACCATTTTAACTCAGAAAACGTGCATTATATAATTGCCCTCTCTCATGACATTTGATACATTCCTGAAATACTCATGTGTTATAGAAATACATACATCAGTATAACTATTTGATCTTTTTATCTATTGACTGACCAGTGTATCCAAATTTTTCTCAACATTATTTTGCTTTCCAATTTTTTGTGGATCTTTTTTTCAGTTTCCTATTCTTATCTGCCAATGATCAATATTCTCATCTACCGGTTTATCTATCTATCCACTCCGATTTAGCCTTTATTGATCTATATAGATTGGCTGACTGCATGTTTCCAAGTACACCTAGGTGCAAGGGTGGCTAGCTAATCCCTGTAGCAGATAACTGCTTAGGACCATATGTGCTTCTTCGGCACTCACAGGAAACTTGTTTATATTGCAACTATTCTGAGCTGTCCTTAGTTGCAGTTGCTGGTGGAGAGTTCATAATCTGGCATGATCAATATTTTGAATAAGGCCAGTGCACTCAAACCCTCAGTCCTGATGACTTGTGACTTTATGCTAGCACAACCATCAACAACTTCCAAGCAGTTTCAGGTACCCTGTTTCACTCATAAGGCTTGGATCAATTTGTGGTACAGATTTCAGGCTCTTCCCAACACACACACACATATATATATATATATATATATATATATATATATGTGTGTGTGTGTGTGTGTGTGTGTGTGTGTGTGTGTGTGTGTATATATATATAATAATAAGCATAGACTTTAATTATCCATTTCCTTGGATATGAAATAGATAATTAAGAGTCTCCGTCTTCTTATTATCATTATAATGCTCTGTAGTTTACATTGAACTCTCCCTCCAGGGAGAGTTCAATGTAAACTACAGAGCATTATAATGATAATAAGAAGACGGAGACTTTAATTATCTATTTCATATCCAAGGAAATGGATAATTAAAGTCTCTGCCTTCTTCTTATCATATATACACACACACACACACACACACATATATATATATATATATATATATATATATATATATATATATATATATATATATATATAAAAGATGACTTTCAGTCCGTTGTTAACTGGGACAAAGGATGACTTCTTAATTTTAACTCCTCCAAAACTAAGCTGCTCTCTATTAATCACCTGAGAAGCTCCTTTCTGCCTTCCATCAGCATGGCTGTTACTAACTGCCAGGAGATTGACTCTTTGCACCTTCTCAGGCTAACATTCTCAGCTGACATGAAGTGGAAAGACTATATTGAATCCATTGCTAGGTCAGCTGCTAAGAAAGTTGGTTGACTGTGTTGTGCTAGACATTTTTTTCTTGCAAAAATCTACCATTCATCTATACTTAGGATATTGTTGCCACATACAGTCCAGTACTTGTGCTATATATCTAGAGATACTTGATAAAATCCAAAGAAGAATCTGAAATATTATTAGTCCTGATCTTGTGTCTTGATTTCAGTCTTTTTCCCACAACTGTAATGTTGCTTCCGTGTGACTTTACTATAAATACTTTTATGGTAATTATTTGGATGAGCTCTTCACTGTAGTACCTAGACTTTATGAATATAAGCACAGTACTAGACTGGACTGGTAATGAGGTGTCATTAATATACAGTTGAAATGGATAGATGTAACTGTAATTTTTATGCTAGCAGTTTCTTTTATTGCACTTCTTTCTTGTGGAATTTCCTTCTGATCTCAGGCTTTCCAGTCAACTTTAATCTTCAAAAATTTAAATGCAATATCATTTACTATTGACTGTTATCCTGATTACTCTTCTTCTGTACTCAATCTTTGGTGGTGTTTCTATTTTCTAATTCTTCCACACCTGGTGATCCCCTTGTGTCTTAGTGGCTTTAATACCTTGCTTGGGGTGAACTGCATTAAAATTCTCACCATAGTCAATTTGTCAGGAAGGTGACTTCTTGATGTTATTGGCCTGGTGGAGGTGATCACAGAATGTGGCACCTTTGAAAAGTGCCTTAAAAGCATACTAAAGGTTGACCTAAGATTTGTGATTAAAATTGGATAGACAGATATCTAATCTTGACATTTGTTTAGAATATCTTCTTTGCAAGGTTAAATTATAGACAGGCATACACTTAAGTCTTCTTCCAAGTATTTTAGTTGCGACTGATTTTTCTTTTTAATATTGTTTATTGCAGAAAATCTTGCTTTTTATATTATTTTATATATTATATATATGTTTATTATAAAAGTAATATACTCATATAATCAGAGGGTTTTAATTTTGATATCTACACTTATTGGGCTTTGGACTTCTTCTGAAAATAACTTAATTAATGACCTTTAAAAGTTTGCACAAAAATTTTTTGCCACACTAGTTCATAATCCCTGATCTGAGACAAAGATCTTTTATATTCTGCAAAGCAGCAACTCTTGGCCACTTTTCTAGAAAATTAAAATACAGTGTAACCCGGATATAAGAGACCTGGATATAAGAGAAACCCGGATATAAGAGATATTTTCTCTGGTCCCAAATTAGAGCCTGTGTTAATGTATTAGGTTGGTGCAAAAATAATGACGTAATAATGTCATTTTTGGCATTAAAAAATACATCAAAAAACGACATTATTACGTCATTATTTTTGCACCAATCTAATATATATAATAGACCAAACCCAGATATAAGAGAAACCCGGATATAAGAGACTCCGTCTCTGCTCCCAACAACTCTGTTATATCCGAGTTACACTGTAGTTTGAAAAAGAGACCAAATTAATGAAATGCCCTCCACGCTGGATATTAGGAAATATTTGATCCATCATTAAAAGAGATATAACTGAGAATTATTTTTTTTACAATCATGTTCACCCTTTAAAAGGCCCAAGAGTCACTCAAGGTAGAGGGTTAAAGAGTAAGATGCACAGTTTATGCAGATATGTGGGCAAGATAATGCTTAACCCTTGTCTTAAACAGGTTAAGACTGTAGTGATTGACGAAACATCCTTTTGGGAGTTGGTTCTACAAGGCAACGATTCATGAGAAGAAGCTGCTTGAGTGAAACATACATCTCACCAAAGGAATACAAAGGGATTGAGGGTGGTTTGCTATAATGTGCATGACATATCAGGTCTTAGCCGTGAATTATTTGTCTGAACACATTCTATGGAAATAGAAAACAGCGAGAGGCTTGTGACATCTCATCTCTGAGAAAGAGGTTGTAGGGTGGAGAAAAATTTGCCACCTACACAAAGACACATTTGTAGTTTGTCAAGAGTAGACAGCACCTGCCCATATATGGTAGCAGTACCTCATTTTTGGCTTGATCTGGCTCTTGTAAAGGTAGAGGATAGCAGGAAGAGTCAGGTACATACTGGGTTGGTTCAAGGAACAGAGCATTTTTCCAGCATCTTTACTGATGGCATGCCATTTGAAGTCTTGGCTGAGTAAGATTCAAAAGGAACTCAAGGCATGAGTTTATCAAAACATTATTCATTGAGTATTTAAGGGTTTAGGGCAGAGCTTTTGAAATATTTTGCATTGGCAACACACTATTATTTTTTATGATACATTACTTAAATTTTGTTAGCCAGGCAAATATATAATTCAAAATGTATATAAAAAGAAAAAGTCAGTGAAAAATTAACTTAATTAAAGAAAGATTAAGTAATTAATTAGATTAAAGTGTCATGAGCACACCAGTCTGAAAAATTTTAATTTAATCAGACATTTTACCTCCTTGGTTTTTTTTAATTAAAAATATAAA
>OZ010575.1:28897236-28904736 GCA_963932145.1 Acanthosepion lycidas
ATATATATATATATATATATATATATATAGGATTAATACTAATATAAAATTTGTCACTTGGCTGATTAATGTTATATTCAGCATCTTGACTCCAGAGTTTCAAAGACAAACCTTTTTGTAATCGTTTTGTCCATTTGTCAGGCAGTATCAGCAATTGTCTGCTGATTTTTCTCATTTTGTTATTTTTATATTAAGTCCAAAAAAATAATTTATTTACACTAATTAAATTGTTTGAACTGTTGCTCTCATTTTCATTGCCATATTTATGACATTTCAGCCGCTGTACACTGACTTTCTTCAGGTGAGCATACAATGGCTGAAACATTGTGAATATGGCAGTAAAGATGAGGACAACAGTCTGAACAAATAAATAGTGTAAATATTTACAATATCTCATCTCAGAAATATAGAAAAATAATTTATGCACTTTTTATTGATGTTAGGTTGATTTTTCTTCTTTGTGTGTGTGTGTGTGTGTGTGTGTGTGTGCGTGCCTGTATGTTTCCATATGTGCATATATGCAGAATGTTGTAGTTATTTCTTCTTTTCATAGTTTTTTGTTTCCTATACTTTTTCATTTTTTCTTTTCTCTCTCTTTCAGCTGAGTGTCAAATATATATAAATAAAAAGGGAATAATGCTCAGGCAAGCAGATTTTGTAGATAAAGTGCTAAATATTAAGAGATAGATCATTAATATTGAATAAATAAATGATAAATAAATACAAAAAATTTCAAAGACTTATCTCCTGACTCAGAGTATTGCAGATTAAATCCACACATCAATGGTAAGATAAATCTTTGTCTTATATGTGATGTCATTAAATAAGTGTTTTTGAATTTTTCATTTATTTATTTACCAAGAAAAAGGAATATACAAATAGTATATAGATATAAATTAACAAAGAAACTGATTTTCAAAATAGATCAAGAAGAAAGATATTAGTATCTTAGTATAGATGTGGGTTGGGCACATGACAAAGTGGTTAGAATATTTGCTTTCTGACCATGAGAACCAGATCCAATCTCCCCATGGCCACTTTATCATGAAAATGACTTATTGATGACTTATCAGCCTGGGGAGGTGATCCCAGCATACAGCAATTTTGTAAGTATCTGAAAAATCATGCTATGTTTTAACCCAAGCCTTGTAAGTGAAATTGAGTGGACAAATCATCATGACTAAGGTTTTTAAACATATAAGTGTTGTTCAAACTGCTGATCATGACAGATTATACATTCCCTCCTAACCTTTTGTTCCAGTCTTTAAGAACTCTGATCCTTCCAGTGGCCTATTAGACGTCTCCTTCTTTTTGGCAAAGTATTAGACGCTCTAATTAACTCTGAATTGGTTAAGCATCTCACTTTGCAGGGTCTGCTTTCAGATAAGCAATGTGGCTTTTACTTCTCTTGATCAACTGATTTATTAATGATTATTGTTGAAAGAGTCTATCAAGCTTTAGATAAAAATAGTTATGCTTGGACTGTTGTTTTGGATATCTTGAAGGCATTTGAAAGGGTTTGGCATACTATCTTCTTCACAAGTTGAAAGGTTATGACATACAATTCAGGCAAGAAAACCAAAGAAACTAAGGATAAGAAATTGTGGAGAATAATTATCACCCATATCCTGAAGGGACATGGCACATAGAAGAAGAAGATCAGATGTTTAAAAAAAAAAGAAAGAAATTAATTCAATAGTGAAATTCACTATTCTATCACACTGCAGAATGTAACTGAAACAAAATGAAAATCCTAACAACTATCTATACCTTGCAAGAAAACTAAAAAAAAAAAAGTCAAACATAAATTTGATAGTTGTGCCTGTCACTGGTGAAGTAGTAGAAATGGCCCCCAAAAGGCTGGAAAAACTGGAAATCTGCAAAAGAATCAAGATTATCCAGAAACAAAGCAGTTCTGAAAATAGCTAAAATATTAAGGATAATGCTGGAATATATAAAACTTCCTGTGTAGACTACCACTTACTGCTGGTGTGGTGGAGTATCAAAAGGATGATTTTTCCCTTGACACCACTATTATTTTAACTACCTTCACTCCTCAACAATGTGTATTGTTTTAAAACACAATTATTAAAATTGTCACAAAACCTAAACACATGATGAAAGTGAATTTACACATTTTTTTTATTCTTGACAGAAGTATGGAGAAAGGGGTGCAGAAGATGTAATGGTCCTGGGTATCCATATTGGGAGGGCATCCAATCCCAGAGGGAAATAAATATTTAGTTTGTATTTAATTTGAATAAAGTTTGTATTTCATGTTTCATCTATTATTACATATTTAAGATATCTTCCTTTCTCACATTTCTCAGTACTAGGTTCTATAGCACCCCCCCACACACATTACTTGAGTCTTAGGAGTTGGCCTTGAGCATCACCAAACCATTGCACACCACTGGTTCTTGAGAATTTACAACAAAAATATTAAACATTATTTATTTATTAGATTGTTTATTTACAAGAATAATTTTATATTTGCAACATTCTTAAAACTAATACAATTAGAACTAATGCAATGCAATATTTATCATTTACCAATTTATAAAGAAATAAATACGAAAACAATTTTTTATTCATAAATTTCTAAACATTTACTAAATTATTCAAATATGTGAACCAACTATAAGTATATCTTTATTATTTACCATTTAATAACATTTGAATTAATTGGCAATTAGCCAATGTTTTGCCAACCATTCCAATAAACAATCTGATAAATAAATAGTAAATAATTATTGTCTATTGAAGGCATGAACATACTCAATAAAGAACAAGATTTTGAATGAAATAAAAAAAGGTATCCTGTATATGTAACAAACAATTGTGTTTTATAACAATACCAGAAGATAATAGATGTTTACATATATCCACAGTAATTATCTGTAAAGACAAAGTTAGTTAAAACTGACATGTCCAGTCTTATAGAAAAGAAAATTTCTCTATTTTGGATTTCAAATTGTAGTTTAAAGTAAAATGTCTTTTATGAATGTACAGTGTAACCCGGATATAAGAGAGTTGTCGGGACCGGAGAAGAAGTCTCTTATATCCGAGTTTCTCTTATATCCGGGTTACACTGTATAAGGAATCAATGTAGGAATACCTTATGGTTTGTTGAAGTTGACATGCTTTGGGCTCCCAGATATTCAGAGAGAAAAAAGATTTTTTATCTGGTTTCTAGCTATTTACAGTTTTTTTTATTATTATTTGAAAGAGGCTATGTGAATTTTGAAATACAGATTATTTTCATTGGTCAATAAATTATATGTATGTCATGTGACCTGTTTTCTACTATATTCAAACTTATCAGCAGGAGCTGTGTGAAAAGAGGATTGGGTATTAAATTAAAATGTTTTGAGTGATGCTGAAAGAAAAAGAAAATTTTGAAAGCATTTGTATTCATAGTTAAAACATTAAGATAATTATCACATTGTATCATAAAGTAAAAATAAATTCTTTATAATCTAATCCTTCAAGCAAAATACTTGTTCTGGGTAAAATGATAAACTCCATCCAGCAGCAAGACCTCTGTTTGGGATGTTTTCAGTAGCATTTTAACCACCTCTTAATTGGTGTTGTTCCCAGGCCCACCCTGACCCGGGGTTGTAGCACCTGTTAGGGCCCCAGCTATGGGTAAATAATAAGCCCACAAACTGGGCTCATAAACTGAAAGCAAAGATTTAAAAAAATAAATTACCAGCAATAAATATATGTAAAAAGAAAAAAAGTGACTCAAGTTTCCAAGAAAATTAAATTTCAGCATTAAAGGAGTTGATGTCATTAAACAAACATCAAAACATCACTTCCAGCAAAATACCAAAAACAATTTACTTTTTCATTTGTGTCAAATGTTTATATTTAATATTTTAAAATAAATTCTCACTATATTTCTATTGGCCCATATTCTTCTTAATAGGGATACTTACTTTAAACACCTGCATAAAATAGTAAATCCTTTTCAAACTTAACTTTTATAATGTCTTCAAGTCAAACACACATGTATAAAGTAGATAGTTGTCATGGTAGTTTTGCCATGGGTTACTCCCAGCTGTAAATATTATTTACATTGCTCAATTCATGAAGGCATACATGTGTAAATTTGCTTGTCTTTCAGAGCTCTAGGAGAAAGAAAAAAATAGCAAGAATTTTATTAGAACCTGAAATAGCAACTAACACTTGGATACATTCTTTCTACTTGTAATTGTTTATTAAAACAAGCAACTTTCTTTTTATTGTCCAATTTTGTGTTATTCCTTTTTTTGTTAAATAAAAACCCTGTGATGACAAAAGGAAGGAATACAGCTTGCTGTCAAAGAGTTCATAAGTTTCTATGAGGCAGTAAAAAAAAAAGGAAACTTATTCACAATAAAATCATTGCTCTCATTCACATTAAAATCATTGCTATATATAGGGTAGACCTGGGAACAACAGCAATTAAAAATGGTTCCACGCTACTCAAAACGTTCTGATTAGAGGTCCTGCTGCTAGATGTAGTTTATTGTCTTACCCAGGACAAGTATTTTGCTTGAAGGATTAGATTATAAAGAATTTATTTTTAATTTATATGACTTGATAATTATCTCAATGTTTAACTAGAAATACAAATGCTTTCAAAATTTTCTTTCTTTTTTTTTTTTTAAACATCACTCAAAACACTTTAATTTAACAAGAAAATCCATTTTTGTCATCTAACTCCATCCAAATTCTCTTCTCATTCCATTTACCCTGTGGGACATGGGAAAGAATTTATCCTTTGGTTGTCAACATTGGAGGTTCATAACAGTGACACAAGGATAGTATTATCAGCAATAAATTACCTTGACAATTTGTTAATTTTGATATTATTTCACTCTTTGTATTTAAATTCTGCTCATGGGAATCTTAGCAAGAACACATTCCATTTTGCTCTTGGCAAGTTTACAAAAGGCATGAAAAAGAGAGTCATGTTCAAAATAAAACTATTATTGATAAATTCAAATGTTATTTCTTTGTGGACATATCAAACTGACTATGGGGATTCTGCCAAGAATGCATTCTTCTGTGAGTTTGGGAGGTTTGTATGATGTAACAGAAAAACGAGTTATTTGACTTCGTAACAAACTTTAATATAAATATTGTTATTTTTGCCCATTTAGTGAAGAATTTGGATATAAGAATATAGATTAAGACACATGCCTGAATTTTTCTGAAAATGTTATCCTAGTATGATTTTCATTTTGATATTTGTCAACATAAACTGTGCCCTTATTAACACACTCAGTCCTTATCAATGAAATTTAAAGTGTGTATCAACGATAAAGTGAACCCTTTCCAATAATGCATAAATTGAGTCCTTATTAATAACATGAACTGAGTCTTTGTCAAGGAAATATGATTTGTGCCATTTCCAATAATGTAAAAATTGAGTCTTTATCCATAAGACATGAATTGATTATTTATATATATATAAACTGAGTATCAATGAAATATTAATATAAATTGAGCTCTTTTCAATATTGTACAAATTGAACCCTTATTAATGAAACATGAACTGAGTCCTTATCAATGAAATAAAAATTGAGCCCTTTTTAGTAATGTATAAATTGAGTTATTATCAATAAAATATTGACTTACTGCTTATCAATGAAATATAAATTGAGTTTTTGTTATTTAAAAATGTTTGATCCTACATATATTATAATATCAATATACATAAAAACATATTTCATTTAGTATAGATTCCCTCATTTTTTTTGTATTCAACCTGAAAAGAATTTGGGAAACAACTTGGTAACAAGGTCTCATAAATTTACAGTTGAATTGGCTTGATGTAACCATAAGTTCTATGCTAACAGTTTCTTTTCTTGCAATTCTCACTTGTAGGACTCCAGCCAACTTTAATCTTCAAAAATTTAAATGCAGTGTCAATCATTATCTATTGTCTTCCTGATTACTCTTCTATTGTTCTCACACCTTAATAATGTTCCTGTTTTCTAATTCTTTCCTATCCTGTAACTCTTTGTGTCTTAGTGGCTTTACTGCCTTGCTTGAGTTACCTCAAATTTACATTTGATTAAAAAAAATGCTCAAACTGATCCTACTGGATAGTTTTAAACTAATAGCATTTTTTATGTCTGATCCATACTGGATATTTTTTATGGGTCACTTAATCCTGAAATTTAATTTCCTTGGGAGCCTCAGCAATTTCTTTTACAAAAATGAATTGCTGGTAATTTTAATATGAAAATGTATTGCAAGTATTTTTACTATAAAGATATATTTTTATACTTTCATAGTGTTTTTGTTTGGGAGTTCACTATTTGCCCACAGATGGAAACCTAACAGGTGCTACTACACTGATATCCTTACTGGAGGAAATTCTACTGGCAAATATACAGTTTCCAAGTATTCTTTTATTCAAATACCAAATACCAACCTTGTATCAAATTCTGTACAAGGGAATGTGTGGATAAATGCCCAAGTACTAGACTATATCCAAATGTTGGTCTTTCATTTAAATCAGGGGTTCTCAACCTTTTTTTTAACTATGGACCACTTTTATACTTAATTTTGTTTGGTGGACCCACATAACCATTCAATGTAAAAAGCCTATTTTATGTTTTACTAATAGATAAGCTTAGGAATGGTATTATAGAATTAGTAAATGTATATGCTTTATTTTAAAATAAAACTAATTTAATGAAAATAAACTTGTATTTAACAACTAAGTTCTATGGAATTACACTAGTAAAATAACTCATAATAAAACATTTAAAATATCGGAATAATTAATAGATTAAAAAAGTGCAGATTTATTCAATGAGATCCCTATGGTTGATGATGCTCTGCAAGTTTCTTTTTATATTCTGCTCCATCGATGTCAATGATAGTTGAAGATCACCTCTTTTCATAATGACAATTCTATTACTATATTAATTAATTTATAATAATATATTAATATTTTATTTCATTTTATTAATATCTAAAATGAATATTATTATTTATTATTTATATAATAAATTAGAATCTTTGCATAATTTTCCTTTAGATATATAATCCTTCCTTTATATATCCTTCTCTGTATTTATTCAACTTTTACAATCAAAACATCTGGTAGAATAAAAGGGATGATGATTTACATCACTTGATCTCATTTTCTGCTAGTTTCAGAGTTGTTTTTATATTTTTAGTATTTCAAAATGGCATAGATTACTGCAGAAATTCCAATTCTCAGTTGTAATAACCATTCCAAAGTGAAATTGGACCCCCAATTTGCTATTTTTTTGTATGGACCCCCAGTTATAGTCCATATGAATCCCAGTTGAGAACAACTGATTTAAATGGTTCTGCTACTGATCCATATACTAATAACTCCAGAAAGTCAGTTTCAATTTATGGAGTAACAGTCTTATATGCTGTTCTTTTTAAAGTCCTGCCTTATTTGATTCTCTGCTTGATCTGTGACTTTTATTTCAAACACTTAGTTTCAAGTTATATAAAAATAAC
>OZ010575.1:28917236-28924736 GCA_963932145.1 Acanthosepion lycidas
ATTGTAAGGATGTTTTAATAGCAAAATGCAATGAAATAAAAGTCTTGAAACAATGTATCGAGATTAAAATAGAGGCCAATGAACCATTTAATTTATCTGTCCCTCTTTACATTTTTAGATGTTCAATGGTATCTATGATTCATTGATTAATCTTGGTATTATATAATTTGCTTTTTGTTCAATATATTTTCATATAAAAAATTTTATGCATTTAATATAACAGTGAAATGGAAATCTTTCTCAAAAGAAAAAGAGTAGCAACAGACCAACAAAGACACTGATGACAATTTCAGAAATAAGTTGAAGCAAGATGATCACTTAATAGACAAAAGTTAAAAAATGAAAAAAATTCGATTTTTTTTTACCATATACTTTTTATACTTATTTTAACTTAAATTATATACAAATATGATAAAAATGATATTTTAACTCTTTGAAGATTATAAAAATGAAGAAAAAAATAAAAATAAAACAAACATGAGGTTCCTAAATTAAATACTCTTCAACAGTATGAAACCCTTGAAAGCATGTACAAATAATTTGAGTATTTATGATGGATTGGTAGAATTTATCTTATGATAATGTCCTTTCCTATTGCAAATCTATGTGGCCTTATGTAATATATCCACTGATCCCCTTAGGAACTGGTCCTAACTAGGGCTCCATGGACCCATGAAGCTGAATTAAATCTTTTAGTAATTTTGAGTGGTATGAATTGCAAAAGAAAAATAGAGTGATTGCAGGCAGGAAAAACTTCACAAAACTTATATTTTCCAGTTCACACTCCTCTCTGGTCTTTTAAACAGGAGTAGAGGTTTATCCTTTGTTTCCTATTTAGGATTGGGTTTCCGGTCTCTTCTAAAGTCTACTTTGACTCTATATTTCTAGCATTTCTGCCTAAACTAATTTTATTTACTTTTTTCCCCTACCTCAATAGGAGTAGATAGGTTCACCTGTCGTCCAGTTCACACTCCCTCTCAGTCTTTTGAACATGAGTAGAGATTTATCCTTCATTTCCTATTTAGGATTGGGTTTCTAGTTTTTTCTGAAGTCTTCTCATTCTCTTTTGCTTCCAGTGGCCTCTTGTATCTTGGTAGCATTATTGCCTTGTTTGGGATGAATTGGTTAGAAAAAAAAACCAAAAGCTCTTTACATTATAAAAATAAAAAAAAAATAAAATAAAAAAAATGTTAGGTTTTTAAATTTGACATTTTTTAACAGTAGCCCTCCTTAAAAGTATTCCTCCTTGAAAGTATCCCATGCACAATAGAATTGTGAATTGTTTGTACCAAATTGTCACCATTTTTTTGACACTCTTCTCTTTGAGGATTATGCATGCAAACACGGTATTATCTTTGACTTGATCTTCCAGCTTTATTTGCAGGTAAATACTTCAGAAAATGAACAAATTGTAGTATATAGTAACCTCATAAATGCTAGAGTTGCCAGCTAGTCATTTAGATATGAAACATGAATGAAACATGTATTGTTGGAAAAAGTTTAAATCACAAATCAAGGATATCCACTGATTTCCAGTGAAACATCAATTGATGATGCCCACCTTTTAAATGTTTATCTATTTTTATTTGGATTATAAAAAGATGTTTTCACCCTTCAGAGTATCGGCAATTAGGGCACTCCACAACTTACTTTATTTAATGAAGCCAGCTGTTTAAGGGTTAATAAAGTGCCTGGAACATCTGTTATACTCCTAAGTCTAAGAGATCAACTTTTAATGTACTTGTGGGCTGTACTCAGTAAAATGATGATTAAGGTTTTCACGATGCTGAATTTTTGCAATACTTTATTTAACCCAACAGAGAAATAATAAAATAATGTGCATAATCACTTAATGTTTTTTATATTAGAAAAGAAACTCAATTGCCAAATGCTAATCAGTAAGGATAATATATGATTATTTCCTCATGACATATTATAAAGATTATAAGTACAATGACTGAAGTTTGAAGGCACAATGCAGTCTTTAATAATTTATTATGACTTAATAAAACATAATTAAGTATTAAAGTACAATGACTGAAGTTTGAAGGCACAATGCAGTCTTTAATAATTTATTATGACTTAATAAAACATAATTAAGTATTAAAGTACAATGACTGAAGTTTGAAGGCACAATGCAGTCTTTAATAATTTATTATGACTTAATAAAATATAATTAAGTATTAAAGTACAATGACTGAAGTTTGAAGGCACAATGCAGTCTTTAATAATTTATTATGACTTAATAAAATATAATTAAGTATTAAAGTACAATGACTGAAGTTTGAAGGCACAATGCAGTCTTTAATAATTTATTATGACTTAATAAAATATAATTAAGTATTAAAGTACAATGACTGAAGTTTGAAGGCACAATGCAGTCTTTAATAATTTATTATGACTTAATAAAATATAATTAAGTATTAAAGTACAATGACTGAAGTTTGAAGGCACAATGCAGTCTTTAATAATTTATGTCATGATAAAATATAACAATAAGCACAATGACTGAAGTTGGAAGGCATATTTCAATCTTTAATAATTTATTATACAAGACACTTAATGACTAAAGTTCATTGAAAATTTTTACATTCTTTATCTACTCATCAATAATGAAGTTCTTTCTGAAGAAAAAGGTCATTGTATTTCCATTCTTCCTTTCATTAATGCAATTTTGCTAAATTTTCTCAGTTCTTGTGAGATATCAAAATAGTTTTTTCTATTTTTTTTTATATCTATCTACTTTTATAATTTTGACTTTCATGAAAACATATTTTAGCTGCTGTAACTCATTCAATTGTATTATCCAAATGATTATAGAAAAGACCTGAAATTACATTTGCTTTATTAGATTGATCCAAATCAAAAGAGAATTTTACAAATAATAAACAAGAATTAAATTTTAGTCCCCCAAATCTGATTAAACTTTGACTATTCTGACTGTCTAGAAACAAAACTGAATAAGTAAATAAATAATAATAATCTGCTATAGATAAGGAGATTCAGTCAGTCAGTTATGTGCCATACATGATACACGCTTAGGCAATCATATATGTTTTGATATAAGATTGACTTGCTATTTCTTTCTGCAGTAGACCAATTGCCATCTAAGGCTATAGAACCTGGTCTGTCCTGCTATTTACCCATAGTTGGGGGGAGAAGAAGAGGTTTCATACCTTTCACTAGGGTATTAGCACGTAAGTGAATGTAATGGATTTGACTGGAATTTGGACTCAGTCCGATCTGCTATCCATTACTCCACTGTGCTTCCAATGATAAGGAGAATAGCAAGTATCAAATTGTTAACTTTTCTGTTCTATATGATACAAGAGTGGGCTCAAAAGAAACTGAAAAGATAGAAAAATAGGGGTATCTGGCTAGGTAGTTGAAAAAGCTATGGAACTTGAATATAGAATTAATCCATGTAGTAATGGGTGCACTTGGAACACCATGAAAAAACTGAAAAAACACTGTGATTGCAGACCTCCAGAAGAAGGGAAAAGAGAAGAAGAAGAAGAAGAAGGAAAAGGAAGACAAGAATAAGAATGAAATCAAAAGGAAGAAGGAAAACTGAAAAACTATTTGGAATAAATTGGAAGTGAAACCAAGATTGCAGACCTCCAGAAAACTAGCATCATTTATTCTGTGAGGATTCTCTGAAAAATTCTTGAGTTGTGAGCAGTCTTGTTGACAACATGCTTCAAGAACAGAATTTCCATTGACTATATCAATGTGCAACACCAACGTAATAATAATAAAGTCCAGATGCTACACTAGACATGACTCTGGTGGCTTCTGATCTTAATTGTCTGGGGGTGTCAACATGTACATGTTTTGTTTCACTGAATTAAGAGGGTATACAGTCAATATTCCATTTAGCACCACAGATTTGCTTGTCAGTTGCCCTACCATAACCATTTGGGCATATAATAGTGTTATTCGTTTTGTGTTCTGACAGAGGATGGTAAATGTGATGCTGAGATTTGAAGATGTATTGGGATGGCCAGACACATTCCAAAAGCTAGGCTGAGTATATTGAGACAGGAGGATTTCGTTGGTAACAAAGAAAAGAGTACTGAACTGCTACATGATATCTGTCTGCCTTTACAGCAGAAACTGAAACTGAAACTCCTCAAGAAGCCAGTATTACTGTCTATTCAGTTAGATTTTTAACACTTTCTGCTGACACAAAATAGAAAAATTGTATAGCATCATTTGCTCAGTCAGCTTTTAGGAAAGTTAGTTCACTGTGTCATGCTAGACAATTTTTCTTGCCAGAATATATCTTACATATTTATAAGTCTACAATTTATCCATGCTTTAATTATTGCTGCCACACCTAGTCTAGTGCTATGGCTATGTATTTAAAGATTCTTGATGAAATACAAAGAAGAATCTGCAATGTTATCAGTCTTGACCTGGCACCATGGTCTATTTGCCATCTTCCCTCAGGATGTTGGCAATCATGGCTCTCCACAATTTTCTGTCCTTTGTAGATTTTAATACCCTACTCCACTGTCCATTCACTCATGCTCACCAGGTAGTTAATACATCACATTTTTCTCTTTCTCTTACCTTTAATTTGTCCTGTGAATATCAAATTTTCCAAGTTTTCTTTCTTCATTGTTTGGCCCTAGAAATTTGAACTATCTCTTCTCAATATCAATGTGTCCTTTTTGTTCCATTGTCTCTAAAACATTGTTGTTTCTTAAGTTCAGTTAATTGTATACTCATCATGCTTCTGTAGATCCATATTTCTGTTGCTTCAAGTCTCTTCTTCATCTGTGAGAAGATTGTCCATCATTCACTGCGATATAAGAGGACTGATATTATGCAACATTCCAGTACCCTTTTCTTTGTTTCTAACAAATTTTTTCTGTTTCTTAATACTTTGCTTAACTTCTGGAATGAATCTTTCACTATCCCAAGATGACTTCAGATTTCAGTGTCACCCTTTCTGTACTCTGTCAAAATAATTCCTAAATATTTAAATTATTGAACTTGTTTGATTTCAGTATGTCCAATTTGTAATTTGCATGTTGGGTTGTTCATTTTGCTAGCAACCATGCATTCCTTCTTCTTGCAAATGATGTTTCATTTTTTTCTTCTCTCTGTCCTTCACTAAATTCTGTAGGAGTTCTTATAGTTTCCTTTCTATGTTTGATATCAAGACTGTTATTAGTATATCTTATGTTGTTCAGATTCTTGCTGGCAATTATGAATCCTGGTAGGGCTTCTAATTCTCTAAGAATTGCCTCATTGTATAGGTTGAATAAGTCTGGTGAGAAGATACATCCTTTTCTTGCACCCGTCTCTATTTTTGCATATTTGTTGAATTCATTTTTTAACTGTATGCAGGTGGTTTTCTGTCATTATAGGTTCTGGATTATTCTGATATCCTTCCCAAATATGTCAAGGTTACCAAGCAGTTCCAACAGTTCTTTGTGACATATTTTATCTTCACTTCACAAGTAACATTTTAACTTTCAGATAAACACAGCAATTTTGTCTTCAAAAATGATGAACACTACAATATTTGTCTTGAAATAAACAGCACTCTGATGATTACATTGTGCTATGTCAAAAGTACTCTGAATAAAATAATATGTATCAACACAGCAATTTTCTCTTTTCCTTTCATAAGGAACAGAAAAGCTTGTCCATAAATATGAAAGGATCCAATTGAAAATAAGCAGACAAAACTTGTCTAAATTATTCAATGAAACATATCTCAATGAAAACATGCTGCCTAAATATACACATGTACATATATATATATATATATATATATATATATATATATATACTAAACTTTGATTACTCCTTGTGCAGAGGTGAAGTTGTGTGCGTGTGTGTATAAAAATATAATAAGGTATTATATGTGTATAATTAAACTTTATTGAAGAAGAGTTTCTTGGCCAGGCCCAGAACTTAGGTGTGTGCAAAAGTTCCCAGTACTTACTTTTGAATTTAGAAACTCAATGCAGAATTGCAAACCAGTTTTTTACTATAAAACTTTTTGCAAACAACTAATCTATTCAAAAGTATATATTTCTTGTTAAAATAAGTGATATATATTTTATAGATGTTTTATTTATTCTTTGCTAATCAGCTTATCTTGAAATGTGGGTATATCACACAACACAAACATATATGTAGATATTTGCATACAAAAATATAATTAGGAATGACGATGACAATATGAGTATATGATTATATATATATATATATATATATATACACACACACTAAAAGTAGCGTTTGAAGTTATATATATATATATATATATATATATATATACATGGTATGTATTTAATAAAAAAACCTTGCTTCCTCCTTATACACATGTGCAGTTGAATGCGTTTATATAAAAATATAACGATGCATTCACTTATATGTATATAATCAAACTTTTAAAAACATACCATTCACAAAGGTAGGCATAATAAGTTACTTTGAAGTTCTGCTATTGATTTGTAATTGTAATTTAATCATTTACAATCATACAAATTTAATTATGTGATTATCAGGGTACTAGTGTGTTAGACTGGGGTGTTTGGGTGTTAGACTAGTACTGGTAACCCAAACATTGGGGTATAAAATGTAAGGAAAATTTTATAAAAAAAGTGAAAAAAAAAAGAAATTCACTTCATATGTTGGGAAAGAAACAAAGAAAAGAGTACTGAACTGCTATGTAATATCAGTCCTTCTATATGGCAGTGAATCCTGAACAATCTTCTCAAAGATGAATAAGAGATTTGAAGCAACAGAGATGTGGTTCTATAGAAGGGTGCTGAGAATTCAGTGGGCTGAACATTTAATCAATGAAGAAGAAAATAGAAACAAAAAGGACACTTATGGTTAACATCAGAAAGAGACAGTTGAACTTGAAGAAAGAATGTTTGGAAAACTTGACACTCACAGGACATATTGAAGATAATAGGGAGAGAGGAAAACAATGCATAACCTACATAACAAGTTTGTGCAAATGGTTGGCAGAACAGAGATTAGGAAAGATAACAAAAAGTCAAAATTTATTAAGGTAAGGGATATAAAGAATAGAAAATTGTGGAAAGCTATGAGCACCAACATCCTGAATTGACAGGCACATAGAAGAATATGTTGGAATTTTTTTCTTATTCAAAATCTGAATTTAATTTTATTTAATAAAAGGACTCAAATAACATAGATTTGAAAACTATATAGTGCAGTGTTTAAGAATGAACACAAAACAAAATATACATTTACTTACAGGCATTTATATGATTTACATAGATGAATACATATACATATATTATCACAAATATTAACATATGTAAATATATGGTACATATATATGTATATCTGCATTCATATAGTGTTTTTGTTTCTATATCACTGTCTATATATGTTTATGTGGATATGTGCAATTATATTCTTGTTATTTAGGCATGCAGTCATATATTTTAATAAAACTGTAAAAACTGTATCCTGAAATTATTAGTTAAATTTTGATCTGAA